>JBAMIG010000006.1:21524090-21542017 GCA_037177335.1 Kiunga ballochi | reverse complement strand
CCACCTGTGTTTCTAAATCTCACAGTGTAAATATAAAATCATTGCATTAAATAACCCAGTATACTCAAAGCAAAAAACAAAACAACCAACAACAACAACCAGCTTTAAAAATCTAAAAGTGCATTCAGGCTTGTCTAATGTCCTCTTTCTTGCTATAGGTCACATTTCTACATGAATGAGCTTTAGAACTGGACTGCAGCTGTACTCTCTGAACAACTGGGCTACAGGCTCTGGAGGATCCACTCTGATCCTGAAAAGGTTGATGTCCAACACGTGGAACGGGCTGAATTTAACATTTAAAGACATAGATACCCTCTTACAGACTTTGATGTCTGTAAGAGGGTATCTATGTCGCATTGTGTTGCTTTATCCCACTGACTTTCCATTTGTTTTCACAATGAGTCAATTTCTTTTTTAGTAGCTACGAGGTGTTCTGAGGTTTGGAGATAAACGTCAGAAACTCAGGGAGTTTTAGTCTAACAAATTGAGTTAGAAGTTGGGCTTGGATTGTGGAAATCAAGGACAAATTGAGGGATATTGTTGACAAAAGGCTTCTTATAAATAAATATAATATCAATCAATATTTTAAAAAGTCAGTTTTCTCTTATATGTGGACACATGTATGAACTTTTACCTGGTTTGAGTAAAAAGCTGGTTATCATAGCCTCAGACCCGAGACGGCCTCAGCTTTATTTACTTTTAGTAGAATCTGCTCTGCTTGATTGGTTCTGGTTTCAACAACTGTTTTGCTTAAACATAAGCCTGATATGTGTGAACCCATCCTGCCTGAACCAGGCATTAATAAAAGCAAGATTAATACATTTTGTTCTTTGACTATAAGAAGGATGACACATATAGCTTTTAGTAGCTGTTATTGCTTATAATCCCCTTCACACTGTAAATGCAGTTAACTAATTAAATACTTTGACACAAAAACAGAAGTAACCTGTGGAGGAGATGGGCCTGAAAGAAATGTTTATTTCTATAACCAGCCTGAAACAGCTGGACGGGGATGTGTCCAAACTCTGATCTGATCAATCTCACTTTTTTCCCTCCACTTTTGACCTTTCAGAAAAAATCAAGTATTGCCTTGGAAATGTGGTTTTGTGGAGAAATTAATAAAAAAGTTATGTGTTGGCTATACTTTAGAATTGTGTATTTCCAAAATGTGTCTTGCATACATTTGTTTTCTTACTCTTCTGCCTTTAAAAAACAGAACAATTATCCAAAAACCTCATGATTTGACATTTTCACCTCTTCCATAGCTGCTATTGTCCATTTCGTAAATGTTATTTTTAATTTATTATTGTTTTTACTCTGGTGGGTTGCCATGGTAACTGCATCATGCTACTGGATGCTACTTGGTTAAACCCATTTCACACTCCATGAAAATGGTTTTTGTCATTCTTCCCTTAAAGGGGTTAATGCACCATAGTACTAATTCTCCTCCTGCAGCTTTTACTTTTTTTAGCCGTGCTTTTATCTGCATTTAATCACCTATTATGCTGTTTGATGTTCGGTGGGTTTAATGTTGCAAACATATGTAAGTGTTGTTAGTAACTATTTTTCCATTCTATCAATGGCTTAAATTTCTACTGCTCTTATTTTTGTGTTTAATTAAATGGAACCTTTCTCTGTTGATTTTGTCTAAACACAGGAGCCCAGATAATTGTGCTGTAGCTCTCAGAACCATGACTGCAAACTAAAAAGTGTCAGAACAACTAAACAGGGGTAGGCTTGGATCAGACTCAGCTGGAATTTATGAATGAAAGATTTGTGGGAGAGGCATGCGTAAAGATTCATGCATCTAAATATTTTTTATTGTGTTTTTTTACATTTGGTTGTTCGCCATCTTTCATTAGGAAATCTTTGCACATGAGGCCCCAGTGGAGCAGGGAACTCTAAAAAACCCTTAAGAATCAGTGTTGGACATTATATATGCCACAATACAAGATTAGATAATGGCAAATACCTTCATCAAAGAACTTTTGATGGATACTTATAAAATGCTGGAAAGCCATAAGCATCTATAAAACAACCATCCTCTCCTTTGAACCACCCCGATTATTTACTCCCTCATCTTCCCGTTGGCTGTAACCTCCACCCATCCATCACCCTGCAGTATCTCATCTTTCTCTCACAGCTTCATACTCTCAGTCACCCACATCACTCCATCTCTACATACCTCTTATGAAACATCCCCAGTAGGCAAGAGGATAAGTGGGCCATGAAGCCTGGTTGCCACCACCACCGCCCCAGCCCATCTTCAGCATGCTACCACCCCCAGACACAACAAACATACGACCCTTTAGGGCCCACAACACCTCCCTGTGGGACTACCCTCTCACCCTGCCCCCAGCAGCCCCCAGGAAATAGAAGTATGAGAAGACCCCATTGCCCCCCCCTCCCTTCTGCTCATAAATGCTTCTGATGTGTGTGTGTGTGTTGTGATTAAAATTGAGGGGCAGTAACCACACCCTGCTGGAAGCAGGGTCACCCAAGCAGCCCCACACACCATACACATCATGGTCTTCCCCTCAAAGTAGTTTATATCTTATCAGGTTTTTTTTGCTTTAATAAGTGTAATTAAAACTGAGAAGCGACACAGTCACAGTCCTTCTCTCATCTCCACGTCTTTGATCATTTTTGTATTTTCTAGGAGCCACAAGAACACGAGTGATGCTGCCAAGATGATGGGAATCGCCCAGGGAGCTTCTTTTTTCTCTTCAGAAACCTACTGGGAGGCTCAGTCCATCTTTTACACTCTGTGTAAAAGTAGGCTGTGGTGTGGAGCAGTGACAGCTGCTTCTCTTGTAAGCCATTTACTTCATTAGTTGCTCCTATTCAAACTCTTCTTTTAACATAGTAAATATTAAAATGTTTTGTTTTTAACATTTTAAGACGTCCTTCTGCTCTATAATGAATTAGATATTATTTTAAATGTACAAATGACTGCGTTCTGTTTTTATTCAGACATTACACGTTCTTGTTCTTTTGGGATTGGGGTGGTGAGCTTATTAAAATAGTATTCAGCTGTTTTGCATCTTTTTGAATGTCATTACAATAATTTGTTTGTTTCTCTCTGTTGGGAATGCAATGAACCGGTGAGATGTCCAGGATGTACGCTGCCTCTTTCCTGCTAATTGCTGGGATAGGCTCCAGCCCCCTGCAGCCCTGAATTGGACTAAGCTGTATTGGATGAACAGAAAAAATTAATTCACATAGTTCCGAAAATAGTGATTATTTGCAGAAGTAAGATCTAAAACAGACAAAAAACATTTTAAAGCAAACATACAGACTTAACTTAATAAGTTATAAAACATATTTTATAGCATTTGCTTTTTTTTGTCCATGCTCAGATGAAACCCTTCTGTGATGTTCCTGCTCAAACTCAAATTAAGTGAAAGCAGAATCAGTTTTTCTTTCTTTTTAGGGAAATATTAAGAGGTCTTCACCTGTGCACCACTCTCCAGTCTGCCTGAGCGCAGTCTAAAAGCATTACAAGAACATGGCGGTACATCAGTCCTATTTATTTTTAATGGACATTCAGTCCATGCATGTATTGTAAGGCTCAAAGATTCATCTGATCAAAGATGTCCATCAACAATAAACCTTTTATGGACATGACAGAGAAAGAAAAGCACATAAAGCAACAATGACTTCACTCAGTGTTTTCCATGTTGATTCACACACAAAATCCCACATAAAAAGGTTGTTATTAATGCAACTAAATTTTCATTTGCTTTCATGCTTTTACAGAAAGTATAATGAAAAAGAAGCCTACTGTGTTTAATAAGTAATAATAAAAATAATGAAAATCTATTGATTTTAAGACACATAAAGTGTAAACAGCGTGAAGGACAGACCTCTAACACACTAAACAGTAGTTACAGCAGTAAAACTAAAGATAATTTGTCAATACTAACAAAATAAAATAAAAAAACTAATTATTTGAAGTAAAATTATGAAACAGAAGGATCAAATTAAAAGTCAGACATCAATATTTGTATATTATGGCCTCTACTCTTTGCATGAACTTGCCAGAAATTCAGTCATTCTGAATACTGTAAATCCTCAAAGCGGACATAAATGTGTTCAATGATAAACACTCTCATTTCAGGTTTTAGCTTTTCTCCCCAAGGTAAACCTCGGAGGAGCTTGTTGGTGGCATTCCAGTAGGTAGTAATATGGTAATAAATTTTTCTACCCCATAGAGTTAATATCATCAAAGAAATAACTCTCCCTCAGTCATATATTTTAGCTAAGCTTCACATCAAGCTGCACCAGAGCTTCTCTTACACCCACCAGCTGCAGGCATAAAGAAAGTGGTCGTAAAAACTGTACTTCTGTCATTTCAGAATAAAACATCTTTTAAAAACAACATAAGAACTGAGGGAGTACAAAGATACCTTAAACCTTGTGAAGTTGAAATGACATATTAGAGATAAATGGAAACACCATCCATCTCCTGCTGCTTATGAGGGACTGAGTGATGAAGGCAGCGAGCTGAGAAGAATCCCCTAGCCGTCTTTTACAATATTTGAGAGGAAGCTCAGGTAAGTCACATTTGCCATCTGATTCTTCTGGTGACAACCCACAGCTCTTTAAGAAGATGACTTCTCTGTTTAGTTTCCTCTTATTTGTGCATCAGTTTAGCTGTGCATCCTGGAAGTTGGGGCTTAATGAGACCAAAAAGAGAACAACATCTGCAAACTTTATCCATACAGACTGGAAACTCTCTGACCCTTGGCTTTGTTCACAAATTCTGAACAAAATCTGCCTGTAATTATTTCGACTCAATCAGCATGCCCTGTTTTCCTCGATATTTGCTGGAGGTTCACAGAAGAGCTCAGGAGCTCATTTTGGTTGTGATTTTGTAATAAAGGGGCATGAATATTGATGTATGATTTAAATGTATGAAGAGTTAGTGTGTGGATGAAAAATGGAAAATGGAAATTGGAAATATTCATACAGTTAGACTTCTAGGGTTCATGTTTTAGGCATTTGAAGAGGTTTTTACTCAACATTAGCCATCTACAAAATTGCAACCCCTATACAAGATGTGTATTGGATAATGAAATGATAGTGTTGAGCTTGGAAAATCAAATCAAATTGGAGTGATATTCTACCTCACAGCATCTAATTGGTGGGGCAGGCTCACATTGACCCTGAATTATTTGAACCTTTATTTAACCAGATAGGTCAACTGAGAACCAATTTTTCTTCACAATGCCGACTTGGGCCAGAGGAAGCACTAACAAATATTACAGGTTTAACAAAATGCAGTATGTGAAATGACAAAGTAACAACCAGTGCCTTTCCCAGCAATCAGCAGGTGAAAGGCAGATGCATCATGGGAAGGTTGCTGGTCTACCAGTAACAGTATACTTTGTTTCAGAAAATTAAAGAGAGAAAAAAAATGCAAAAGAAAAAAAACAGTACCAAACATTAAGGAATTGCACTAAGCAGCTTTTGACAAAATGAGCAGATGTTTATGTAAACCTGGTCACAATCCAATTTTTGTCTTTCGGTATTCAAAGGCGCTGCGTTTGCTCCAGCTGATACACTCATTCCATTAAAGTGACAACAGTGTCGAGTGTTTCTCTAAGAATAATGAACTGCATGCTTGCTTTGAATAATTCAAGGCGATGTGTGACTTGAGAAAACTGATTTTTAGATTAGATTGACCTGTGGCAAAGAATTTTATTTTCAGTATTGGAATGCAAGAAGATGGGACTTTGCACAAATTATATCTATTAAGAAGAACACAATTCTATATTTGTCTTACAACATTAAACAATGAAGCAAGGGTAGAGGAGTTTAGCTGCACCGCTTGTACTTGGTTGCATAAAGTAATACTGACATACTTTTGCTAAGACGCATTGATAAGCTTGCATGTGCTAACATGTTTATTTGCTGACTTGAAGCTGAAATTGTGATCAAAACAAATGCTGTTGTGATAAGATGGTGTTTATGTGCACATGTATGTTCATGCATACATTTGCATGTTCTCACACAGGACTCTCCACCAGCCCTCAGTCTCCTCTCATTGACACTTGCACCTTCAAGAGGCCATCTGCTCTTGTTAATTTGGAGCTGGTACAAGAGGTTGTAAATCAGGTAAATTGTTTAAGAGCACAATATTCTTATGCTTAGATAGCATGTGTTATAGTTATGGGCTGAAGGAGGCTCTTGGAATCAATGATATGAAGCTAATATAGATGGATCTGGGGCACGCACATGTGCACTGATATGACATATTGTATGTGTGCACATGTGCATGCAGGCATAAACAAACCAAGTTGATACAATATAAAATAATCTCCATTCCCATCCTATATCATAATAAACCCTCCTGTGCCTTGCTGTGAGTTTTGATTGGCTGTTCACTCCTCGAGTTCCCCTCTTATTGATCTCTGCTTCTTGCAAATTCATTTCCTTCTACTAAGCTGCAGCGGATCATTTTATAATTTCCACTGTAGCTACCTGCACTTCTCAGATGCTTTCAAGCTAACATTGATGATGCAATCTAACATTAGGCTGTAAGGATATTGATGGTGACATTTCATCCTCACAACACATCACTGGGTTATGAAGCAGGGTTATGGGTGAATAATGCATGAGGAGATAAAGGGGAATGCAGCACATATGGTTGTCATGCAAATAAACTCACTATTGTCTCTTTTTTCTATTCTTAAAGTTTTTTTGTAACGATTGTAGCTGAAAAGTTTTTACATTAATGCTGTTTCACATTTCTCACAGCCAGTGTTAAACTCCTGAAGTGGAATGAGGTGGAAAATAATAGTTTAAAGCTGCTGGGGATCCAAAGTTGAGGTTTAAAACAAATCCATTTCTTATATATATATTTCCTTTTCTCTCTCCTACTTTAGAACCCCCCCTCTCTTCTACACACACACACGCACAATAGTTACTGTTTCTAATTTAATTAATGCAGATGAGATGAAGTTCTTAGGTCAGCGTTAGACTATTTGGTCTGCTACACATGAAACATTTGCCAACAATGCCTGTTGCAAAAGAGCAATTGTAAAACCCCTCTGTCTCGGGGGATTTGTTAGGTTTTTGCAACGTGTCACACCGATTGGGGGGGAAACTTGTTACACTGGGATGGCACATGGCATGGCCAGTTGCTTCTCACCACTTGAGCAAATACACCCTGTTCACCCCTCTTGTTACTCCGCTCCCTCCACTGTTAATAACACACTCTTCTGTTCCTCCTCCTCGGCTCTTGTTTGGTATTCACAGCCTTTTCCAGCCTTGATTGCCTAAAGAAAAAAACAAAAGCTTTTGTCTTGTCTGTGAATACAAGTCAGTGGTTGAACTGTCTCTGTTGCTAAACAGAGATCATTTCCAGTTCTTGAACTGCTTTGGATTTTTTCCAGTTTAATCTTACTGCTTTACTTCCCTTTTAGGAGTGCAGTTGCCAGTCTTTATAAAAATCAAGGAGCAGTTTTCTGATGGGATTTATCTGCAAATCTGCTTATGCATCCCTCATTCCAATTTCTGTCTGTGTCATCTGATTTCTCTGTATTTAGCAGGAAATTATTATTTTAAACATGATGTCATCTTATTTTAATCAACATGTTGACAAGAGGGTTATCTGTTTTCCTGATAAGAAATATTGATTTCTCTCCATATGAAGTGTTTGCATACTTTCTAAATGTTTCCACAGAAAATCACACAAACATTTTTACAAGATTGCTTTGGATTATATCACACTTATGTGTATAATTACACCTAAATCACACCTGCATTTTCCACACTGCTTCATCAGATTCAGGGTTGCAGATGTATTGATTATAATGATCATTTTTGTGTTCAGAGTAAGAAATAAAACCCATGAATTTTAGAAAAATTCTGATTCTATTCCATTGTGAACTGTTTTGGGTGATCAATAAGTCATCATTCATGCAGATAAACATAAAAAGTTAGGGTAAAACTAGTGTTACAGCAGATCTACAGATCCTGTTTGAAGACATAACACCAGTACAGCAGTGGGCCGCAGACATTATGAGACAAGCAACATTTGAAAAGGTATATATATGCTGAGGAAACGTTACTTATTTATCAAAAACAGATAAATTCTGCTTTCATGCTGAAAGGTTTTTAATGTGGTTTATTTAGAAGAAATGAATACTTGCTTGAAGTCTTTATGACTACATTATGTGTAAATGCATCAAAAGTAATAATTAAGAAAGTAAATTGAAATTGAAATGACAGAAAACACTAAAAGACAATAAAAACTATTTTATAAGAATAAAAAAATAGAATAAATATAAACTATGCTACAATACTCTGCCCTAAAACCGTTTCCAGAACTTTTTTAAAGAAATTATTTCTTACAAAACACAGAATGTGTATTTATGTAACTTCTTTAATAAAGATTTTTTTATGTAAGACTCTGTTTTATTGATTATGCTGTAAAAGAAAACACTCGTCCTCCATAAAAGTCAGTTAAAATGTTCAGACTTGCCTGTTGGTTCTGAGAGCTTGTAAACTTTGTCTGCAAACTATATGCATCTATAAATGCTTGTTTATAGCTAAAAGCAGACCTGGGTCTGGGCCCCTGGGCCACATTTGGCCCTTGTCTAATATGCGTGAAGCCAGTCATCTTACAACAAAGATGTATGATAAAAATATCTGTTGTGCAAGATGTTTACCAAACTTCCCACCACCAAAGATGCAGCCGTTGGGACAAGTTATGTCACTTATTGCACTCTATTGCTCTGCTATACCTGGAGGGAAAGGTTAAGAACGTCTCCCGACACACTGGTGTCGGGAGACGTTCCATCGCTGGAAACTTGGAGCTTCAACATAAGAACAGAGCTGCAGATTTAACTGTTTTTCTCCAGCTTTGGATGAGACTGGACTTTGTACTTTTTTTGGCATTGTATTATAAATCAGGAAGTGTTTTGTAAGACAGTGTGGAAGAACCACGCTGATAATGTTACTAAATAGTTAATATGGAAGATTAAAGCAAACCGGGCTTCTGCAGTTTGGTATTAGTGGATTTTTTGGTGATTTAAAAAACACAGCAGGTGAGATCTGGGCTCAAACTGACTCTTTGCACGCGCAGAACCGTAAACCAGATGCAATGCTTGCCCACAATAGCAAAAAACAAAGACTCAAGTCTGGAAAACGTGCCAGCTTGACCCAAACAATAACGCTGTTATCTGAATTTGGCTACCTTACCAGTCTTGGATGATGGATAAGAAATTCTTCATTAATAAGATATGATTGCTCTGCTCAACAATCTCCAAAGCAATGCAGCTGGAAAGATGAACTGAGAAAGAGTTAAGGGCTTGGACAGCTTACTAAACACACACTGCAGATGGCATCTGTAGCGTGATGGTCATTCAATGTACTTCTGTTATGTTGTGACTATCCGAATGATCAGTGCTTACTTATTGAGGTCTTTTCAAAGCATTTTTAAAAAACACTCATACGGCAGAGAGTAGAGATTCTACTCTTTTCCCATCTTATTCATCCTGATTATGTGTTTTTTTGTCCACCTGCTGAGAAAAAAGGCTTCCTCAGTCTTCCTGATCCTGTACTGTTATGTGTTTGTGTAACTGAACTGCACTGGAATTAATTAAACACTGACTCAATGACAATAAAGTTTCCTTTAATTCTTTTATCAAAGCGAGAGCATTAAATCACAATTTGTTTTACTTTTGGAGAAAAACGTGATGGAACGTGGTGATAAGCTATCACCGCCCTGTCAGGCGGCTCAGCCTGCGCAAAGTACTGACAAGAGTCCTGAGAGAACAGATTCAGGATTCCCGTGTAAAGAAGGACATGACATTCCAGAGCTTTCACATGCAGACTGTGTGTGACATCAGATTCACTGACATGAGTGCCTGAATATACAAATTTGCAGTGTAAGGGTCTGCTTATGCATGACATGCTGTGAAGGCTTTCAGAGGAAGTTGCAGCTTCTCTCAAACCAAGTGAAGGACGACCTTGTGACCCACATGCCAACGCTAAAAGAAGCCATACAATCAGCCCGTCATCTCCACATATACTCAGTCATGCCAGAAGCACTGCACGCAGAGATACGGTGATTTCAAGCTTTTAAAGCTCTTGAGAATGAAATGCACCTGGTATCTTCTCCTTCATGAGCAGTGTGGATAATGTGAGGATAAAGATGTTCGGATGGAACTTATTGTCCTGCAGTCTGACACACATCTGGCAGAGAAATTCAGGTCAGTGTCACTGCTGGACTTTTTTCTCCTCCTTCAATGAAGAGATCTCTCCACGTCTGAGGAGGCATTCTAGACCTTTTTGGTTGGGCTTCTGTATGGGAACAGATATTCTCAGTGGTGAAGTTTACAAATCCAAACACAGATCTTCTTTCACTGATGGCCACCTCTCAGCAACTCACACATTCAGCCAAATTTCAGCACTGTTGTTCAGCCCAGAACAAACTGGGTTATTCTCACTGAATGGTTAAAGCGAGAAGGGAAACAATACAATTTGTTGTGTTGTTACATTTATTTAAATCATGTTGTTGCTTATCTGTGGAGATTAACAAGATAAAATAAGATTGCATCCAGTGATTGTTTTTCTTTTCTTTTCTGACCCATGCAGCACAATTTCACACAGTTAATTCATATTTACAGAATAGTTTTGCTACTCTAGTACTTGATATTTATAAAAATAGCAGAAATAAGTTTAAAATGTCCTTGGTGTGGTCCTTTTACACCAGCTTTCTCATGTGGCTGCTTGTACCAATTAACTGCCCCAATCTAACGGCTAAGAGTATGTAAAGGTGCAAAAGTTAAAGTAAAATCTGTGCTTCTTACTATAAAGACCCGTTTTTACCTTTGGGAGCTGTCTTGTAGCCTAATAAGGTACAAAATACAAGGGTGGAAAAGTACCTACAACCAGCAGTAATACCCTGAGATAAACCTTTCGATGTTGTATTTCTGAGGTTAATAACTGAAAGGCTACTGGTGACATTTTATCACTCTATAGTTGAGTGTGTTCACTATTACTGTGATATAGCTGCTGTCTGAACAGTGGCTGACAAGAAGAGACTGCTGAGTTTGATGAGGTCAACTGGGAGATTACTGGATGCCCTTTATTCATCATGAATGAGTATTTCCTTATCCATTTCCATTTCCTCAGTTCATGCCTTCTGGAAGGACGTCCAGCAGAATACAAAACAAGAACAATGAACTCAGAAAACATTTATTTCCATTGGCTCCATGGAGAATAAACACAGACCTCTAAAAGGTGTGACTACTTAGGTGCTGTGGTTCATTGAGCGTCTTATTCTACCATATTTAGCAAAAAGTACTGACTCATTATGTAGATTTGTATGTATGATTTAGTCTCACATTATTTTACCCTTGATGTTTACAAAGGTTTCTTCAGATGTAAAGATTTGACAATATTTTCTAAATCTCTTTTATCTGCAAAGTCTCACAAGCATAAACAGCTTGCAGGCGTTAAGTGAATGACCTGGATCAAGCATTGTCATCTGCCTATTGTCAATCATCCCATGAATGTGCATCACTGATACAAAAACAGAGCGATAGGTCAAAGTCTGAAAGAAAAGGTCACAAAAAATGATGCGTTGAAATCTTTTGAGCCATGAAGCTCAGATGCGGTGTGCTTTATGCCATTTAAATATTTGTTTATTAGAGGCTGCTGTTTGTAGCCTGTTTGTGTGTTTTTAGCTTTTTACATGCATATAATTATATACCTGCTTAAAAAGAGAAACAGCTTGTGTTTTGTGCATATTCTATGTGAAGTGTCGGTCATGATCTGCAACCCTGCTTTTCATGTCAAAGAATAACAATTCTTACATTGTTTGATTTCTTATTCATATTTTACATTTAAATAATGTCATTTGTAATTTAATGGTTCAAAGTTACTCATTCGAGTATAGTACACACTGGTGCAAGTCAGTGATTGAACTATTTTAGTATTTGTGCCTTGTTCCATCTTTTCCAAACGAAGCTCTATCTTTTTTAAAAAAAAAATTTCTAATGGACAGCAGAGAATACTTGACTGGAAAAGCTAGTTTTTAGACCTGTTATATACTCTGCAACCTTAAGGCAGTAAGAACAACAAAAGGTTTTGGTTCAAACTAAAGATATCCACCATTATCGGCCATTATTGATATTAAAATGTGTTACGTTGTCTTTCATTTTTGACAGATTTTTGACAGGGGTGTAGGTATATGTCAAAATCTATTGATATTGCTTCATATCTGTGTTTTGTTAGGTAACCTGGACTAAATTAATTGATCAGATATTAGTATAAAAGCCAATATGAAACATAACTAGTTTATACAATTTAAGATGTTCTATCACCACGGGGCGGGGATTACTTTGAGAAGTAGATGGATGGCTAAGCCATCAACCTTCTGAGTCATTTTAAAACACACAGTAGAAACCAGAGTTTGCCTGAACCTGGAAGAAAGTGTGACTAAAGAAGTCACTCAAAGAAACTTTAAAAGAAAATTCATATAAAAAAAATAAAAAAATTGGCAGATCTCACAAAATATACATTGAACCTCTGAAAAAAAACAAGTCCCAAAGAAACATCTTGGCCACATTCTTGGGAGACCTAATCTCCAGTGCCCAGCAGGCCTGCAGCGTTTGCAACTATATATACAATACTGACATCCAACTTTGCCCAGGTAAAGACATTCCTGTGATTGACACACTGTCAAAGAAGCTACTGAAGAATTGTGACAGGACACTAAGACACTAAGGACAACTAGGTCCACTCTGTCACAACCAAAGTTGCATCAGAAAAACACCCTAAGCTCATTTTGCTAAAGCAGAAAGTACAGCCAAGATGGCCGGAGGAAACAAGGAAATGCCCTCCTGTCTGCCTAAAACATCAGAAAATCAGAGATGGAATAATGTATCAAGGTAACTTAATGGTTAAAGGGAACAAAGTCACAATGTCATCACTCACAAGGAATGAGACGTTGGAACATTGTGTCTCATTTAGATGGGACATATGGACATTAAGTTGAGAAGACAAAGAGAAACCCTTTCATGGTCTGGCAGGAGGAATGACGTCACCACAGGGGATAACTCCTCTTTATGCCACAAACAGCAAATCTCATCCCCCCAAAAAAACATGATCACTTATCAGATCCCAGAGAAGCTGTGGCCGATCATTTCAACCGAAACAGAGATGAAAGCTGTTACTTTGAGCTGGAAAGTGAATGAGTTACACTCAGCTACAGCTGTTTTTATGCACAAAGTGCCCAACAAGACAAACACTGCTCCTAAGATTTCAAAGCATTTTCAGCTTTCTGAGAGTTATTTCTGGGAGTCCTATCATCCACAAACTAACAGGCTGAAGGGACAGTTGAGAACAGCTAAATCCATCTTGGACAAAACCCCCGCAGAGGGAATGGACCCCTGTCTCTCACTGTTGGAACACATGAGTTTAAGTCAGCAGCACAGCTCCTCGTTATCCAACATCTACTGTCTATACTGCCTCTGAACCTGCACAGTACACTGGAAAGCAACACGCTAACATAAAGGAGCCAAGCTTGTTAAAAATGTATGATGTCTGCAGTCTTATGGCACAACCTGTCAAACAGTGGGGAAGTCCTATCCAGTACCAACAGGAGAATGGAAATCTGGAAACCGCCACTGATTGATCATACATGACTCGCTTCAGCGAGTGATAAACTTCCCGCTAAAACTAACAGGAGCACAAAAGATCACCCTGCTGTGGCTGTTCTACAAACCGTCACTGGGACTACTGGTTGGGCAAGAGCCATAACTGGTTGAGGTCCTATCACCTAAAAGACAGTGTTGCATTGACCACTAAATTTGGGTGCATGATCAATTCTTGACCTGTGAAGTGCTTAAAAAGAAAAGAAGTTTCCATTTAAATGTTTTACCTGAACGTGATTCTTTGTTGTTTTTGCAACGATTGTGAAGAATTGTAGCAGTTCTGTAACAAGGGGAGACAGTAATGGTCGGGTTCTGCAAGAGTTTTTGCCTTATGATTGTCTTGTTGAAGAAAAACGTTTATGTAAAACACAAAAACACAAAAATATTCTGAGTTCTGATGACAGATGAGAGTGCATGTCCCAGTAGCAGATAAATGTGTGTGAAAAGAGTAAGAGTTAGATATGGAGGGCAGACGAAAAATAGCATTAACCATTTGCCTTTATTTAATATGCGAGTCCTCAAAAATCAACAAGCTTTTGGGTGCATAAAGTTTCCTGTTCCAACACTGATTGTTCAATTTTGGACTCATTTCTTGATCATAGATTATTCAGCACATTGGGATTTTTATTCTTTCAAATCTGGGATTTTGTTAAAAGAGATGCATATTTGCATATTTACAGAAATATTATGATTTTCCCTGAATATTACATCTCCAATTCCTAAGATATCCTAAATTACTCCTCGAGAAAATGCCATAAAAAACATGCTGCGTTCTCTTTTAGTCCTTCAACTACTGACATTTCATAAACAGTGTTGTCATAATTACATTCTTATTTTCATAATCCCTAAGAAAGGCAGGCAGAGACCGATAACGTCATGGAGGCACAATTCTGTTAGCTCTGGGCTTTAACCATGACAGCTCCGGATGAGGTGGGAGCATCAGGAGGATTGGAGCTGCAGCGGCTCGTCTTTGCACGACTTGCCCTCCATTACCATTTTTTCCTCTTATGCACAACCCTGATAAGCCTATAGGTCTCCTCAAGTACAATTGATGGAGACAGACAGCTCATTCACTCTGAAGAAAAAAAAACAGGTAAAAGCCAGTGTGCATTTGGGAAACAGAGAGCAAACAGGTGAAATATGTGTGGTTATGTATGTTCTGCCACTTGAATGAGATATAAATGTGAAATTTCTTTTAAAAACCTTTCCTGATGATGCATAATGGACAGAAATTTAGATTCCCATGAAAATACTCTTTGAAATTATTTATTATATTGATGTTTCATCAAAAAAATCTCTGACTTATCGCTTATTGATTTTTCTTTTTGCACAAAGCTTTGATGACGTGAATATCTGACCACTGCTTGCTGCCCTCATAGTAGAAAGTAATGATCTACATTTTTCTGTCACAGCCATTAGCAACACCAGGAGCAGCTGGGTCCAGCAGGGATTGACATTTTTCCAGTCACGCAGACCCATTTCAAACAAAACGAGGTTGAGCAAACACTCATCCCCTGCTGAAACTCACCACCTCCATACGCAGCGGGGAGAGCCCTTCTAGTTGCAGACAGTGTTACATCTTCACAGAGGTTTGAATGACTGCTGCTCTCCTGCTGTTTGCTCTGTACATGACATTGTTTCGCACCTAATGCACTGGACTCGGATTGCCCCATCTCATTACTATCTAACTGCATGTGTTACTGAAATATCAATTATATGACAAAAACATTCAGACAAAATCTGTTCATTTCACTAAAAACTCCTGATTTCTTCCTGAAGTATATAGTCTTAACTTTTATAAACCTCTGTTTGTTTTGACACAGCAGCCAAACTGCGACGTGTCTTGACAAGTTGACCTTTGGAGAATGGAGGAAAAGAAGAAGCTATTGTTAAATGTGCAAGACCACCGACACAATGCAAAATGCAGATGTCTGCTTAATGTAGCATTTATTATATGTGCGTATTGAAAATATCTCTAAATGTCTTTAAATTTAAATACTTAAAATTTTAAACTTGAATGTATGTTTGGATTGATAAGGTTTCAGCTGCAACCGGTGTATCTTGTATTTCCTTCTGAAGGGAAATATGTTGTCATCTGCTTGTTTTTCAGTGCGAGGGAAAGAGAGACAAGATGGTGAGGGAACAGCAGCAAAGGGCTCTGAGATCTCACACCGATGAACACTGCACATCCAAGCAGACACAATTTACAAACACAAAAATACAAACCCCAATCATACACTTGGAAAAGGATTGAAAAATGGAAAATAGCTCTTTGCAGCTGAAGAAAAGAAGAGTCTGCTTTAGCACAAAGGTCTATACTCAGTACCTTTCTACAAAGGAAAATGAGATAATAGAGGAAATTCTATGAAAATGTGAACACAATTATGCAAGACTGTGATTGTGAAGGAGTATTTTTTAAAAAGAAAAGAAACCAAAAAACAACAGTCGCTCCATCTTATTAGGTTGAAAATGCTTTTTAAAAACATAATAAGAGAAAAGGAGGGGTCTAACATGTCAACCAACAAGACATATTCCTTCAGATTAAGTCTTTTCTTAAGGTTTCAGGAAACATTGACAACATATTTTTTATACGTCGATAATCTGACAGCTGATGAGATTTTTCATGATGTTATCGTCTCTTCCTCTTCCTCCTCTTTTAACCAGTGAAGCTGAGGGCAAAGAAGCAAACACAGCAGGGTGGAGTCAATGTAATGACATGACAAAGAGTTTCATCTTTCATACCATGCAGCTCTCACACCCATAGACATTATTTAGAGCGACACTTGAGAGTTATCTAAACACATCATCACCTTCATCACCAAAGGGTAGAGGCCAAAGCATCCCTTTGGCTATGAGCGCAACTCATAGGCCTGCCAAATGGTCTGTCACTGCTCATCCTGTTATCACCGCGTTGAGGTTGACTCGAACTCTGCAAAACAGTAGAAAAAGTAATTCATCAGTCATTTTCTAAACCACTTGATCCATTAAGGGTCACAGGGAAGCTGAAGCCTATCCCCGCATTGGGGCCAGAGGCAAGGTACACCGTGAACAGGTCGCCAGTCCATTGCAGGGCCAACACAAAGAGACCAGTTATGCTTAAATTCATTTTATAGAGAATTTAGCCAGGGTACCTGGAGTAAACGCACCCTAACATGGGGAACACATGCAACCTCCACAAAGCCCAGCCCTGAACCAGCAACCTTCTTGAGAGGCCACAGTGCTACCAATTGCACCACAATAGACAGAGTAGAAATATAAAACATAAGTCCCGAAATTCACAGAACTGCTGCTATTAAGCTGCTTAAAATACAAATTATGTTTAAAAAAATGGATAACCCATAAAGATCCGGACCCATTTCTACCTGCAGGAATATTGTGAGGAGCATAGAACAGGTTTAATTAGAGCAGCGGTTCTCAAACTTTTTATAGCATGTACCATCTGAGAATATAGTAAGCTTTCAATCCATAAACAACTTGAACACAGTCGCAAACATACAAAGCTGTAATATACATAGCTATTAGCTATGAGAGGTTCACAAAAGAAGCATGTTAACTTCCTATGAGATTTATGTATTGATCATTGTTCCCACCACAATGAACAAAGCAGTAGCATTATAACAAGCACCTAAACACATGTGGGACAATAAACACACATCTGTCTAAACATTAGGCTCTATACAGTCTTTCTGTCCACTTTGAAATGTGTCCTTAACACTCTGCTACCTGAAATATAACATGTAGCAACATAGCATGGAAAAGCAGACCAACAGACTTTTAATTAGAAAGAATTGGACAGCTTTCATCCATTTTCTTAACCACCTATCCAATTAATCCAATCGTAGGTAGCTGGAGCCTAAACCAGACGAGAGGACAGGGGACATGTTACCAGTACATTGCAGGGCAATGGGCAGCTTTTTAATGGTTGTTATCTAAGTACATGTGTCTAATGGAAGAGGTGTGCCCGTCTATTTGCACAAGGTCCTGTCTGTCTCGAATGTGGTCAACTTCAGTCTCAGGTCTGGCTCAGCATCCATCCTGTCTGTATTTTGTCTTAATGATGGTCAGGAAAGAGAAGCCTCTCTCTCACAGATATGTTGTTGCAAAAGGAAGGAGAAAGTGCACAGCCACATCCAAAGTAATGAATGTTCCCTGTTCTGCAGCATCCAAAAGTCCAAAAGTATGGGCTCAATATTTGGTCATAAAGATTTTGCATCTCTAAATGAATGCTTGCAAATAATTTCACAATTTATATTT
>JBAMIG010000006.1:21505356-21516154 GCA_037177335.1 Kiunga ballochi | reverse complement strand
AGGGAAAAGAAAAGAAAAGAAAAGAAAAGAAAAGGAAAAAAAGAAAAGAAAAAAAGGGTCTTTGAATTTGGTTTGGTGTGTGGAAAATATTTTTATTTCCTTTCTTATTACAGCACATCATCACAAAATGAGACCAGAAAATGTCTCATACTGTGATAAATTTATTTCCTTTAGGTTTCTAAAAGTCACACGTATCATGAGGCTTAAAATGGAAAGAATCTGCACACCTCTCTCTTGCTTGCTCTATTATTTTAGCAAATATGTTTAAACATTTGCCTCATGAGTCCCTTTGTGACCCTGCAGGGGAACCCCCCCCTCCATATTTGATTTGATAATGTCACTAACCCTCCCCCTGACAAGCTGAATCTGAATAAACCAAAGGGCAGAGAGGAGTGTGGAGTAGACATGGGCAGGCGACACTCATCCTTTATTTAAATGTTCAGACAGAAACAAACAGCTCTATCAGTAAAGGGGCGGCTGGAGCGGGTAATTAGTTAGCTAGTTAGTGGTTCAAGTCCCGGCTCTGGCATCCACATGCCGAAGTGTCCTTGAGCAAGACACTGAACCCCCAGTTGCTCCCGGTGCTGCATCACCGGTGTGTGAATGTGTGAGCATTTGTGTGAGTGAATGGGTGAATGTGTCAGATAGTGTTAAAGCGCTTTGAGTACACTGATGTGTAGAAAAGCGCTATACAAGTACAAGACCATTTACCATAAAGCTCAGAAGAGCAGCTTCTGAAATGATTGAAAATCAGGACCAAAGCTGAATTTGGGATAATATACTTTGAAAAAAAAAATGTTGCTGGACCTTTGACACCCAAATAAGAGCCATCTCAGTCCCCTATACCCCATCAATGTGATGAGGGGAGGAGGGCTCTGGCCAAACTGTCCACCATCATGGACCCTTCCTCCCCTCTGCATCATCCTGCGGGAGCCTCAAGCAGCTCCTGCTGTAACAGACTACACATCCACACACACCACACACCATCAGACTGTTTAATGATGCATTGTAACCTGTTATTGCAACAAACATTTCATATCTCAGTAGATTTAATGTTTACTGATGTTCAAGCTCTGCACTTTACAGGCTTTTATTTTCACACTCACACGACATAACAACACATCAGGCTGTGTGTTCACACACTCTTTCTGTTTTGTTGTTATTATTTGTTATTATTCATTGATTAATATATTCTGGTTTGTTTCTGTTTTTTATTCTATTGTTTAACTATGTTTAATGTCTCTTTTACTAATGTTGAGCCACTGTAACAATAACATTTTATCTTATCTTCAATTAAATTAAATTAAACTTTTGAAAAATGTTTATCATTGGATGTCTAAAGTAAACTGCCCTGAATAAAGATAATTAAAATATGTACCCATATGAACCTAATAACACACTTTGTGAGTAAATGGGGGAAAAAAGGATGAACATTTTGAAAAGTTGGTTATTTCATAACCTAATCTTTTATTTTTAACACTTGGACGGGGACTCCATAGCTCATAATAAATGAATGATCTGTGCTGGTGAAAGGCTTTGTGGAGCCAAGCGTGAATGCTCTTTATCAACCAGGGATTCATGTGTACATGCAGGTTATGTCTTCCTCTGCTTGTCTGTCAGCAGCTGCAGTATATTAAAAATATCCCTTGATAACATTTTTGTTGGTTTTAGATGGATATCCTCTTGAAACTTGCTTTATAAAAAATATCTGCTGAATGATGTTGTGTGAAATGTAAGAACTCTCATCTATTATGCAATTTATGAGTCATCTTTGCTGACATAAAACTAGTAGTGAGCTCATTTTGGATTAAAATAATTACGTTTAAAGATGAAAGCTTGCCAGCTGTGTTGCAGTGAATGCAACGCAGTAAAAGATTTGCAGAAGGATCACACTCTTTTAGCTTATTGGTAAAAATAGTGAATATTTTTTTTAAATATTGAAATAGACTGAGGCAAAACAAGAGACTTGTTTCACAGAAAAAGCTGCTCTCTGTGGTTTCCTTCGAACTTTGTTGGGATTCTGATGATGACAGAATAATAATAATAATAACTCCTCATTAAAAATGAGTGTTGAAACAAATAACACTTAAAGCCTAAATGCCTCTTGGTCACTTCAGTCCTGCTCAGCGTCTCATTTCCAGCTGTGTGAAAATAGTTGCGGGGTAAGCTCTTAAGCTCGTGAATCTTTTACAGACGTGTCCACATCCAGTGTGAGAATCAACTATTTTACATTAAAATAACAAAGAGCTTATATCTTATGTAAAGCTTCATCCTTTTAGCAGAATGCTATTAGAGCAATATTTCAGCATCTTTGTCATAAAGCCAGACTAGTTTGCATATTGTACTTTCCTCCACTCATAGTGCTTGCTCAGCTTTTTCCTTAATGACTCAGCTTTTCCTCTGCAGACTGCAGACTCAGACAGATCTTTGACTCAAAAGTCATGCATGAGAGGTTGAAGATAAAGCCATTGCTTCAGGCTAAACACTTAAAAAAAACAATTATTGTCAGTCAATATTTGAAACATCACAATTCAACAACAGCATGGAGATCTAAATCACATTTCAACTCTGTATGACTACGGAGAAGAGCGGTGACCTTTCATAGTGAATTTATTTTTATTGAGACATGTGAGGCGAAATAAATGATTCAATAAAGATTGTTGCAACATCACAGATGGAACTGAAAAGAGTTTTGAGTCTAGACGTAGGAAGAGTTGTACGTACAGGATGAAGAAGTGGAAAGCTTTTTCTAATGCATGTTTAGGTAAAAGGCATATTATAGCTGCTAGTTGGTGCTGACCCTGCAAGCAGGAGATTGAAAATCAATTCTATTTATTCTATTATTTATTCTATTCAGTTTTGGATTTGAAACCTTGTGGAATAATGAAACAATTTCAGCGTCCTTTGCTAAAGATATTTAACCTTTTCATGCAGTAAAGGAAGTAAAATGTGGATAAAAATGATTTCTGGCCCTATTGATCATAGTTTTTTCATGCAAAGCTATCAGGCCTTGAATGTGAAAGATAGTCAGTTTTGTAAATAATCCATATAAATATGCATTTAATTAATGATCTGTCATTGTTGCCGTTCCTGTATATGTTCAGGGATGCTAACATATTTAACATGAGGCAGTACTAAAATGCATCTTAGACGACGTGGGATCATACCTGTCATGAAAGTGTGAACAATCAGAGGAGAAATATGCAGCTCAAGCGTCTCTTACTACACCTGGTTTCACTTTCTGTAGGTACAAACCCTAGACCCATTTTTACAGGATAAAAACCATGTGGTTTTAAATGTTTGAGGCCTGTGTCTCTATAACTTTGAGGCTTTAGAAAAAAAAGTGTATATACTGGACATTTATCAAAATGTTCTTTTTAGGTAAACAATCTGTTATTACTTTTAATTGCTTTTCTCTCTCTCTCTCTCTACACACACACACACACACACACACACAAGCCTAGAAGACCATATATATATATATAGATAGATATCGATATATAGATATATATATACAAAATGAAATCAAATAAAAAGTACTTTATTTATCCCAGAGAAAAATTCACAATATACCTCTGAATACTGCAAAAGAAAGAAGTATTTCAAAGCTAAAACTTCCTCAGCTTGTGATCATAATCAGATACTTTTACTGCACTTTGCAGTTTTCCATGGAACAAAGCAAAAATCCTGATGGAAAGTCCCAGTTATTGCACAGCACCAACATATATTTGCATGAGTAAGAATTCACATTTGCTGCTTCTATTCAGACTGGTTGGGAATTACTGTCGCTGTGTTTTTCTGCACATTAAGCAATTACTGAGATACAGCCAGCTAATGTTTGCTCTATCACCTAATGAACTGATCAGCAGATTTGTACGATGAAATTACTCACAGCTGTTGATAATATATTGCGCACAAGTGTCAACATTATTTGCATTTAGCGAACAAGTGGGTCTCTATTAGTCTTAGTGATACAAATTTGTTTTGAGGCAGGCCTCTGCAGGCTGAACGCTTCTAAAACGGAGCTATCAGTGATTGATGACCTTATTGTGGTCATAGCTCAGAGTAGCTCTTGGCCTGATATCTCAGAGAAGGTATTTCTTATAAGCTCTAATAATGGGTCAGAAATGCTGGAGGTGTAAAGACTCCACAGCTTACAGTAACTCATTTTTATTATAGTCAAAGAACAATACAAAATACAAAACAATCCATCAAGCAGTAATAGCAGAAAAAACATAAACTGACAAAAACAAAACCCGACCAAAACGTGCAAATAACGTCTCAGATGTTGATACAAAGAGTACCGGTTGTTGTGTTTACATCACAAAGGCTTGTGTTCATGCAGCAAACCGACAAATCAAAAGACATCTGCATCACAACTGCTGGGTCTAAAAGTGAGACACGTTTCAACAAAAGGGAGAATAACTGTACAAATGTGAGGTTATTTAAGCTACAATGATGGTTTCACTGGTTTTATCAGCTGTTCCACTTTAAAGAGTAGCTTTCACTCAATGCATTGAAACAATGACCAAAAGCCTTGAGAAACAAATGAATGCAACAGGCTGTTATTGAATATGCATATGCGGGCACACATTTAAGGATACAATACGACATGATTTTCACATTGCACTGCACAATCAATTCCAAGCAACTTGACAATATAGGCAGAAAATCAAAGAAAAAAAGTTGCTTTCAGCAACCATGTCGGTCCGTCTCAGGGCCCTTTAAAGTTTACAATTATATGTAGTTTAAAGAGACAGCATGAAACTCTTTTTTTTAATAGCAAGGTGAGCTATATACATAGCACAGACTACACCAACTTAAATATGGCACTTTGTTGCAATCTACTTACACATTCTCTCATTGCTTTGTGGGGTTTTACTCAGCAGATAAATCACGTAAAAGTGGTGCATTCAGCTGTCTCAGCCAATATCTGTAAATGACTTCCACAACAGCAATCTTTCCCCTTCAAAGGACACCCTCTGCCTGCACTTCAGAAACATGGAAAGCATCTTCCTGATTAAAATACACTGACCTTCATGTGCTCTCCCTTTTGCATGCACAGTGATCATTTTCACAGTGACCAAAGCACGGTGGCTTTGTTGTGTCTGTCACATAACAAGTAATCTAACTAGTCCCTGCAGGAATCATTAGCATTCAGGTGGATGTAAACTGGCACAGCAGGTTTAACTGACTACCGGAGATCTGCCTCTTCTATACTGGGACAACTTTCAAAGGTCATGTAATTTCACATCTGTGCATTTCCACTAGAAGCTAAATTAAAATGTCATGCTGTTGTGCATTTGGATTGATTTGATTTTATGGCTTGAGGTGGAAACACATATCAACAAAGAGAGAAGAACTTTGCTACATCTGTAAAAGCCCAGGTACAATAGAAGTGGAAAAAAAGCAGATTAGGGAGTATTAACAGTAATCATGATGGAAAATGACCATGACTGGGAACGAAAACTTGATCCCGACATAAAAACAAACCTGTCTTACCAGTAATCGGAACAAGTACAAGTAATCCTATACTATGCTCATTAAAAACTAATTAAATTAAAAACCCTATCTCCTCTATTTAACACATAAAAAAACAAAAACAGACAATTACCTTCATCCAGTCTGAAGGTTTGAGGTATTTATGTATCCATAACAAGCATGATGTAAGCTCAGGTGATAGCAAAGCATACATAACCCTGAAAGATTCAACCAAACAAATCAGCTTTAAGATGGATTCCACGTGCCAGAGGATGATATTTACAGTTTCCAGGGGCCCATTCTTGTGCTTTGATAAATAGACAGCAGAGGGCTCAACGTTTCGCTAACTTTGATGAAACAGAATATAGGAAAATGTACTTCCTGTCCCCTTTTAGCTTGACTGTCTCACTAGCTGTGGGACCATGCTGTTCACTGGAAAGAATGAAAGAAATAGTAGTAGCAGCAGTGGTTTCCACCCACTTTGTGATCACATGTGCAAAGCCTGAAAATTGTGTCATTTTATGTTCAGACCTTTGTAAAATACATGGATGTAGTCTGAGATTATAAAAAAGAAAGCTATCCTGCAGTTTTTGTTTTTCCTCCGCAAGTTAAAACTAATCCAACCGTGATGAGTGCCGAGAAGAAACTACCCAAATTCCTCACACAATATGCTACAGAAGAAAACAACTAAGCCTAGCCCTAAAAGCTAATAGTGCTGAAGATTGACCATAAATAAAGAGCAACATGGTTTGCAAAATTTTTTTAGGTATCAAGTTTTTAAAAATTACACGTGACTCAAAATGCACAATATCCCAGTAGAGCATCAAATTAAGTCCATCAAAAAGACTCACTTCACCTGTGTGGATCAATGCATATGTTGAGGAATGACTCAGTAAATAGAACAGCATTTCTAAAGACCTGTGCAGCCATGTTTTTTGGTCATCTTGCAAATTTAAATCCAATAGTTCATGGATCAAACCATAATCCAGGGGCAAATACATAACCTTGCACTTGGTAAATGCATTGCCATGCTCACAAGCAGCGGCTGCAGTTTTTGTTTTGTTGTTGAGCAGGTAGTGCAGAGTGGCAGTTGAGAGCTTTTTGCTGTAAACATGTCCCTACAGTGGCTGACTAGGAGCATTGAGTGCAGTGAGAGTGAACAAGCAGTTAAATTTCAGACCGTGCAGCTTATCAGTAAATTCAAATATGATATAAACAGGTTCCCAGGCTGAAAATATCCTACGTGGACATCATGACATATTATTTCTTGAAACATATGAAGCTGTCTGTGTTTGCCATTAGGAGGGGAGATAAGGTGAGAAAACAGTCTGCTTATAACCAAAACAATCATAGAAACTGTAGAATAAACCTTTACAAACCGCTTTCATGCAAAAAAAAGTGTCTCTGTACTGTCATAACTTAGAGATTAGCTGCATCGCTCCCTGTATTCATGAGAAATTATTTCTGTTTTGCCCATACGTAACATTTTCTCTGCAAACATGGGAATCCTGCTCTACATGCCTTTATGTATTTAATATTTTTGCTGATTTGTGATCAAACTGTTTTTGTGCAAAATATTTTAAGCCTACAGTCCAAAGCAGCACATTTCCTAATGGCCTTCTGACAAATGTTCTTGTCCAAATTAAATATTTACAAGAGGAAACTGGTAGGAAAAATTAAAGCAGACATCGCTGCACACCTTTTAATAAAGACGACTGAATTTATACTGAAGTTGTCAGAATATCTGATATGCACTTAAGTACATTTGTGTCAAGTCAGGCTTTAAGATCTCTACCGGACAGGGTTGGCTGCTCATACAGCATTTTTTTGGTACTTGGTATGATGCTAGCAGGTATGAATTGATCAGCCGGTGAGTGCAGCTTGTCCACTTCTGTTGTGAAATGGTCCGGACTCTCGCCGTTGGACATCTCCTTTATGACGCTGTAGGTAAGCGCCACGCTGTAGGACACAGGTTTCTCTGTGCGCTGAGGACCACAGTGACACAACTTCTTAAAAGCTGTGCGAAATTTCTGGGACATGGCATTGTAGATGACTGGGTTGATTGCACTGTTTAGATAGATACAGAGACGGCAGAAGAGGAGAAACCAGGTGTCCAGGTAAGGTTTGTCCAGGAAAGAGTTGACCACCACTAAGGTCCGATAGGGCATCCAAAGTAAGGCAAAGAGGATCACCACCACAGCTAGCATCTTCGTCACCTGAGAGAAAAACACAAAAAAAACAGGATGTATTAAATATTAGCAGGAGATCAAATCCTTAATAATTATAGTGTTTGCAATTTAAGTGTGTTTTCTGAAATTTGGGCTCTATATGAGCCACAGTTCTGCTGTACTCTAGCATAATGTTCATGATGTTTGAGTCTATTTAGTATCTATTTCTCAAAAAGAGACTACATATTTTTGTATACATTTTAATCATCATTTGTGTTTTATTAATGCAGTTTCCTTATTATTAAAAAATGTGTCTAATGCAGAAACATTCATTCACACAAGGATTTTTTTTGTCTGTATGTAAATGATACCGTTTCTACAATAGTCAGGAAAAACATCTCCATGAAACACAGTTTGCACTCTGAAGGCGTGACTTTCCCTCTAAATGTAGGACAGCTTGTCTTCTCTAACAATGTGACTCTATGCATGTTCATTTCCCCCAAAGACTTCACAGACAAATACAAAATAAAAGCAAGGCTCTAAAAAAAACACAGTCTTTTGACCTTTTTCTTTGTTTTATGAATAATTTACTTTGTATGCAAATCTTTTTGATGCTTACAGCGTCAGTTGTATCAGTTGTATATTTTCTATACATACAAATAGTTTAAGACAGACTATTATAGTTGACTATAGCTTTGCACACACACTTATTGACCACCTAATCTATTTAATACCTTGTCAACACAAATAACTCAGCAGGCAATCATACTTTAGCAAATCTATACATATATATATAAATATGTGTGTAAACATTGTCGAGCTGATTTGCTGCAGTTCAAACTAAGCATTTAAATAAGTGAACTGTGTGGTTGATCTGAGAATTTCAGTAACTATGGGATTTTTGCTTACAACCATCTGTAGTTTTTACAGAGAATAATCTGGAAAACAATAAATATCTAATGAGAAACAGCTGTCTGGACCAGACAACCTTTGTTGATATCAGAGGAGAATGAGCAGTCTTGTTAAAGACGATAAAGGCAACAGGAACTCAAACAACACCTGATTCCAGCTAAAGCACGCAGAATACCATCTCTAAAAACATAACTCGTCCACCTTGAAGCAGACGGGCTGCAGCAGCAGAGGACCACCCCTGGTGTCACTCTTGTCAGTGAAGAACGTGAAACTTAATCTATAATAAACACAGACTCAGCAAAAATGTAAATGCATGGTGCTTTTCCAGTCCTGCAGACCATTCAAAGCACTTTACACTACATGTCACAGTCACCCATTCACACACACACTGATCATACATCACACATGCACATCAATGCAGGGTTTAGTGTCCTGCCCAAAGATACTTATGTAGTTAAGAAGACTGGAATCAGTCGACCAACATGCTGGTTGGAAGACTCTAACATCTGAGGAGTCTCCGTTTCCACGGAAGACCCAGAAACAACATGAAAACAAAGATCCAACTAGTGTTGTAAAAGTTCAGACTTTGGGTATTTTTAGTAACATCATATGGTTTAACCACAACCTATCTGACTAATATAGTTTAGATTTATATCCTTTTATGACCATGGTGTTTCAGCCTCTGATGGCTACTTCCAGCACAATAATACACCATGTGTTCTCTCCATCTGATAAGTAGGTCATTCTACTCCAATGGCCTCCACCGTCACTATATCTTAATCCAACAGAGCAGCTTTGTGATGTGGTGGAACGGGATTTTCTCATCATGGATGTTCAGATGAAAAATCTCCAGCAACAGTGTGATGCTATCATGTAAATATAAAACCAGTGAGGAATGTTGAATCTGTGCCGTGAAGACGTGAAGCGGTTCTGCACGCAACCCGGGACTCCAACTGGTACCAGCAAAAAGGAAAGCGGCCAGCGAGTGTAAGGTAACCATGACAACCTGCAATTATAAATCATCTCCCGTTTCCGTGGTATTTACATATAATTAGAGGTTGTTTTAAAAGAAACTAGCAGTTGTTTCACTGATTGCTGAAGAATTGCATTAATGAATCCAGGCTGAGGTTTCTCCACAACACATGACTTGTTCACACTTTTTTAAATTAAATTAATCTTTTCTGAGTTACTATTAATGGTCTACATATTGTTAGTTTGCAACTGGATCTCCTTTAAATATACATTTTTTGCAGCTAAGGTTGCATTTCACATAAATGGCTGCACAGGAAATGTTCAGCCGTGTGTAATCCATATAGTTTTATTTTATCCATTAAACTCAACATCACCAATATTGCCTTCTTTTCATGAGGGGAAGTTATCTGATGAAATATTGGTGGTTTTTGTGAAACAAGTATGGGAAAAGTCTGTTTTAATAAGCCAACTTTTCCACTGGCTGAAGTCATCCACCAGCAATGCTTCCTTTTTTAATTGGGAGGAAACAAAATGAGCAACAGAAAGGCTGAGTTATTAGATACAGAATTAAAGTCAGAACTGTTTGAGCTGTGTAATTAAGTACTATTTACTGTAATTATATCACACTTTTCAATAGCAACTGTCACAAAGTGCTTTACAGTGATAAAAGCAGCCATACAAAATAACAAAATCATTTAAAAACAATGTTACAGCAGAGTAACTAAAAACTTTCATATAAAATATATATAAAATTATTAAAAATCATAGGAGCAATAAATAAAAAATGTTTAAGTTTCCACAAAAGACAGTTCTTATATTCAATAGGAGAAAGTTCCCACCTGATCTTTTATTCTTGGTTTTGTTCTGATTGGTCTAAAGCTGTTGTTGCTATGGTAACGTTGCAGCAGGACTGGGACATAAACAGCGGATTGGTCAATTGAGCTGATCTCAAACTTTTTGAAACATGACCTTTGAAATACAATGTTAGTGTTGGTGACCCGCACCCCCACACAACTAAAAGATTGTGCAGGACATCAAATGGATCTTTTCACAGCTATTATCTAAAATTTAATCTATTTAAATATAAAAAAAACTTCATTAATTAGAAGGAATTACTGCTAAGTGTTATTTGGCAGATTTAAGTCATCGTTGTGACAAAACACCTACATGCCCAAAATCAACTTTTCCCTCAGAGATAATGCTGAATTCACATTATTATCCATCCATCCATCCATCCATCCATCCATCCATCCATCCATCCATCC
>JBAMIG010000006.1:21473913-21487144 GCA_037177335.1 Kiunga ballochi | reverse complement strand
GATTTATTATTGATACAGGTATATTGGTCACAGATCTGCATGCTTATTTTAACATCAGCTGCTTATTTTGTGTCTGTATAGTCATCCTGGATATGACCTTTCTGAGTAGAAGTACAAAATGCTTGATTCATAGCCTGCCAATCTGTTTATTTTGTCCACATCACACTAAGCTGAGGATGTCATGACCAATTTAAATGGATGGGGGTAGAAGACATGTTCAGGACATGTCTAAGATACACAAGAAAACAATATTAAAGTGTCAAATGATTCCTGGAAAATAATATAAACAGTATTTCATTCAGAATCTGCCATTTAGATTGAAGGATTACTAAAATAAACAATTGCTATGTGATGAGTATTATTTTTTTTTATTTGAATAAGATAATTATTGTTAATGTAATATGTATTTAAGACTGGGTAATTATTCCACTTTTGATCAGTGTGATTTTCTTATTAAAGAAGTGGGCTAAAAAACATGAAGTCGTATTAAACTATAACTGTATTAATATTGTTTGAATATACTTTTTTTTAATTGAATTTACTGTACTTGAATTACTCGAATTCTGAATTTCATTCTGGGATGAATAAAGTATTTTTTTCATTTCATTCATTCTTATTTTTTTCATTCATTCATGGCCTTCTTTGTGTCTTTATTCTGAGCTTGATGCTGCTTTCTTTGCAGACCCCATGGCCAAACCCTGCTACTACAGGCTAAGAAGCTCATGGAGATGGGTTATAAAGATTAAATCAAATCAAACTTTATTTCTAAAGCACTTTTTGTGCCAGACGCAACACAAAGTGTTTTACATGATTACCAATTAACCAATAAATGATAACCAATTAAAACAAACCAGTCTTCACACATCAAAGTAGATAAAATAGCAATTTAACAAGTTACAACACTCATATGTTGTGTTCACAGTCATATGTCAAAGATGACCCCTAAATCAAATAGGCAGCTCCCAGAGCATAGAAGATCCCCATAAAAAACCCACTCGAGTTTAAAATAAAAAAAGACAACAATTAAAAAAAACAAATACATTATAGATGACTTTATGAAATGTGCTTAAAAAGCTGAGAATGATATTAATAAAAAAAATAGTACAATAAAATTAATGATTAAATTAAAAGCTGAGGAAAAAGGAAGAGTGTGTTTCACACTCAAAGGCCATAATAAAGGAACGAGGCCTTACTGTAAGTTTTAGTTCTGAAAAGCTGAAAGAGTGGTACCAGAGGACCTCAAGATCCACGAGAGCTCACAATGCAAAAAAGGTCAGTAAATAAGGACCCTAGACCCTTAAGACCTTAATGACCATTAAGACGGAGCTTATAAACCACTAAAATGAGCTTAAGCTCCGTCCTCTAACAATGCAATGATTTTAAAATTATTTGTCTCGCCCTCTGCTGCTCATCAGAACTCGTGCCGCTGAGTTCAGAAGATTGTAGGCTTGAATATCGACTTTTTCCAAAGACCAGAGAGCAGCTGGAAGCCCACTGGAAGGGATTCATAAAATATTAATGAGACAAAAGGATCTTTCTTTCGTTTTCAGGACAAATCAGGATTAAATATTAGGATCTTCCTGTTTAAGCTGTAAAACCTTTTCTGTCATCCATGACGTTGTATCTGAAAAGCAGTTTGGTCTAAATCACCAGGAGAGACGGAGCTGTGTATCATCAGCATAACTGTCTCCTGAGGACATCCGCAAATGAAAACATATAGAGATTAAAGAGTATTGGATCAAAGACTGATCACTGGGGAACCCCACATTTTATTTTATGGTTTTTGAGAAGCATAAATACTTAGAAAAACTGTCTATCTGTGAGATAGGCATATACTAAATTAAAAGTACTACCTGAGAGACCTACTAGGCTTCTGAGTCTGTTTAATACAATCTGGCGATTTACTGTTTAAAAAATGGCACTAAGATAAAAAAAAACAGAACATTTCTGTGAGTCCAAGTTACTTCTATCCCTCCCTCCATCCATTTTCCACTCTGCTTCATCCAATTCAGTGTCATGGTTGGCTGGATCCTATCCTGGCAACTCAATGCGCAAAAGGCAGGATATACCTTGGACAGTTGTCCAGTCCATCACAGGGTAACACAGAGAGAAGAACAAGCAGACACACAACCAGATTTAGAAATCAACCTTACATGCATGTCTTTGGATGGTGGGAGGAAGCCGGAGTAGGTAAATATATGGAAACCTTTTCTAAAATCACAATGTGCACATTATCATTCTGTATGTATTCTTTTTATTATGCCTGCTTAAAGGTGTATGCACCAGTTTCACACAATGTGTGAAGCCATGGAAACCTGTTTGTAAAATCAATGCAGAGCAAATTTCCCATTCTTGCTGTACGACTCAGAGGTAAAAATATAAAACACATGGGGTTTGTTTTTCCATGGTGTGAAGGTGTTTATTATTACGGTATATTTAGGGGAGACTGAGGCAGAGAGTTCACTCAGATATTCTGTCTACCTCTGAAAAACAACTGGAGGCCATGAATTAGGAAGCAACTGAAGGATTATCACACAAAGGTACAAAAAGAGCTCCCTTTCTAACCTCTATAAAGGTTAAAGAAAACATAATGTAACTATCTATAAATAGTTGTATTACTTGATATATTCACCAATTCACAGCAGTCTCAGCTGTTTTTATACCATATATTATTCATTCATTTCAGCTTTTTGAATAAGGTCTTTTTCCCTTCTCATTGAAACAAGGTGAAGCTTTTTTAGAAAACTCAGAAGCAAACATTTTAGATTTCAGCCATGCCAGTAGACCACTCACTGCTTGGCTCACTGTATTACCACATAAATTACACTTATGTCTTTGGACCATTTTCAAGACTTTCTCATTTATCTAATGAATAAAACTCATCTAATTTCCTTCACAGTTGTTTCTTCCATACCAAGTAGGAGTTTGACTTACTTGCAGATACACACAAAAATCCCAGAACTAATTTGATTTGGCTTTTTGCTAAAACAAAAAAAAGCTCTTGTTTGAATTGGTACATTATATCTTCGGACATGACAAATACAAGAGATAATCAATACTTTAAATAAACAGAAGATGGTTATCAGAGTTCGAATATATAAGAATTTGGCGTGAAATTTATGATACATTTAATTTTTCAGTCATTTTTCAACACTTTATGGTAAAACTTTGCTTAAAACTTGAAACACAATCCAATTTTTCTCTTTTGCCTCAGAATTTTGACACACCACATGATGATCAATTAGAAATATCCCTTATTCTTTTTTGTGTTTGTTCGTCAACTGATTGTTTGTTTGAACTGTTTTTTTACAGCATTCATGCATCTCTGGTTGTAATCAAAGACACAAATGCACCAAGTTGTTATTCTGATAAGAGCATTGTATCTGACCCCAAACCGATCACCACAGATGTCAATTTTCCTTGTTAGAACTGGGAACATTAGAACAGCTTGCTCAGACAAAGTTTGCTTTGATACCAAAAAGATGAAGCCCTGATGACGTAATAAGAATGAGAACATATAACACATAAAGCCATTATTACCCATCCATTTTTTTCAGTCTGTGTGCTGCTTCAATTAGGAAAATCTCTGTAATTTGACTTTGAGGTTCAATACATTAATATTTCATAAACCTGTCTGCTGCCACTACACACACACACACACACACACACACGCAGTCACAAATGAAGAAAAAAAATCCACACTGAACTTAAACCAGCCTTTCTCTTGATTCCCTTGTCACCCTGCTGTCTGCCAGTAGTCTGGTCTGAAGTGCTTTTTCAGAGCTACTAAAGGGGGTTGCGTGCAAACAGGAGTGTGCACACCTGCTTATTAATAATCTACTGGACCCTGCTGGTGGGACACACTTCCTCATCAGTCATTGTGATCATTTCTGGTATCTGGTGAAGAAATGCTTTAAGATCTGGTTTATATTGTAAGTTTAACATGCAGATGTGTTTTTAAATCATAATAAGGATGAAAAAAAATGCATTAATAGTTTTTGTTACTGAGACTTTCCATTGATCCTTGTATGACACTGTAAATTGCATTAAACTAAGGCTCAGTATACATTTTTGTACAGAAAGAATATTTACCAAGATGATCTTTTCTCATCTGCAATAGGAAAATTTAAGGAGATGGTGGTTGGAAGTGTTTGCTTTTGGTCCACTCCACTGTCTTGATTTCTGTGTGACAGTAAATACAGAATACTTGTCTGCATGGGAATGTTTTCCTTCCAGAATCACATCTGGCAAAATGCAGAACTCTAAATAGAAAGTGGTGACAAGAAAAGTGAGTCATTCATTTAAATCCTCATCATTAATGTGTCTAATGCTTGGAAAAGTGTGAGTTTTAGGGCCAAATTATTGATGAGGATGGGCTGTGAACCACTAAGTGAGAAAGCAAACTCCAAAGCTGGAAAGCTTTTTGGCTCATTGCCAAAGTGAGAAATGTTCCTGGAGTCATACTGGCTTCCAGTTTTCAGTTCAATCATTCAGATAGAAGCAATCTCCACAACTCACTATAGAGCTCCCTGAGCTGTGGAGGGAGAAACAAGCCATTTTGTTTATTGCTGCATATTCTTAAGCACTTTCACAACACATTGTTGTAAAGTTGGTATTTACATAACATTATAGTAATTATATTTCTTAAACATTTAAGCTATTGGTAAGCTACATGTACCTGTATACTATACTAATTAATTGTAATTGTTAGGCAATGCATATTTAAATATAATTTTTAACAATTGATTTAATCATTTATTTTAACTCTATCTTCCTCCTCTCATACCTCTTTCAAAGTATTTATGAGGGCATAAATCATAGCCTGATGAAAATGGAGGTCATCACATACTAATGGGTGTGAAAATGAAAGATGGCAGAGAAAAAACAGGATAATATGATCACGCTGAGTGTTGAGAATAAATTATGATGTGTCAGATTGGTGCCGATCTTCTGGAAATCAGGTCTGGCTTTTCCCAGGAGGATAGATGGCTCTTATGTCCCGCCCTGGCTCATTTTTGGGTCAAGGCGGGTGTGCCTGGTTGGTCACTGTTCCTGGGCCGTTGAGGCTCAGGCTCTGTAGTTTCTTACTGGAACGATACGTCTCACAGTCACAGAAAAGATGTTAGTCTGTTCAAGAGGGGTCAAATTACTGCCATGCATTAAGCAAAGAAAACTTCTCAAGAGATTGATTAATGTGGACGGTCGGGTATGTACAGTATATGTATGAGAGTGTGTGTGTGTTAGAGGGGGGGGGGGCATTACCTCTGCAGCCTACTGGGTGGATGCTGGTGTCCTTGTTCGGGGCTGACTTTTGCCCTGGTCAAGGGGGCACATCCTGGCCTGCCTCTGACCTTTGGGTGGAAGGGGTCGTCTTAGCATGATCACTTTCCACCTCATAGGTTCTGCGTGATGACAAAATCACTAAGCTATTGTTTTATTCAGCCATTTTTCCTTATGCGACATTAATTCCAATCTGAGTTTGTTTTTGCTTGTTCTGCTTTTAAATGGGTTTTTTTGTTTGTTCATCCCATAAGATGTTCTTCATGTTTCCTGTACGGGTGTAGCAGATGTTACAGTATCTGGTTGGACTACAGGGTTTCCTTTGTGACGTCTTTCACTCTTCTCTTTGTTTTCCCTTTCTGTTATGTGTTCTCCGGTCAGTTCCAGCAACAAATATTCATTTAAAACAAAGAATTCTGATTACCAAGAGGGTCTCTGTATACTGTATATATATATACACACACACACACACACACGAAGATCCTCCTGACAAAGTAAATTTGTTCAGCCTAATGCAGCAGCCCGACCATCATTCTGCCAGCTTTAAATCAAAAATACTTTATTCATCTTGAGGGAAATTCTGTAAATGTCAATGCTGGACAAAAAAAAAAAAATTTAAAAAACAACACAAAACTGGAATGGTGGTGGGGAACATGAGTCTTGAAGACATTTAGTGAGAGAACTCCTGTTTTAATGTTTAGTAGAATCATATAAAACAGTAGACTTCAGGGCTTAGTTTATAATGAAATTATTCCACAAAACCATTTCTGTAGTACAGGGCAGTTGTAAGGGAGGTGTTGTGGCTGAGAGGCAAGTGACACTAAAGTACTGTGTAAACTCTGTCCTACAAACATCTACTCAGAATAAAACAAACAAATAAAGCAGGAATTTCAGATAATGAACGGGATTTTATAAAACTTCTTTTGACAAAGCAAATTTTCCCAGCACAACACAGTAGCCAGGCCATCATTCTGCCGGGTTTAATGCAGAGCAGGACAAAAAATCAATTCTACCAAAAATAAACAAAAGCAAAACTAAGGGTTTTGTTTAATAATGAAAGTAAGAACAAATCCACTCACACAATGTGAAGGGAACTCAAAGGATTGGAACTAAACAGCTGTGTAGCCGCAAGAAAACCGCTCAGAGAGGCTAGCTGGAGAAATGGCTTCCATTTTCTATGGAAATAAAGATTGGAGAAGAAGAAGGTCATGGGGTTTGAATGAGTCCAGATTTACTGTGTTCAAGAGTGGTGGGAGCATCAGGGTAAAGAGAGGAAAATGAATCATCCCTATAGGACCAATGCTGTGTTGATGCAGTGTCATGCTGCTTTCTAGGTTCAGCAACATTATGTGTCCAAAAAAAAGGTCAGCTGGTATCTACCAATGTACCTGATACCCAAATGAATGACGAGGTCATATTCCATATGACCATGTCAAAATGGGGTTCAACTATATGAAAGAATGGATCATAAAGCGCAAAACAACTTTTTGACAAGATCAGTAGAAGACCTCTGTGAAAAATGAACGCAACAACATTGCAATAAGATTATCGTATGACTTAAATCAACCCAAAGGTGTTCATTTAAATTAACACATTTCTTGGGATCTGTAATAGAAAGTAGCAATCAGTGAAATGCAACAGTAAGATCTAACAAGACACGTGCAGACATAAGTCTATTGCCAGAGGAATTAAGGTCAAACCAGTGCTTTGACTGTGTCATAACATATTTTGAACTCTGTCTGAAACTCAGCATTTCTGCATGTGCTGCTTTGCAATAATTTCCCTCAAGAAACTCAGAAGGATTTGATAAGATCTAAACTATATGTATCAGGCTTGGCAAACACTCATGGCTCAAAAAAACGCTTTTCAAAATGGACGTTCAGTATAATCAAGCTTAAAGTCCTAAGGTACATTTCCTGTCAATAAAGACAGACTAATCAAATCCAGAATAGTGTTAATTAAGATAAAAACCTTAAAGAGTCTGGTGGAGACTGAGCAAAGAGGACAAACTGGTGATTCAGATGCAGTTAATGTTAGTCAGGAGCTCTCGGTAAGATGGAAACAGCCACATTTTATTCTAAAGCTGCTGCACTTGATTCCACTTCAGCAATAATTCCTTCTCTTTCTGATACAAGAGCTCATAAAATGGGCTTTTTTAAAGAAACACTAGCCTGAAAATGAATCATTGTGCTGAAAGGAAAGCTGGATTGTTCTTGTTTTCCTCAATAAATAACAACAAATCACTTGGAGTTTGTGTGTGTTGGCACAGCCTCAGTCTGTTATAACGAACATACATGCAGTAACATTATCTACTAAAGCTGCACATTGACTGGGCAAGGCAAATTTATTTGTACAGCACGTTTCATGTACAGGACAATTCAAAGTTCTTTACATAAAAACAGTAAAAGCATTGCATGCTTTACACTAAAGCGTGCCTCGCTTTAGCTGAAGATGATGTGACCTCAGCTGGAGCCTCTTTCAGTTCAAACTTCACACTCTCTCACAGCCACACTGTTTGCTCTTCTTCTCACTCCTGATGCCATTTTTAAATGGATTCCTCTCCATCTCCTCCCTATCTGCTGACAAAAGAAAAAGCAATGACATCCACGTTTTAGAGTTGTAATTCGGCCCATGACCAAGACACTCGGTCTTTTAGAAGCAGACTCCCCCCAGCATCCCTTCCTCTTCCAGGCCTGGTGTCCTTGCCAGCAGGAAAAATGGTGCACTGTTGCAGATAGATAGCATCTGAGTTGTTGCTGTTGTTACCTCTCAGATGAGTGCAGTGAGTTCAGATTTCAATTTCCTCTCTCTGCCTCCCTGCATGGGACAGACTGGAGTTAACATACCAAGCACTTTATGAATCATTAGCCATCCATGGGTTTCAAACCCTTCCAATCTTCTCTCTGCAAACAAATTTTTGTTATAAAATATATAAAAATAGAATAAAGAGTGGAGCGATATTTTGACTGCCTTTTCCTCTTTGCCTCTCTCACTGCCCTCCCTCTGTCTTTGCTCATCTGTTAAATGGAGTCATTTTGGGACGCGAGCCAAAGCCATTCACCCAGCCAGTAGGACTCCAGGAAAAGTGGCAACTATATTTATAGCTGCTGTCTGCTTGTGCCAAATAAGGTGGAACAGTCAGCAAATGAGTATTCTGTCTGAAGCTGGATTAAGCACCTAATGGTTGATGGCAGCCAGTGTTGTTCGGCATTGAGAAAGTGTCCCGTCTAAGACGTTGGATTGTTTACAAGGTCCGTGCCATGTTATTAATATCCAAAGAAGCTTTGAAATGGAAAGATTTAAACATTATGAACTTCCAAAAGAATGATACTGGGAGGGAGAGTCCGAGATCAGATGACCTATTAGATCTCTAGATTAAACATGGATTTAGACTGGCTTTGCCGTAGTGGCCACTAATCTCCAGAAGAGAACAGATGGTGTATGATACTTGCAGTTTAACACTGTCATCTGCATTTCACAGCTGGATAGCTTTTTCTCCACACCATACACATTTTAATAAAACCTAAACCTTTAGGTAACTTGAGATATTGATGCTGACTGTATCTTAACTTTTCAGCATCGTTTATTTAAATGTTGCAGTGACACTTTACAGTAAGTAAACTCGTGAATATTCTTCTGTAAAGACCTAGGAGTTTTACCTGCTGTGTGATCCACTGGCTCGCGCTTTGCTGCCGCAAAGCGGTGCAGCCCGGTGCTTAGAAGTGACAATTCAACTGCACCAAATCCTGCGCAACTGTTTCCTGCAGAAGAAACATTTCCTGTAATAAATAAATAAGTAAATAAATGTCAGGCTGCAGGGATCCCCTTCCTCTCAGCTCAGCCCTTCAAATTTCCATCCTGCTTGTGTTGACTGACTGGCAGTGATCTCAATCGGCTCACAGATAGCGGCGCTCATTTCAGCGCTCTGGGATCAGCGTGTGGGAGGGACTAAGAGAAAGCTCCCTTCTGAGCAGCCTGCCGCCTCAGCATCGTGCAGGGGACTGCATGCATGCAAAGCCTATTCTCTGATAAGGCTTTTTTTTCTCTTTTAATATCTGCACCCGTTCTGTGGTCTCATCGGCTTGGGGGTTTTCGAAGGAGACTGGAGCGGGATGCTGAAGCACAGCGCGGTGAGTTTGTTTCTGGTTTTTAAACGTTTTTGTGCAGCCCGTGAAGGTTTCTTTGTAAGGGATTAAGGGGGAAACAAATAAATAAAAGCTGCATTGTGCATGGCTGGTCCATCCCTTATGTAAAGGAGCTTAAACTCTGCTTGCAGGGCTCGAATAAAGTATGCGGGACCTTTCCACATTGATGCTGCAGATAAGCTGATGCGGTTATTTTTTTAATGCGGTTTTTATTGCCATGATATCTAGTTTTAGCCCAGTTTTGCATAAAATGATTGCTTTAGGAACAAAAGGTAGAATCCTTAACCGCGTTTTAAACGTGCACTGCTTCCCTAATTGGATACCAAGGCATTTGGCTAATCACAGATCTTTATAAGCGCCTTTACAAAGACATCCCAGGCTTTTTCTTAAACGATCTAATCTAATTTAAAGTGGTTTTAGATTTGGTATAAACAGTTGTGTCCAGACTTCTCAGATGCGCCGCATAAGTTTGCTTGCTCAGTTAAAAAATGAATTGACACTCTCTCATGATGATGATGAGGGTGATTTAATTAAGATGCACCATTTAACTCCCACCCGCGCGCACGCGCGTGTGTGTGTTTCTGTGTGTCCTCTTAGGGATGCTGTGGAGTGACAACAGCGTGGGACGAAGGCACAGAGTGAACCAGGGGGTGGTGAGACACGGATGGCTTCTCCAGAGCTGCTTCCGGCTGATGAGGAAGCCAAACGATCAGGTTCCCCTGATATCCTTGACCTGGATACCACGCTGCAGGGCTGCAAGTCGGCTGGATCAACAGGAGGAACGCTCCAGGGGGAGGACGGCTGTAACCCAGCCCGCAGCAGCCATGGCCGCTGCCTTTCAGCACCAAGGACAGCGCCGCGCAAGGCAGCCACGGAGGGGAAACGCTGCCCCCTCAGCGAGGACAAAGTCAGAGTTTGTTGCGATGAGAATCTAGAAACATCATTCACCATCATCGACGAGAATGTGAACCTGCGATTGGCCAGCCCGGAGACTAGTTTCAAAAGTACTCAAAGGCCCGTGCGTAACGGTGAGCCCTGCTCTGAGACTTTCCCGGAACTTTCCTTCATGTCCGACGACGATCTCTCTTTTGGAGAGGGCTCCGGGAATTCTATAGACTACGGTTTTATCAGTGCGGTCACGTTTCTGGTGACTGGGATCTCCTTGGTGATCATCTCCTACGCCGTGCCTCGGGACGTGGTGGTGGACCGTGACAGCGTGTCTGCGAGGGAGATGGAAAAGCTGGAGATGGAGAGCGCCCGGATAGGCGCTCACCTGGATCGCTGCGTGATAGCGGGACTCTGTTTGCTTACACTGGGCGGCGTGGTGCTGTCCACCCTGCTGATGATCTCCATGTGGAAGGGAGAGATGTACAGGAGGAAGGTGATCGCTTACTCCAAGCGTTCAGCTAAACTGTACGGCTCCATCAGTCTAAAAACTAGATCCAGTCCAAGCCATTCGTCCGCGCATTTGTCACTAGATGAGGAAATGGAGGAAACTTTGACTTAAGCAGCTGCTTTGCATATAAAATATGTTTAAAGAGGGGATTAACGCCGCCCACTCAAACCATTTACATATTATTCACTCTCATAGTAAATCTGGAAATGTGTTTCTGCTATCATATTTCATGATAAGAGAAGCACTCAAAATAGCTTTTCTTCAGCCCAGAGAAGCATTGTGTGGTATCAAGTTGTCCCAAATTGATTATGAATCCATGTGAGAAGCAGGTAAAATATCAGTATGTACAGAAAACACAATGACAACACTTTTTTTTTGTACACAGGGCTCTGAGAGCTTTCATTTATTATTAAGGCTATTCATATTTAATGTGAATGTTTCCAACAGCAGAATTGCATACAGACACATTTCAGGAACAGAGCAACAGAGAGGGAGTAGGTACAGCTGTAAAAGTGTCCCTGTCTCCTGTGACTGGGAGAGTCGGCTCAATGGTCCGCATGGTAATATCTAGTGACAGTTCCTCACTGGTGCAGTGCTGAGGCAAGCCAGTAACCTTGGCTTCATGCATCTGAGCCAAAGCCAGATTGGTTTGATTGGTTGGGAGCTGTTTGACTCTGTGACAGCATTAAACACTGAATTTGCAAACCGCCATTTGCCACACCTCCCAGGTCTCTCTGAGTCTGCAGCCGTTTCATCCTCCTGCGGAAATAAAGAGCTCTATTCAACTTGTGAAAACTTCACAGCATATTTAGATTTATAGATTTAGAAACTTGTGGGAATCGGTCCTGGACAGCTGCAGCCCAAGTGCCTGTGATTCTTCAAGATTGATCAGTCTTTTCTTATCAGTCTGCTTTTCTTTTTCCACTCTCTGCGACGTGAAGATGGGCTTAAGGACATCTAATTACACATGAAAGAGTCGTACCCTACTTCCAAAACCTTAAGCTGCCATGACTTCAAAGAGCCAATTACCTCTCTAATACGGGATATTATTATTTTAAAGGTCATATTTAGTGTCATTGTTGCTACTGGCTGAGCAGAATACTAAAAGTTAAAATGCAGCATAACTAAGAAGGTGTTTCAAGTGCAAACGTGCACAAATAATAATAATGTCCTCGTGATCAGATGAAAAAAAAAAGTTTTTTATTTGGTTGAGAAATATTTCCGTTTTGTACAAACTGAATCTGTAAGACGGCTTTCGTACAACCCCGAATAAAGAGATTTTATGCAATTCTCTCAAAAAATAAATACATTTCTGCTTCAGACTACGATGCATAATGAAGCACGACACCCTGGAATTCACTCATCTTTGTTTTACACATCCAAATGTTGCATTCTGCAAGACAAGTGCTCATGATTACTATGCAGTGTCAGTGTTACCTTGGTTTCCCATGTGAGAACTGCATGACCCTATTTCTAGACTTAGGTTTAAAACAACAGGAGTCAGCCCATATTAATGAGCCGTGCAGGCTTATTACCACGTCAAACAGCTTGAGGTCACATTGGTGCTGCACTTTCATTCCTCTACTCTGCTTTTATGAAAATTGTCATGGCATAACATGCATTCTGGCTACTAGTCTGTGTACATAAAGATAAACGAAGAAGGTATGCCGTGCAAAGATGATTCCAAGGAGATCTGGCTTTATGCCTGCAGCAGTGAATAAATGTAACTTTGTGCTCCCTACTCATTTATTTGCTCTCTCTGTGGCCACAGAGCAGACAAGTGTGTGTTTACATCCCTGAAAACAACTATTAATGTTCAAGAAGGCAATAAAAATCCCAATTGAAAAGATTTCCAGGAAAGGTAATAAAAATGAATGACCTATATGAGGCAATGTTATCCTGTTCTCTTCACAAATGCTATAAATCAACATTCACCACCAGAGCAGTTATATTTCATTTAACAAGTGCTCCTTCCTTCTGCTTCCTTCCTTTCACGCTCACAAAATATTATCCAGCAGCAAGAGCCATTTCCTTCGAAGGAAACCAACAATAACACGTATAAAAGCCAGAAATGAGTCGTTGCCAGAAACTCCTGAAGAAGTTACTTCTGTTCCACGGTCATCTTCAGAGGTTGCCTAATCTGTTTTCTGTTTCTGTATCACTTTGTTAAAGAGGCTCACATATATATATATATACACATATAATATATACATATATATATATATACACATATAAATATACATATACACATACACATATAAATATACATATACACATACACATATAAATATACATATACACATACACATATATATATACATATACACATACATACATATATATATACATATACACATACATACATATATATATACATATACACATACATACATATATATATACATATACA
>JBAMIG010000006.1:21449490-21470146 GCA_037177335.1 Kiunga ballochi | reverse complement strand
TTAAATAGACTACAGTGTGACCTTTGAAAAATGTCACTAAGCTAAAGCAGCGACTTATTTATCTCTGAACAACAGGACATTTATAATATCATGCAATGAATGCCATGTCCTTGGCTTTTTTTTTAACAGCCATCATAATTCATCCATTCACTATGCTTCAAGATAAACGTCAGGGCTAGCAAGACAACATGATCACAGTGGATATAGCCTACTGGTTAAATGTTTACCCTTTTATACACGCACTTTAGTACAGTTTCATGGAGTTTTTTAAATTTGTAATGAATAACTTTGATTAAAATATCTCCAAATGAAGGTATTCTTCTTCAAGTTTACATGAAAATTGTAATTCCAAATGTAGGTTTAGATGGGTTTTGCAACGAATGTACACCCTATGCTCTACATAGTGTCTTGTGTACTGGTCACACCATTTTATCATTGGAGGAGAAGAATAAATATAGAGTAGGTTACTGGACGGGAGACAGGAGACTGCACATCTGCATGCAGTTAATCGGGAACACACATTACCAATAAACTCATTTTAACGTGGCAAGTGTCTGTATGCTAACATAGGCTAAAAAGGGCATAGCATGAAGTTTAATTTCCTTTAACTCCATCATTTTCTTTCCTCATTAATTATTGTGAAAAAGGTTTAGCTTTTTTTTTTTTTTTGGTAAATGTTGAGTTGAATTGACCTTGTGTGTTATGTTCACTGAAATCACCATATTTAGCTTACCTGTAATCTATCATGAGCTAATAAGCTAGTAGCAGCTCAGCTATACACACCATGTGCTGGGCATGCTTCAAATTGTAGGGTAAGAAATTTAAATGTCATTTAATAACAATGTTTAGTTAAGAATTATGTTTTCAGTGGGCTACGCTAGTTGTGCTAGCTAGTGCTAGCTAGTGCTTGTTGGTATGCTAGTGCTAGTGTATTAAAAAGTTGGGAAACTCTGGTCCTGAAAGGCAGCACACCTAACTCAAATCAATGGGTGATCAGCAGACTTGTGCAGAGTTTGATGTTATGCTTACAGAAGTCTGGCAATCAAGTCTGATCTGTATCAGGTAGTGCTATCTTTGCCTATTTAATCACCCAAATCATGCAAAAATAGCCAAATGAAGCCTTGTGAACCTTTCCACACTTTTTCTCACTTGTTTCAAGAAAGATTTGAAGCTTCAAATCCACAGACAGATACTACTAGTGACACCTAGTGGTCAGCTACAGTTATAGCAACCACAAATGTCTAAATGATTCTTAGAATTTAGTTTATTCTACTACAAAAACAAAGCCATAAATTCAGTCTTAAACAGTTTCAGAAGTTCAAGCCTTAACATGCATGAAACAGGCTCCTCCAAAGTTAAATGTTTGCACACTAACATGTTTTCTATAGTTAAAGCAAAGCGTTGCTTAAGCTCTCATTCTGAAGTACTTAATCAGACAGAAAGAAATGAGTTATCATTAGGGTTGTAAGTATACAGCCCCATATATGACAATCTAAAGAATTTACAATCCTACATACTATCCTAATTCTACTTTTCTTTGTTAATTAATTTAACTATCACTGAAAGTTGCAAGTTTCACTTTAAAAAAAGAAAAACGATGGAAAAAATATTCACAATGTAATCTCGCAGAACTAATTCTGCTTGCTTTGCAAGAATTGCATCTATTCCACTTGTGTTCATTTTTCACTGTTTGCTGTTTCAGCACCTGGAATGTGTCCTTAACTAGAAGATCAGACATCAGCTATTTTTAGATCAGCAACCCAGAAAAAAAAGAGGACAGACTCTAGACAGAGTCAGCAGTAGGGCTGGAGCTGAAGCCCAGACCAAAAGCAGATGCTAGGACTGATAGTCTTTGTGCTGCATTTCATTTCCCCCCCAGTGTTGGATTACCAGCGCGCATTAGTCCGCTGAGAGATGACACTGTTGCAGCAGCAGGATGTGGAGATGCTGACACACACAACCACACATATAACACTGCACACTAGCATCACACATCCACACTCTCAGTCAGATGAGCATGCAGCTGCATGCACAGCCACTTTGACAGATTTATACTTCAAATCGAGTGTTTAGAGACAGAAAACAACTGAAAGATGAAGTGTAATAGTACTCTGAAAATCTGCCAATTTGTAAGTAGCTACTGAGATGCAGGTTGTAAAAAGCTTTTCTCAAAGGAAGAAGACAGAGAAAAAGGCTGATGTATTCTAAAAAGTACAACAATTGGACTGAAAATCAGTGGCATCAGGTCCCATTTAATCCTAAATTGATTTTACAACTTACAAAAACAACAATGGAGCGAGTCTATAAGTGTGTTACAGAATAGATGTCAACATCCAAGTATAGAGACCTTTTGGACATTTGTTAATAAATAATTTGTAAGATGGTTGAATTGCTCAAGGAAAACAGGAAATAGAATTAAACTAATTACCAAAACAAAAACAGAGACATAACTACAGTGAAAAGCAAAACTAGAGTAATGGGATTACCCAAAAAACAAAAATGATAACTATTGCGAAAGCAAACACAGGCTTTTAACAATAGCTTAAAAGCTTCAATCGATGTCGCTGTCTACAAATGCAGATTGATGCTGTACTCTAAGGGCGATTGATGAATGAGGTGTATTATGTCACTTAAAGAGCAAAGCCCAAAAACAAAAAGAGAAAAAAAACAAAACAATAGACCAGATATAAAATATTCATTTAAAAGCAGAAGGAAACGTGCGGACACAGAGATTTTAAAAAAGAAGTTTATGTTTCCTGTGACTACATGACAAATGAAACCTGCCAAACCTCTATATGGTCAGATTGCGACTCATCTGACCTCATGCTAAATGTTCAAACATCAGAGAGTTTCATCGGTAACTCTCAGACTACAAATGGAGCTAGATGGGAATGAGTTCCACCTAAAAGGGCATGCATCTTCACATGTTCTCATACATTTGTATACAGTATGTGCATTGCCTATAGTCCTCACAGCAGTATCACTTTGCAACACGAGATACATCGCTGTACTTTAATTACATCAGTGGTGCCCATGTCCGGTCTTTGAAATCTACCTTCCTGCAACTTTTAAATGCATCCCTTCTCCAACGCACTTGAATCAAATAGCTGAATTCCTTCTACTGCACGTCATCCAGCTCTGCAGAGGCCATGTAGACTGATGAGACATTCATTTAATTCAGCTTTGTTGAACAAGGGTTGCATCTCAAAGCTGCAGGATGCTAAACATGGAGGATGGAACTTGGGCACCCCTAAATTACAGTAACCCATATCCAGTAGTGATGGACTGGCGTCCCGTCCAGGGTGTACCCCGCCTCTCGCTCGTTGATTGCTGGGATAGGCTCCAGCCCCCCCCGCGACCCCGTAAGGAACAAAGCGGTAGATAATGGATGGATGGATATCCAGTAGTTTCACCTTGTGCAATTTCATCCTAATGCCTGGAGATGGCAGCATTAGACCTCTTAATGGACCCCAAAGGCATTTTACCTACAGATGTTCCAGAACAGGTTGTGTGAAGTCTGTTGCAAATCAAAGCTATTGGATCAAAAATGTATATCTTAAAATAAATAAACAAATAGATAAAAATGACACAAAACTCTAATACTAGCCAGTTAAACTTTCTCCTAAATGCATTCACTGTGCTACAATCTGTTAGCATATACATGAGTGCCTGCATTTGAAAATTGAAATGCAGGCACACAACTTCCAGACGTTTCATCTCGTAACCCTTCTCTTTCCAGTGTGGTGTTGTGCAACATCTGGCTCTGGCTACGTATTGATCTTGGCTAAGGTCAAGACATGGGGCCAAAGAGGAGGGGGAGGGGAATTTCAGAAGGAGTTAAGTGCATATGCTGTTTTCATAAGAACCTCTTGTTTGTCCCAAGGAGCATTTACCATCAATGGTGCTCTAACATTTGAGGGGAGCGGGCGTCAGTCTCAGAGGAGATCCACCAGCCAGAGACTGAATAATTTATCCATGCCTTTGTGTCTTCAGAAGACCAGGAGTCTGGGTTGATAAAAGGTTATAAAATACTCTTCTGTCTCCTTTCTCTTTAACTTTCACCTTTCTAATTATATTTCCTGCCATTACATTGCAATCATTTTTGCCCTTTTCCTTATTTGCACATTTTCACTTAAATCTACCTTGTCACCTTTATGATCCATGTCTCTCATCCTAGGAATGATTGCTTAATCCACCTTTCTGCCTTTGCACCGCAAGTGTTATGTAAGTGATACAGAGATGATGATGATTCTCTGGATCTTATGTCTTAACACAATAATGCCTCCCTCCTCCCCACCTCCCTGAATGCTTTACTGTGGAGGGGGCTCTTTGCGGGAAACTCTAGCATACAATCCTATCTGCCCACATCTCAGGTTTCCCAGTGGCAAATGTGAGGCGATGTATTCTCATCATCTTAACCTTCAAATTTGCTTTTCTCCTACACCACTACAGCCACCTCGTCCTCCTCCTCTTGCTGGAACACTCACGTCTTCTTTCCCCTCATGTTTCCCATCTTTATTTTCATGCATCTCGTGCTCCAGTGAGCAGAGATGTACAAGCAAACCCAGTGGGGAAGTGACAAGAAAACGCCATGGTGCATGTGCAGGTTAGAGAACAACCGGAGATGCATAAGTGAAGCTAAAACTGAGCAAAGAAGTGTTGTGGTTTCTTAGATCTGATAATAGCTTTGGAATTTAGCTTTGATAAAGCTTTTATCCTCTGGTAATCAGTGTCATAACCCTCTTCTACTTTCTTCCTAACAATGAAAAACATATGCATTAACATCAGAAACAGATGTCCCTTTTCATACACAATATGTGAACATTTAAGATTAAAGTGACAAATAGTTTTCAGTGCAGGTGAAGTCTGCAGGCACAGGAAACAAGCCTGTGTTTTTAGTAACAGTGCAGAATGAAGCCAAAGAAGGGTGATAATGATTAGCATGATGATTCATCACAACAGCCATGAAAGATGTATGCTCACCACTTTCCTCATAGTTTCCCTGTTGCTACAACAACTCCTGCAATCAGGGAATGTGGTTTAACAAGTTGCCAGCTCACAATCCAGGCTGTTTGCAGACCATCAACAGCTAGCTTAACCTCATGTACTGCCGACAGCCTGCTAGCACTTTAGCCCTCAACTTTAAACTGTTGCCTCACATGTTTTCCATACTCTGTGAACCTAGTGGATCCTCAATGTTTCAGAAACACAACACAATATTAACTTTTATTCTATACATTCAAACAATGCTATCTGGCTACTCCTATTTAGGCCCATGTAGGATGCTAACATCTGAAGTAGTACATTAGATTATACAAACTGAGGCGCTACCTTGTTGTGACAAATAGTACCTTTGCTAGTAGCTTTGTTTCTAGTCAGATGAAACAGGCAGCTGCAGGCACCTCTGATGTACTCCACATTAAGCTCTATGCTGTAACATTAATACATTGTTTTTAGAAAGAAGGGTCGTACTCAATAGACTAAGAGGCTATCTGGTCCAAATAGCTGCACAAACATGAACTTGTCTCTTGCTGACAGATTCTGGCTATTTTGAATAGACGTTGGTGTGTAGACAGGCTCACTCAGATCAGCCCTCATCACCTCCTATTTTATAAAGTTTTCATAGACTTCCAGTTGTTATGTGGTCAGGCCCTTCAATATATGATTGACTTGATGTATCTCTAGGATGCACCCTTCATTGTTCACACTAGAGCCTCCTGAAGGTCCCAAATACCTGTTTTAAAACTGAAGGGGTCTACACCCCAGACTGTTGGGAGAACTGCCCATGTTCCACTTGTTTATTGACTTTGTGGACTCTAAAATGGCTCTAAAATGCAGTTGAAGAATATTTTATTCAGAAAAGGGTCTCAGCAAGAGACAGATTCATAAAAAGGTTTTATGTATATATATATATATGTGAGAAATAACATTTTTGGAGTCAATAATGCACCAAAACCAATATAGATTAAAAGTCTCATTTCACTGGCTCAACATAGTGCTGATACATTACATCACCCCTTGTGTGCTGTTACTCATTTCTTGCAGTGTAATTGAAGCAGCCAAAGATGATGTCATCTAAACACAGGACTTTTATTCAGAAGTTGTTTTGCTGCTTCGTCACACAGCTAGGTCGAGTGCATCTTCACTATAACTCTGATACATAGATAATATGAGCTGAGATGGACTCTCCTGAACTGAAGAGATTGGCAGGTGTTTGATATTCACTAAATACTACTCCGCTTTCAATCACCTCTCTGCCCCCCAGCCCAGAAAACTCCTTCTGATTTTAAATTATTAGCCTTAGCACGAGTTAAGAAATTGCAAGTGAGTCATCCTGGATTGGCAGTGATGGAGATACTTCCCATCCACTGATGAGATTAATAACCTATCAGCCTCTTTGCTGACGCAAACAAAATGACTTCTCTTCATTCATTCCAAGAGTTTCTCCTACTTTCCTTCTTCGTTTGTGTATAATAACTTCCCCTTCCTCTCATTGCGCTCACTCTATTGTGGCGGCCAAGGTTAGAGGGTTGCAATGAGCAAGGGCGGACAGTCAGAAAGAGAGGGAGAAGGGGTCTAAACAAATTTACCGTGCCAGGATGTCTTTCTGCCAAAGTTTATCTGTCTGGGCTCAAAGGGATGAAGGAAGGTGAGGCTGTTGGGCGGGCAGGGTGGTGGAGGGGAATGACGTGATCCCCTTCATCCTGGCCAATAAAACAGAGTGGCTGGTGAGATCCGGATTCGTACGTGCCGTCAAATTCAATAAGGTAGTGCTTTAATGTTTTCTTTTAATCAACCAAATTGCATTACGCACTGCCCTTTCTGTGAGACTCTTCTGGGCAGACCAGGGGACAGGGCAGTCTGCCGGGATGGTGCCAGAGGGGGGTACCAAGGGGGATGTTCCTAACATGTAGAGAGATTTTGGAGGGAAACCTTCTTTTGCATGTATGTTAAAGAATTTCTACTACATCTCCCAGACTTCAAGCTGACAGTAAGCAAAGGCCAGGGACAAAGTAGGAGACAGACAAGGTGTACAGACAGACTATGTCATTCCTATAATGAATGCCAGCTCAACTTCGAAAGGATCGGCTGCTCTGAAGGCAGGACACTCTCTCTCCTGGATGATGACTCCTATTATGAACATTGCCCTCAGCAGTACCTATCCTCTTCCTCCTCCTCTCCTGCCTTTCCCACTTGAATAAATTCTTCATCTTTCTTTACACCCTCAATGACCCAAACACTCCTCCATCCTCTTCCTCCTCTCAGTATGACTCAATCTATTACAAAGGTATGGTCTTCATAACGGAAACCCCTCTTTTCCTCCTGATGCTAGGAGGGAAGTACGATAGAGAAGGATTGTGTATGTGTTGTGCACCATGGTAATTACCAGCTGCTATATGAGCTTCCTACCCGAGTCCACTGGACTTTAATTCTGATTAGGGTTTGATTCCACCTCAGATCAGGCACCACTGCTGTAGCCTGAGGGATTGCAGGCCGCTGCCTCTGTTATCCGCTCATCCGTAAATGAAACTTCACAGAGAGAAGTAATCCAGTGAAGAAGGATGGCTTTATTGCTCAACTCGGCCACAACTTCCAAGCCAGCTGACATTTAACATAATGATCACTGAAAGTGGCCAGCCGTTTACATACAAGAAAGGTTTCCCGGACACAATTAGACCACAGTCTGTGAATGAGCTAAAAATGAATCACAATGCACAATACCATAGTGTAGTCCCTCTGTCCATCAAATGGTAAACTGTGAGTGGAATGACTGGAAGAAAAACCTCAGTTTCAGCAGTGATATTACAGCGGTTTATCCGGAAAGCTTAAAAAAGTGACCACAGTTACAATCTCCTGTGCAGTGTGTAGTCTTAGAGACAGGCTGCATTTTCATTTTAGTAATCCATCCTGGTGTGAGTCATTTACAGTATGCTGTTGCATAACTAATTTCTTTCATATGCCGCATGAAGCTCCGTGATTGCAAAGCTGAACTTTTTCTTATTAGCGTGAGAGAATTGGTTTAGATTGTGCAGGATCTGATACTAAAATAATTAACATCAAACTTGAACATTTTCATCATGCAATGCTAAAACGTGTCCGTCTATGTGAGTTCATAAGCAGAATGTCAGCATAGTTGGAGCGAACTTTGACAAATCAGGACAGCAGGCTATAAAACATTAGTCTCATTAAAAAAAGGAAAATGATTAAAATGATTAATGTTTACTTTTTATCAGATATTCTGATAAAAAAAAGAGTACAAATTGTAACAAAAATGCAAAAGTACTACCCCAGCTTTCTTAGTAAATGGAAAATAAAATGAATATATTAACAAAACACAGAATGCATGAAAGTGTGATACATTTCTAATAAACGTCTAAATCTTTCAGGTCGGGAAACAAAAGAAAAGGCAGTGCTTCAGATAATAAATCAGCATTTCTAACAGTTTCCCATCAGATTAAAGAACTTAAATGTGTGCAGGAGATATGTGAACTCTGCAGAGCCACTCATACTGTGAGCAGATATGTTTAGCTTTATGTCACCTAATTTTATTTTCACAAGCTAAAATGGACAGATATGTTTATTGTGAGAAACGTTAGTTTCCTTTATTTGCAAGTACTTTTAGACTAATGATCGAAATGAAAAATACTTTATTTATTCCAGAGGAGAAGTCTGGTCAGGATGATTTACAAGTCAAATACTGGACATTCTCAATATATGATTATTAACATTTCTTTTATCTAAAATCTACAATTAGCTCAAACAGCCTTTAGGAGCTTTTTTTCTCCTCTAGCATACAATCAATACGAGCTGCAGGTCTGCAGGTCAGGATGCTGTTCTACACCAAAAACAACAGGAACATGCAAACTGAAACAACAACAACAACAAGCTGCACGGATGCTATTGAACTCACCCTGAGGTTCCTGATGCATAGATGACTTCAGCTGCAAAGTCACATTGACTCAGTGATTCTGGAATCAGGTAACGGGATCAGGCTTCATTAGGTGACTTCAGCCGAGCTGGCAGACGGCCAGGTGAGCTGGACGCACAAATGGACATTGATTTTTCAATAAGGGCCCTGAGCCTGTCAGCCAACCAGGCTATGGTGATATCTTGTCTCATGGGGACGGCCTTCTCCCAATGATGGCCTGACTGGCACCCGACTACAGCCCACCACACCATCTCTGTGCACTGCTGTGCCCATGCCCTCACACTGCTAATGAGTATTAATCAGAGCTGTAGCTCACTTTATAAAACTATCCCTGGAGATCCTGTTCAGACAGCATCGTTGTAAGAACATCATATGTGGTCGAGAAAAAATAAGGATTGAAAGAAGTGAGTGTCTTAATGTTTGTACAGCTGATTTTAAACTAATCCAAGGTGTTGGATGAAGGAATCCAGTCTGATTTAATCTCATTTCAAGGCCAGAAAAGGCCCCAACATCATGATTTCGATCCATCTGTCCTTGCATCAGTCATCATGAAGATCACAGCCTTTACCGCGTGACCCTTGTACTGAACCCTACAGTCAGCAGGGCATCGTGAGGTAAAACAGGACTGCCTGAACTTTTCCATGACTAATACATTTGACAGCACAGATAAAAGGACAGCAGAAGGAAAGGATAGACAGTAAGGCCCTCACGGTTAGCAGAAAGTACCAAGCATCTCCTAGCGGGAACATTTCCCCAGAGGGTCAAGATGGCAAAGAAAAGCCTAAGATTTCTTTCCATTTTAACGACCCAGACAAGCCAAACTCCACCTATAAAATCATTACAATTTTGCCTGAATTTGCAGTTCCCATCTCATGCTGTTATTTGTAAACTCCCCAACATCACAGTAAATCCCAAACAAATCAGGCAACTGTGAGAATTTTTACAAGGAAAAACAAAACACTGAAGTACCTGAACCATAAATAAGTATTGTTTTTTTTTCCTCACACACATGTATTTATATTTAGCCAATGTGTCTGATGCAATCTGAAGTAATAACACTGTCTCTGTTAAAATCATCACAGTTAAAAAAAAAGGTGCTCTAAACATGATCCTCGGTGTGATGCTTGAGCTCATTTTATTTAAATGATCGGCTAGAATCATTGAAGGGGTTCAGTTTAAATGTTTCTGCAGGAGATCCTAAATCTTTCCCTCTGACAGGCGCATTCAGGTGAACTGCACTTCATTTGGGAAATGAGCACCCCTGTATCAACAATCGGCAGCTAATAAAATCCACAGAGTTTAAAATGGACATCCGGGCTGTAAACGAATCACCTGCAGATTTTTGGAACTACTTCGGCCCAATCAATCAAGTCACGGTTTAGTGCTCGCACTGGCCAGATTTTAATTTTTCTCCGAGCTTTATTGGAATTTGATTTGCCAAGACGAAGTTGAAGTCGTTAATCTTGCTCTTCCCATGTGTCCCCTCCAATAAATTCACTTGAAGTGGCCTACATATGTCTTTGCTCCAAACCGCTCAAAAGTAAATGAGTGTGAAAGCATTTGGTGACACCATTTTGGACACCATTCAAATATTTTCTGTGTGATCTGTGATCGCTTTTACAGCTCTAGGTGTAAGCTTGAAACACGGATACTTGAAGGATCTCCTGGAAGGATAAACAGGATAAACAAGATCGATTTCAAGTGCTGGTAGCTGCATTACCTGTGCAAAACAAAATGTGTGCTATATTTGCATGTATAAGGAAAAATAACTGGTACATCTGAGTGCAATTATCAGCTGCTTTGTGTCCGATTCAGCTGCTTCCATTTGCATCTTGGACCTGTTGACCACTGCATGTGTCAGCATCACTTACACATGGTTTCCTTTTCGCATTGACATAACCACAACCACCCTCCCTGCTGTGACAAACACACAGTTTTTACAATAGCTCTCGTTTCTGTGCTTCTATCCCAGGATGGCCCGCACCCAGCGAAGAGCCTGAGCCACACAAGTCACAAGTGGAAGTGAAGTTAGGTTCGCTGGATCACATTGCCGCTCCTTGCCTCTCCTTTGTCCTATTACCCACACTTTTCTCAAACAAAAACTGTTGAGATTCTTGCAGCAATTAAAGCATTTCCCTCATTCCCCTCAGTCTTTTCTTCTCGGTCCTTTTTGGCAAGAGGTTCAACCATGTTGGTTAGGTCGTCTCAGTCTTCCTGCGCCAAAGCTGACACAACCAATTGGAGGCAGCGACCATGATCTGATAAATAAAAGGAACAGCGGATTACAGCAAGGAGGACGTTTGGGGTTCGAGAGGCACTGAGAATCGCACAGGGTGTGCCATTGTTTCTCAACCACCACTAGTTTCTGGCAGCTGTCGGGCCTTTTCTTTACGAAACCCAAAGAGCCGTCCTGCTCTGGCAAAAGTCTTATAAAAGAGACAGAGAGAGGTTGCTGTGGAAATAAGAAGCATTTGTGTGGCTTGAGGACTGTTGGCGTGATGTACTGACCTGGAATACATACCGTCTTGTGGGGTAAAAGAGTGAGGGGAGGACATCTCTGACGTGTGCTCGGGATGCAGTCCATGAAAAGGATGAGTCATTCAAGAGTCCTGAAAATGCACTTGATGAAGAAGAGCGTGTAACATTATATGAAGATGATAGGTTGGTTGGTTACAGTTTCAGCCAGTTTTATTTTGAAAAGCAAGCAATATTTTGATCTCTTACAGTCCACTGGAGCACTTGTTTCAAATGGCTTTATATCCATAAAACAGGCCAGACAGAGTGCAGAATATGATACCATATGACAGCACAGTTTCCACTCTACTTTGTATCTTTATATCTGTGTGTGTCCTCTGCTTGTGTCCTGTGGTTGTGCTGCTTTTAGTTATTGTTTTGTATAGTTTTATGTCTTCTTGACCTCATCTTCGAGTGTCGATCAATCAGCTACTACAAAAATTATTATAAAGGCAAATTAAAAGCATTGCTCTCATCCATCAGCCGTTCAGGCTTGTAGACATTTACAGCAGTATTTTGCACAATAATTGCGTAATTTATTTTGTAGAATCATTTTAGATCCACAAAAACACCTATTTCTGATCAAATTAAACAAAAAAGCAACCGAATCAAAGCAGCATTTAGCTGTTGAACAGGAAACTATACATTTAGCAGCAGATTCTGACACATGTCACATCAAGTTGTCCTTGTCACACAGAGCCACAGAGGATGCTGGATAAGGGCATGAGGAGGCATATCCCATCACATATCAATAGCAAATGATTTATTGCGAAATTAACTGAAAGAATTTCATAAATATTAATTAAAGTTAAATGATATATTTTACATGACTCTGCATGATCCATAGAGGAAGTAAATCTATTTAAATAACTCATGCACAGCAAACCTACAGCTGGAGAATAAGGGCCTGGCACCTTTAAAGTAAAAAAAAAAAAAAGACAGAATCATCTGAGCTATTCCTCACAATACAGAGGCAACCAAAAGCAATACACAAGATGTAACAAAAAACAATATTACAGTTACAGAAGGCAGAAAACTTAAACCTCTATACTAAAACCCAGAGCACCAAATGAATGGATGAGCTGATTTGTCTCCTGTTCTGATCACCTTCAACCACCTGCGCTGCTGTGACCAAAGCTAAGTTTTCCATGTATGGAAAGACATTTTAAGATGATGTCGTGCCACACAGATGGGACCCACAAACACCAAAAAGCAAGTCTTTCATCTGTTGAACGCATAGAGGCTTGTTTGAAGCACCGGATAATTGGATTTGCCTTCTTGCTACTTTATTCACTGGAAGGTCTGTAAAAGTCACTTGATTGAATACCAGCAGTTTTACACATATGTGCCATGCATGGACACTGATGGAGCAAAGTAAATCACTTACAGGGCAGAGGGAAACACTGGTAAGGAACAGCAAAAACAGCCAGTTTGCTTGATATGGTTAACTGCATGTTCACTTTGATTTGTTCCCAGGATGGAAGAGCATAGTGTGTGTAAAGGACAGAGGACAGATACATGTGACAGCACTGGACAATGTCAGATACATACACAGGAGAGTGTGCATACTTTGGATGGGAGCTGCTCGTTATTTATTACTTTACTGCTGCTTTCATGACCATAGCATACTTCCAAACACCATTAAGCAGCCGAGAGCAAATCCTGTCGTATTTATAAAGCCAGGTGCACTGAGGGCACAGCAGGACGAATAGGAAATGTCCTGGCAAGCAGAGGCTTGCAGGTTTTGATGATGTCCAGGTCAGAAAGTCCTGCAGTAAATATTCCCATTTCAACTTCAGGTCAATAAAATTAATCATAAAAGCCTATTTATTTTAGAACGTCAGTGTTTAGTTTCCATTTCTGGGTGGAGGGTTCATGAACAGAATGAGACGCTCACAACACATTTTGCTTATTCACATGTAAATTGCTGGAAAGATGTCATTTAAAGGCCATATTCAGACTTGATCTTTGTTTCCTGTTTTATTTTGTAGTTTCTCTGTGTTGTCTTTTCAGCTTCACTTCCTTTTTGATTGTTAAGCTGGTTTTAACTTGTTCTCGCTTTACCTGTGTCTGGTTTTCTGTTCCATTTCCCAGTTTATTGTTGTTTTCACCTGTGTTGTGTTCTCCCTGTTTACTTGCGGTCCCTCCCTTTGTAAAACGTCACATCTTGCCTCCTGCCTGTTGTCCTGGATTCACACCGCTGTCCCATACATGTTTAGCAGACCATTCGGAAATCCTGACATGCACTAATACAAACTTTAAAAAGGAATTAGGGTATGTCTCCTGCAGCAGAGCAGGTTTAAGATAGATTTGTGTAGATCAACAGTGAGAAAGCATGAGCTTTTTGTGAGTAATTAGGGAGAGATGAAATTGAGTGTGACTCCTACAGCAGCGCAGCATATTGGGCTAATGTAACAGAGCTCTCATCAACTCCACGCCACAAAGCCAATATGAAAAACATCTGTTTCAACATCTCTGGCTTCCCTAAGCAATGCGCTTGAGTGGATTGTGGCACTGTGACCTTGACGGCATTCAGTTTTTATTCAGTTTGAGCGCCCACATTCGTGCCAGTGCCTCTGTTGCCTCTGAAGCAGTATTATTGCTGTGGAGGTTTGCTCTTGTTCAGTTTTCTCTGCAAACCATGACTGTTTTCATAGAGGGACAATCTAAAATGTGGTAATTCCCACTATGCAGTTACAGGATTTGGGTGAGGTCTAACTTCTGAGTGGTGGTGGTGTGTAAATGAGTTTTTATGCAAACAATTAGCAAAGCTTAGTTCAGCTGCATGCAAACATGCAGTTTTGTGGTTCGCATATCTGCACAGGATATTTGCTAAATTACTTTCATCCATCCATCCATCCATCCATCCATCCATCCATCCATCCATCCATCCATCCATCCATCAATTTTCTAAACTGCTTGTTCAATTCAGGGTCGCAGGTAGCAGGAGCCTATCCCAGCAGCTATTTGGGCAAGAGACAACCACACACACGTTCATTCAATAGGAAGAATTTAGAATAACCAATTAAATGCTTGTCTTTGGACTTTGGGAGGAAACCAGAGTATCTGCAGAGAACCCACACCAACACGGGAGAACAAACTCCAAACTCCACCCAATATAGACGTTTTCCTGATACTATCTTTGAAAACAGACCTTTTTGCAGCACTAAGGCTTGCATTGAAATACATTACAAGTTCAGGCAGTCATGGTTTCCTCATGCAAACACAATACAGATAGTAAAATTGTGAGATATTATTTTACTACTTTTAAATATTCATTTTATATATCTATATTTTACATATAACTCACTTAAGTAGTTTTATATTTTCTTTTATAATCTCCAAACTTAATTTTTTCTTGATAACTATCTATACTATCTATACTTTTATATTATTGTTTTCATCTGTTCTCTGTTGGTCTTAGTTTTGTTTAAACTTTTTAAAAACCTTATTAATTACAGTGTTTTCCGCTTGGGGATCCTCTGCACGGGGGCTTTACTCGGTCTGCAGGGCGTTGTGAGGGGATGTCTTTTCTATGGGGGGGCTTGCATTGCAGCCTTTTGGCTGTGGTGTGGATGGGGTCCGCCTTTTGTTTTGATGTTGCTTTAATGTATAAATCAGTTTATGTTACTTTGGGTATGAAGGGTGTTATCAGATTAAATTTGATAATAGTTAACTACAACGTAAACTACAACATTACACATATTTCCCCCACTGTTGTAGTTTTAATAATAGCTTTTATATTATTGAAAAAAATCTTGCAGCACTACCACTAAAATCCACTCCAATTCAGATTCTGTTTAAATAATAAGTAAATTTCCAACATCCTGCTTTCATCACTGTTTATATGATTATTGTTATTTGCAGCATTCTTTTATAATAAAGACATTTAAAAAACATTTTAACATAGTTTTTAATTGCTTTATAAGTATTGTGTCTTTTAAAAGCACTTTGACTTGGTGTTTGATGAATTACTACGTAAGTGAGCTATTTTATAACATGATTGTTTTCTGATTTGGTGACCACAAATAATAAAGTGTGCATTTGTTTAAAATATCATATATATGTAAATGTGTGACATAGGGACGGACTTAAGGTGTTAAGATTTAATGGTTTGCCAAAGAACATAAAAACATAAAAAAACACACAATTCAATCTTTGTGGCAATGCATCATGATCAGTGTATGACAGATAGATGGACGCTCACATCAGGTCATGTTTATATTTTACGTTATGGCTTTATAAACATACATTTAGGACAAACAGACTTGGTCAAAATTGATTTTCATCACTCTGAATGTGAACTGGATGTCACAGCATTTTTTTTCCAAGCATTTGAGCTATGTTTTATTTGTAGCTAATCTTTTAATCTTTTAATTAAGCTTTATTATAATTTAGTAGCCTTTAATACCATAGCCTGCTAATAGAGTGTCTTTTTTCACAAACTCAAATCTGGTCATCCTAATACAGATATATATGTTTATCTTGCGGCAGATAAAATAAAGGTTGAAAATGTAAGTTTGATGCCCCTTTCTCTTCTGTTCAGCCAGGTCTGCTGTAGAGCTACTGGAATCACTGCTGTTGAGAGGCTGTGTTCAGCCTGCAGGTGCACTTATCACTGAGAAGCAAATACATTTTACTGCTAAATTGTTGCAGAAACATTACCAACATTAACTCTGTTCCATCATCTTTTGTGAACTCTTTCTTTTCTCCTTGGTTTTGGCAAACATTGCAAAAAAAAGCACTTGCTTTCTATAGCCATAAGGGATCAAATGCTGTTCAAATTCTCTGTTCAGTCTTCCTTTAGGAAAGCTGAACACTTTGAAAAGACCTGTACCTTTTTCATCATGTCTCCTCTTGTCCTCATAAATCATCTTCAGTGCCTTTTTTCTTAATTCCCTTCATAAACAGAAGTTACATGCAGGACAGAGCGTTGCAGTAAGTTTACATAAGGGCTGCAGCGCTGCAGACAGACAAACTGTTCAGCTCTTAGGTAACTCCAAAGCCTTTCATAATTTCTTATTATCCTGTCTATTTTTTTTTACTTCTGTTTTGTTAAAAATATCACATTTTTCTCTAACAGTCATTTCACAATGATTTATAGATAAATCAGTTCAGTCAGGCTGCAGGAGAAACACTGGATAAAACAAAAAGAAACCCAAGTTGGGTTTCTCTGTATGCTTACACATTCTTGTTGGTTGTGAAGTGCTATCTTTGATATGTTCGCATGCTTCTCCTGGGTTTTGAGGCCAGCTGAGCTGTGTGGACTGAACACTGGGCAGGAGGAGTCACCAGTAACCCAAATATTATTTCACCGAAATCCAATATGTGGGTACAAGTATAACTGTTAATAACTTGCTCCGGTCCTTGTTGTGCACCACCCAAGGAATCACAGCCGCTAGCACTAAACTCCCGCTTTATGTCAGAGGGATCTGACGGCAAAGACAACTCTCCAGGTCGCGGGCTTAAACCGGGGTTCGGTAGGTGACCCAATAACTTGCTAACACTCTTTTCATTTGTCCCCTTTTAGCATACAAGCAAAACAGAGCTGCAGAAATTCTGAGTGGGGTGCTGAGCGTGAGTTGAACACTGCACTAGGTGTGTCCAGAGTAGCGTGGGCTGCGGCCTGGCGCCTCCATTGTTTTTCATTGTTATTTCAGAACTTTAAAAGAAAACATGCAAGATGGTTTCCACAGGCTGAAACATCAGGGAGGGTCGTGTGAGCTCTGATGCAGAGGTCAGGCTTGAAGTCATGTGGCCCCAGACTTTCAGGAGAGGTTTTTTTACAAAGGCCACACAAAGATATCCACACTGCTTTTTGCTGCATCATAGTGTTTTGCCAGCCGTAATTACAACATCAGTGTGTTTAAAAGCAGTCTTACGGGAATCCGAGGGCCCCATTACTGAATCAAGACTGTGCACCAGCAACCGTGGAGCCATAAAACACTCATCTATGACCGGCAGTAAAAGAAGCAGCAGAGCAAAAGAAAGAAAAAAATGGCCCCCTGACAACATTGCGTTTAGTGCAATAATAATCACACCCTTCTGCTTTTATTGCATGAAACCATGATTGATTTATTGCTTTAAGTGGGGGACACATGGAAATATACCTGTCACACTGTTTGTAGCTATGACAGCATAATTTCCATGGATTATCCTCGTTCTCGCAACACCACATGTCTTTGTTGGAGATCAAGCTGAAGCATGTGAGGCACACGTGGAAGTGCATATTTATAAATGGGACATGCAACTGTGTTGTTGAAAATAAAGACAAATGTTTTAACTGTTTTAATAATCTTTGTTGCATTAGCATTAGCACACATTATATTTTCCAGACCACAGATAGCTGGAGTCCATCCCAGTACTCATAAGGAGGAGAAGTGAGAGGTGTGGTACACCCTGAACAGCTTATGCATTCAGATGTTTACCTTGCCTTATGTTAAAATAATAGCTTTCATAACAAACATAATAAACTCAGAGTTTAGGTCAGCAAATAATTGCTTAGTCTTTCTGATCCAGACATCTGGATTTCAAAGCCCTGCTCATCTCTAGTTCTAGTTCAAACCTGACAATTTTCTTGCTGCTTGTGCTCTTTCCATCAAACGACTACGGTAAGTTCATTGTTATATCTTATGACTTCAATATTTTTGCGTTGACATTTAAACATTAATTAATGTATAATGTAAAGAAACACTGTATTGCTAAACTCTTTATTTGAGCAAGTTTAGATTTTTTAAACGCTAAATGCAAAACAGCTAACATGACCGAGTAAATACCTAGCTTAAATTGCACTCGTGTCCAACTTGACAATGTTTGCAAAAATAATTAATTTAGTAATATTATGTGGATGGACGGTTTTGTTAAATTGAATTAACACTGTACAGTGTTCACCAGTGTTCATTTTTAACTTAATTTTGAGTTAATTTTATTCTAAAATTTTTATACAATGAAAAGAGTTGATTTAACACCAATTTTGATAAGGACCAAATAGACTTGAAAACTGTGTTAAATTAAAATCTTTAAGTGTTCATATAACACTGAATAATTTGCTGTGTAGGTAAATAGATTTAGCAGAAGTTGGAGTTGGACAAACTGCTACCAGGTTAAAAAACAACAACAAAAAGGGAAACTGAAGAACTTTGTGAGGGACGAACTATGGGACAAATCTGCTGCTTTGCATGAGTGTTGAATGAAATGTATACATAATTACAAAGTTGCTCATCATGTAATCTCATTAGAGAGAAACCACATTAGAGTGTAAATGGAAAAGGGCTGTGGTATGGTTTACAGTATCTGGTGGTGCAATTAGTAACTTTTAAACTTGCTCGTGTGAATCATTGCCACAGATCAGTCATGTGATGCCAAAGGCCTTTGGTGACTGTTAAACCTGCATTACTTGATTTTGTTTGGTTCCCTTTGGAGCGGCAATTGGAGGATAGATAATGTCAAATTAATATGTTTATTTAAGTTTAATTTTTGCAGCCAAAGGTAAAGCCGTAAAGGAAATTACATTGTGTTTATACCTTTTATGAATCTAAGGCACAGACAAACAGAAAGGATGGACTTTTGATGGATGGCTGTGCTGCACAGGGAATGATGCCTTAAACTAAGAAGGTTCACATCAAATCTTTGCTATGGTCTTCCTGTCATCTTCAGCGACATTCATAAAAAATGAAAAACATACAAAAGCAGAACATTACACTATTACATCACCTTTTTTTTTCTCCTTTTTTTAGGAAGTGGAAATTAATAAACATTTTATAATGTAACATTAAGTTGTTTTTCAGTTTTGGTCACCTCCTCCTAAAGAAATTCACTACCAGGATTTTAACTCATTCCTCCTCATCCTCTTTGTTAACAAGCTAACAGTTAAGATAAGTCATCTGCAGTTTGTGAACTGTGAAACAAATCAAACCAGTGAAAAGGTATGCTTAGAGACTTTTTGTTGGTTTTACTCTTAAGTTATAGTAAATATGAGAAACATTGCCCCAGTACACAGTCCTGGGGTCCATGAGGTGGAAGCCATGCAGGCGATTAGAGGAAGTAAAAATGCTGTGACTAAAACTTAAACAAAGACACTAAACTTAGAGACTAAATTACAAACTGTCAGAGAAGAAAGGAAACCATAGAGATTATAAACTCAGAGAAAAGTGTTGCAGTTGGGACATAAAACCATGTGGGGCTTTTGGGGTGGCTGTTGCTCAGGAGGAAGAGCCTTCATCTTTCAACAAGAAGGCTGGAAGTGTGATTAGGCTTTGCTAAAGTGTTCTCGGGCAAGACACTGATTCCCATATTGACCCCTGATGTGCCTATCGAGGTGTGATAGAGCCTGTAAATGGGTGAATGTGGTTGTATAAAGCTCCCAAATTGGTCAACATGACTGGAATAGTGGAAGTTTATAGTACAGAACCACTAGTTTAATGTATTAATTCATTATTCTGCTATATACTAAGTATACTACTAGTACAGTACTAATTTGGACTCACTTTGTTCTTCAGAACTGCTTTAATTCTTGGTGTCGGCTTCAGGGAGGTGTTGGATAGACCCCTAAGAGACAGCAGCATGATAGCATCACATAGTTGCTGCAGATTTGTTGGCTGCACATCCATAAGAAATCCTCATCTTAAAGAAGCTCTATTGGGTTTAGATCTGGTGACTGGAGGCCATTGGAGATCAGTGAAGTCATTGTCATGTTGAAGAAAGCAGTGGGAAACGGTTTGAGCTTTGTGGAGTAGAAGATGCTACACTGGCATGCACATGGTGAGCAGCGATGCTCAGGAAAAAAAAACATGCTACCCCACCACACATGCAAACTCATCAGACCAGGGGACATTTTTTTAAACTTCTCTGCTCCAACTTTCTGTTTCTTGTACTCAGCTGATAGGAGTGGAAGTCGATGTGGTCTTGTGCTGCTGGAGCCCATCTGCTTAAAGGTTGGACATGTGGTGTGTTTAGCCGTAGTATGATGAATGTCTTGATTAAAACCAGTAGCTGTCTGACTTCCTGTTGTTTTTCTATCATCTCCAGCCAGTTTGCCCATTCTCCTCTGACATCAGCGCATCATTCTGATTATGACAACTAATATTTTGTCATCTTCAGACCATTCTGTTAGGTTCAGCTCGAGCAGAGGACCCAAATGCAGGACTCCAGAGACAATGTGGCAAAAACAGGTATTTATTCCAGGATACAGGTTCTTGGTTAACTTAAATGCTG
>JBAMIG010000006.1:21430282-21443271 GCA_037177335.1 Kiunga ballochi | reverse complement strand
CAAGAAGAAAGCCATTTCTCAAAGATATCCATAAAAAGTCTCGTTTAAAGTTTGCCACAAGCCACCTGGGAGACGCAGCAAACATGTGGAAGAAGGTGCTCTGGTCACATGAAACCAAAATCCAACTTTTTGGCCACAATGCAAAACTATGTTTGGCGTAAAAGCAACACATCACCCTGAACATACCATCCCCACTGTCAAACATGGTGGTGGCCGCATCATGGTTTGGGCCTGCTTTTCTTCAGCAGGGACAGGGAGGTTGGTTAAAATTGACAGGAGGATTTACCTTCATAAAGAAGCACCAAAGTATGCAAAACAGCTAAAAGCATCATTTGGATTTTAAATGTGGGTTTTTTGCAGTTTTGTTTTCTTTATGATTTCTGCCAGAGCACAAGCTCTGCAGAGAGGGAGCAAAATCTCCTGCACAGAGCAGCACTGCGGTCTGAGGAGCATATTTCTTTCCATATATATTAAAGTAAGTCATAAAGGAACCAGAGCAAATTATATTTCAATTTTATTGCCACTGTAAACCAGGAAATATTTGTGTAGACAAAATAAAATATTAGACAAACATTGTGCTGAATCCATCCCTGCACAAAAGTCTCATCTTACAATTTACATCAAATGGTCATTAATAAGGTTAACGTCTTTATTTGTAGCTATTTTATTTTAAAAACATTCAAAGATGTTCACAGAAAGACCTGTAAAAATGTAAAAACTGATCTCTGACATTACTGCCTGAGAGTCTAACAGCTACACTGTCTTTCCTCCTGCTCTCCTTCCCTGGTGTTTTATTTACCCTAAATCTAAAATTGTATATTATTATTTGTTATCTTTATTTATCGTCATTTATTTGTTTATTTTTTTAAGCTTTTTTTTTTTTTTGCACTACAATGTATAATAACCTTGCTCCGTGGGTCTGAGAAGACTGAATACTGTATCTATACTGTATGTTTGCTGTATAGCATATTTGACGATAAGGCTGATTTTGACTTTGATATTCACAAAAAAAATTGACATGTAGCCAAATATAAAATGTCCGGACTGGATACACTGCTGATTTACTGTACTGGAGATTTAAAAAAAGCAAGCAAACAGTTTTTATCTGTGTCTTTGACAACATGTCAGAATGACGGATACCTGCTGAGATCAGGCTGGTGTGGTTTGGATTAAGCGCATACACATTTGCAGACCTGCTGAATATGCATTTGAAAAGAAAGCAATTTTAAAAACATGACATCATAATGTATCTTTCTGTCACACGCAGACAAATACGTTCAGTGCTTTGCAAATCATTTTAGTCAATTAAATAAAAAGATCACATAATAACAGGAACGTTTATCACTTACCTGCATGGAGTCGTCATCTTAACCTATTTATTTTCTTCCTACTGTCCTTCTTGCCTGAAACCATTGATCTGTCTCGTGTTGTGAAGGAACGGCATGCTCATTTTTAGGGGGTAACAGATAACACCTGCTGGTCTGACCTGATGTTAAAGCAGCACACGTTAACACGCACATGTGAAATTCAGCCCTATGGTGGTTAGAAAGATGATCCTCTGAAAAGCATTGTGAACTCTGGAACGGAAGCCCTGCTGTGACCGATATATAATCGAGCATGACTCATTCTGCCAAGACCGCACATATACTGTTTGATGACCCTCTTCAGAGTTCTGCAGCTGCATCAGTCGGGCCTCTGCAAGACCAAATATGATTATGCCCTCTCTGATCCTCTTCAGATGTTCCTCTTCTTCCTTGGGGACAACAAAAGCACGGAGCAAGCATGGAGGAGAGGCAGGAAATCAGAAGATTCAGTCATGCCCTTAAGGCACTGGAAGTTTCCTTCTTTCTGTCTGCTTCCTGAACCAGTGCCACTGATGTGATTCAATTTGTCACAAAACATATCCAAGGCTGTCTTATTCACTTAGCAAAACATGAAATGTAAAATTGAATTGAAAGTGTGTGTAAGAATTGGAAATATGAGTGAATAGTTGAGATGGCAATGGAGTATCAGGAAGGCTTATCTTATGGTACAATCTCAATGGATTTGATAAATGGCACCATATTGCTGCTCGTCACAGCCGCAATACCAACAATATCACTATTTCAGAACCACGGCATGAATTCTTTTATTCTTCCCATTCAGATCCACAGGGGTATAAAGAGCAGTCTGGTTCACCCTTACTTCAAAGAAAACCCCAGACAGGTGCCAGAAGCTTCCCAAGTGCAGATTGCATGAAAGCGAACAGGGCCTGTTAAGAGTAAACAAATTTGCAGTTGGCTCTGTACGTTGCCCTTAGGCTTGTGGTATTTCATTAAAGCTGGAAGAACACACACAACCACAGGTACAAACTCTGCTGGTGCATGGTGTGATATGTGCTTGAGGAGAAAAATCAACATGCCCGTCAAGTCCATTCTGCTCAGGCCAGCAGCTTGCACATGAGAGAAACCCAGACCTGTTTGCAAAAAGAGACTTTTGCATATAGCTGCAAATATAAATTGTGCATTTCTAACTAAATGTTCTAGCACCTTAAAAAGTATGTGCATTGTGCACATCCTTCCAGCAGATGCACACTATGAATCTGCACCAGTGGATGTTTAAATAGTCTTTTATAAATCCAGCCCAAACTGTAGGCTACCATGTCCTGCATTAACTCTCATCTCAACTTTCTGCTGTGCTGTACTCTGTGTTTTTTTTTTTGTGGAGCGTGACAAGGGGTCCGTTCGAAATGTGATTTTGGTTTAGAAGCTTCCATCCAGGTTAAAAGATCTAGAAGTATCTAAGTAGCAGCCATGAGAACAGTTGGAAATCTCTTTATATCAGGAAAGCAGTGACCAATCAAAATGTACCTTCATGTTATCATTTTATCAGTTCAAAAGAAAACTCTCACAGAAAGAAACCCGTTAACTCCAATGTGATCGAGACAGTTTGGAAAAATATTTTGACACAACTGAAGTAAGATTTCAACTTGAATTGGTTCAGGTTCCAAGCATATCTTGCAAAAAGAAGGAAAAAACTTACTGTAGTAATGGGGTGAAGCTTGAATTCAGCTGCGGGGCAGAGAGGTGGAGGAAAGGTTCATGCAGCGGTACCATCTGAGTCTGATTCAGTGCAGCTATGAGAGATCATTAATCAGTATCAGTGAGGCCAATCCTCTTCAGTTAGCCGTCCGATGACCGGGGTAAAAGTGATGACAAGTGGTGCTTAAAGGAAAGGAAAGGGGGAGAGGATTTACCAGCTTCATCAAGAAAGCACGGTTCTTCCAGAGCTAATTTGATCATATAAAGAGTTATCAATTAAACGATCAGTTAGAAGTCTAATGGTTTGGGCTGTAGTCTGCTAAATGTAACAGGGACATTTGGAGCTTTCTGAAACATGACAGAATAAAGAAGTTGGATTGGAACAAAATTGATCACTTTGAATAGCTGAACAGAATAATGCATAAAGGTTGTTTAAAAGAGATGTATCATGTTTTTAATCCTTCCATTTTAACATGTAAATCATTCATTTATTTTCTGTATAAAGTAGAACTGCAATGCTTTGGTTTGAATTCCTGCTTATTCTCGCTCCACACACACCTTATAACCCTGTTCAGAGGCGTGTCTTCAGAACAACTTGTTTTGGTGTTGTCTCTTTAAATGTGAATGAATGTTAAGCCCCGCCCCCTCCATGTCACAGAAAGTTCAACTCTACCATGTTCCACCATGTTTGTAGCTTGATAGCAGCGATATGCTAATCTCCCTGCATTTTATTGGTAAGTTTACCGTAAATGTCAACAACAAAAAGCTGATTTGATTTATGATATTAGTTACCCAATATCTTATCTCATCTTATCTTATCTTATCTTATCTTATTCAACATTTAAAAATTATCATAATGATGAATCTTTTTATTTGGAAGGATCTTCTATGTGAAGGTCAGAGAGTGATGTAACATCCAATCAGCATAAGGAAGCTGTGAACTTTTTGCTAGTTCAACTTTTTTATCAGTCATTTTAACAAATGAGGATTAATACTTTCCATCCTGCTGGATTATGTGAACATGCATAGATCATTCAATATAAATCCACAGCTTCCATTCTGCTTTTCTTTAGAAAACTGTCATACTGAAAACACAACAGAGAAGATTAAATAATTTTCAGAAAGACAGACACTGAGATTTTGGGCCTTCTTTCGTCTCCAAATATGATAAATTAAAAATATCCACATATTTCTCATACGCCCTGTCTCCTTCATTGTTCTTTCCAGCCAGCAGGTCATAAGCACTGAGCTTTACACTTCCCAAGCTCCATACTTGCCTCTGCAGACCACAGCTTCCTACCACAGGGCTCCTGTTGCTCAGTGAGACCCTCAGGCCAGACCACTAGCCTACCCAACACTCAAAGCTCTGTTTAGAAACTCAGAACCTTTCTGACTTGAGCCAAACACTCGCCAGGAGGCTAAATTTGACCCACAGCACAATCTTACAGATTCTATATTTAAAGGTCAAATGACATGAGCACCTTTCCCAATCACAGTCATGTTAATTTCATCTGCCTAATTTTTACAATGCTTCTGCCTTTTCCAACTCATGTCCTATGTAATTAGAAATTGCTACGGTTGTTGGACACACTGTTAAAACATAATATAATGATGCGCAACATGTCCCTTAATTATTCATCAAGCTTAAGCAAGACATGACTTACAGAGCTGATCACCGCTCCAAAGTTGGTGCAGATCTGCACAGAAACTACATCAAATGGCAAACTGAATGGACAAAAGTCATCAGTGATCCCAAAGGTCTGTATGATGAAACACAATAAACATAACCAATATTATTTCCTGAGTTTACATAGAATGAACATACAAACAAATATGTCTGAATACATAAACATTTAGGATCTGAAAAAGCAGTGAGATCTCAGAGAAGGCGTGCTTTTGCTGAAAATGTATGGGTATATTGTAAGACTGGGTTGGGTCTGACTTACAGTCTTTGTAGAGATAGTAAAGATCAACATACAAATCATATTCAAACCTCAAACAGCACTTTGACATTTCCTGTATTGACCCATAAGATTTCTTTAAAAGATCCTGACAATTGATTTTCTCCTTGTGGTCAGGAATTACCTAGCCTAATAAACAAACAGTTTCTTCTTATGTGTTATCTGTATCTGCAACATGTTTATTCTGTTGGTCCAACGGTAGATCATATTACTGCTGCTGGAGGCTAAAAATCGGGATTTCATCGGAAAACTTTAAGATATAAATCAAATAACTGGAGGGAAACAACTGAAGCAAAGGCAAACATTCCTGATGATGATGGCACACCGCTCATTTTTATGGGAGACATGAACATCCACATTGGTAAACACAGGCAAATGACTTTCTGGATCTCATCCACTCTTTCTATCTCAAACTGATTTAGTCCTCCAACACACAAAAATTGTCCATAAACTGCTCCCATGCTGATCTGTCAGTCACCCCACTACTCCTCTCTGACCACTATCTGGTCAAATTCTGTCTCCCTTTGTCTTGTCACTCAAGCAGCTCCTAAAATTGTGTTATATCATATAAAGCTGAGACATTTCAGTCCTAACCAGCTGTCAGAAATGGTTTGCTCAAACCTCCCTTCCCACTCAGACTTCTCTATACTGTCTTAATGAGGCTACTGAAACAGTCTATGGATAAACTATGTCCCTTGATATCAAAGCCAGCTAAACAAAGTCCTCCTAGCCCATGGCTCACAGAGGTTCACAGAGCAGGTGGCAGAGACATAGTGGTGTAAATCTAAAACATGTACTGATCTGTTCAAGTACAACTCTCACTTTTCACATCCAACCTAAAGACTGCCAAGATAGACTTTTATCAGAAAAAAATATGTAAAGCCCCCAAACACGACAACTATTCGTGGCCTTTAACATCTAGCAGAGCATTCTACTCATTCTACTCTAATCAAAGCTGCTCTAACCCATATGATGAACTCATCTCTCCAATCTGGTGTCTTTTCCACTATCTTTGAGGAATCTTGGGTCACCCCGCTGCTGAGGAATCCAGCACTCAATCCAACCCAGGTTGACAAATATTAGCTGGTGTCACTGGTACCACTCATGTCTAAACAACTAGAGCATGTCTTCTTCAGTCAGGTCTCAGAGTTTCTTCCTGATAACAAACTATTCATCCATATCAGTCTGGCATAAGGCAGGATCACTCTGCTGACACTGCTCTCCTGTCCGTTTACTGATTTCCCATGGGTTGCCAGATCCACTGGTCAGTCCTCAGTCCTTATTCTGCTGAACCTGTCTAAGTACTAGATTCTTCTCTCCACGCTCTCTGAGCTTGGTATGTCCTACCTCTCAGGAACATTGTTTAAAGTATGCTGGAAAAGTGGTTTTGAGTTTACATATGTTGAAAAACGGGGTGTCTCAGGGATCTGTGCTTGGCCCTCTTTTACTCTTTTCTCTTTTCTCTCTCTTTTCACCTCCTCACTTGCTGCTCTCATGGCTTCTCTTACCACTGCTATGCTGATGACACTCAGCTTTTCCTCTCTTTTCCACCTGATGACACAACTGTCTCAATCAGAATATCACCATGTTTTACTGATATCTCTGCATGTATGAAGGTTTGAAAACTGAGATTACAGTCTGTCGAGCCAATCCTTCCTTACCTTCACCAATTAGTGTGAACTTCCACTTTATCAGACTTGGGATTGCATCTGCTGCCCAGATACTTGGTGTCATGATGGATGACCAGTTGACCCATAAAGTCTATGTTGCCAAGGTTATCCCCACTTGAACACATGACAGACTTGCTTTTCATCCAGGCTCTAATCATCTCGCACATTGACTACTGCAATTCTTTACTGGCAGGCCTGCCAGCATACTCGGTTAAGCCTCTGCAGATGGTTCAAAACGCAGCAGCACATTTGGTTTTCAACCAGCCAAAAAGAGCTCATGTCACTCCACTGGTAATCAAGCTTCACTAGCTTCCAGTTGTTGCACGCATTAAATTCAAAGCTTTTCTTCTGGCCTACAAGACAAAAATTCAATTGGCTTCTGTCTACTTTGACTCATTAATTCAGCACTACACTCCCTCTCGACAGTTACGCTCAACCAGTGAAAGTCGTCTTGTGCTACCACCAATACGGGGGGCTAAATCCCAACCTAGACTCTTTGTCAGTGTGACTCATTTATCTCTGTTGTCTCCTATTGTTTGATTTATTGCTTGTGATATACGTCATTTTAGAGAAAAGTGTCTAAATGACAATAGAATAGAATAGAATAGAATAGAATAGAATAGAATAGAATAGAATAGAATAGAATAGAATAGATACAAAACACTTTAAGTCACAAGAGCACAATCTCTACACTTATAACAGTAGTTTGCAAAATAGAGTGGATGACATCAGTAGCTGCACTGAGGTGTCACCAAGAGTTACCCATCTATTCAAATAAAAAAAGGCCAACCATTTATCTGTCTCTATGAATTATGATGCTTTTTATAACAACCATGCCAGGTTTATTTATTTTTAGGGGTTCATTTCTTTTGTCTTAAAGTACCCTAGCCCTGTAAGACTCTTTTATCCCTCACACATATTAATCGTAAACCATACAGCAAATACTGTATTATTTAGTTATGTTCTAACTAATTCTCATTTTCTTACAGCTAAGTCTGACCAGTCAATGTTCATGAAGGGGAGGAAAGGTAAGGACCTTGTCATTTCTCTTGTTAGTACACAAATACCTCAAGTTCTCAGGAAGATAGGCAGACTCCTTGGAGGATTTGGTAACACTTCAACAATGTATCAAAAGAAAACAAAAACTATGCGAGTGTTGATGCACTAACACTTGAAAAGCTTAATAGTAATGGGGGGTATAGGTTTCCCCCCGTTTGGCTTGCAAAGAAACCAGACCGCTGTCAGTGGTGGACAGAAACGCTCCCACAGGAAGAAGAAATTAGCATTTACTTAATATGGATATATGCTCCTTACTTAAAGAGAGCAGAAAGTTATTGCAGGATTTTTTAGAGACATGTGAACACAACAATTATTAACAATCCCCACAAAGATAACCTTACCCCTTAAGGGTGCGTTTTGTTCAGCACGCAGTGTGCGATACTGATTCAGATCTTTACACATGTTGCATCATAGAACACAAGGTTTAATGTAAGCAGGCTAGGGCAACTGAGATTATTGAGCTGGATTTAAGTATCTCAGATGAGAGAAGGTATTGTTCGTGCAGAATTTGATCGCATAAAGAGGAACTCGATCTCCTTTATCTGTCTGCTGTGGTGTTGTTGATGCTCCTCTAAATGTGCTGACAGCTACAATATTCAGATTGGTGTAATTTATTTCTACCTAAAGCCTGTGCGGTGATATTTCTCCACATGAAAAGTAGAATACTGGAAGAATGAAAACATAGTTGCACAGAAAAAAAATCTGCAAACAAAAGTATAAACGATGGTCTTGCATTTAAAATGATAACAGTAGGTATAATCAAGCCATAATTAACATTTAAAAAGGAAAAATATCTGCAAAATCACTAAATGCAAGAAATCCTAAAAATGCTTTGCTGACTCAGCAGGTTTTTAAATGTTTATATTCATGAAAAACACTACCTCTACATAATTATGGCTAATACGGAAGAAATACCAGAAGAATGAACATGGCAGAACAGCTTAGGTTTGCTAAGTTGCATCTGAACACGTGACATCAGGAAGACCTGATGGACCACAATAAGCAGCAACACGTTTGGTGAAAAAGCAAAAAGAGCATATGATCACAAACACCTCATACCAAACACTGTGGTAGTGGACCGCTGTGCTGGAGCCACAGGATCTGGACACCAATCAAAGTATTCTAAGGTCAAATCTGGGGAAGTCTATCCAACAACGAAAAGTCCCATAAGATACCAGCAAAACAACAGAATAGCTAAAAACATCATCAATGTGTTACAACACTCACATTAATGCTGTGATGGGATGTCAGGTAAAATCATAAGGTCTTCCTAATTTTCCCACACACTGTTTTGACTTAGTGCGTGTTGAATAAATAATGACATGGTATAACATGCCATCGGACCTGTCAGAGGTTTGTTTGGTGTGTGTGTGTGTTCTGATACATAAAGCAATAATAAATTAAAAAGGATATTCCTTATTATCACATGATTGTGTACCACTGGACTGCTAATGAAAGGACTACATCAAAATAGTTTGGACCTATTGGACCTTCCTAAGATAATTCAACTCTTGTACAGAAGAAATTATTCTTAGAATCCACCAAAGTACTCCAGCCAATGTCAGCATGCTGAATCAGGACCATGTCAGTATATTGCTCAAATTGAGGTCACCACACATGGTCCATAGTCAGTCCAAATGCAACTAAACATGCCACAATGTAGGCCAAATACTCATACCCTGAATAAGATCTATAGCAAGCCAGGATTGTTTCACTTTAGGTGAGCTATTGCCAGGACACGGCTGAGTGTGTCAACACTTGCTGGCTTGCAGGCTTTTAATACTGTGGCTGCTAGATGGGATGTTTGTTCTGTGAAATATTGGACATTACCTCTTCAGGGCTCAGGCCCTCCCTACACAAGTTATGATTAAATATATGGCATTAGATAAATTCAGAAACACTCAGTAAAATGATGAATCTGAATATGAAAGCAAAGTTTCACAATGTTTTACTAATAGAAAATATAACATGGCTTCCCAGTCCAGTTCTAAAACCAGTACACAGTAGCCCAACAGCTTAAGTCATTGAACTGAAACCCATTTTTAATGTGAAATGAACGTTTTATTCATAGAACTGTTCAAAGAATTTGTAAACGTGTTGTAGGTGTTTTTGGGTCCTTAGATAGTGGTGGAATAAAACACAGTACAGAGGTGAGAATCAAAGCTAGGCCCGGGAGTATTTAAGCTCGGCATCATCTACATTTAAAAAAGAACAACTTTGTAATGTAAAATATGAATAAAAACAGGTTTCAGCAGCCAAGCCATCCAGAATTAACATAAATAACACAAATTACACAAATGTTGCTGCTTACACATGTTTTCTGGATATGGCGTACAGGGGTTGCAGGTGAAAGAGGAGACTAGGATAAAGCATTAGACAAGATTTAACACTTTAAAACAATAAAAATACCAGTGAAATAAATGTGAACCTACATTATTCCATTGATTGCAATCCTTTGAGCACTTCTCTATAATATTCATTCTCACACAGCAGCCCAGCCTGTATTTCTTAACATGGTTATATTTTATTGATACAATTAGTATTTTAAATAATGGTGACATTACCCTCTGAAGCATTTTCCAGCTTTTATCTGTACTGCTTGTTCCAGTAGAGCTCTGGACATCACATGATGATGGTCTTTGTTTATGCCGCCATGTTAGCAGGAGAAGACGGTTCAAAATGAGCAGCACGGCTGGGAATTTATTAACTTATTAAAGTTTACATCTCATTTTAAATCACATACCTTTTTATATATACAAAAAAAATATCACAAAATAAAAATATTTCTGACCATCATCATGGTGTACGTTTTTAAACTTCTGAAGCAGTCGGAGCAACTTTTTACTGGACAAGTAGAAATTTACAACAAGCTAATTCATTTCCCTTCGGTCTTCACTGGAGAGTTCCTAAAAGCCTACTAAAGCCTTTGGGGGTACAAATGGATACAACCTGGTTTGATGAATGACGTTCAGATCTGGAGTCTTCCTTCAAAGGCTTGCGGGTTTGTTACTGGGAGGATAAGTGTAACTCAGTTTTTATCCATGTTGTAGCAATTTGCTTTATGTAGTTTAGTTATTTGGTTACTTTAATCTTGTAATATTGTATTTTACTTTAAGTTATGTGTTGCAGTAAAGTAAGTATGGTTACGTAAAGTTTATAAGAGTTTTGATTGGCTGTTTGTAGACTTAGACTGAAAAGCCAGTAGAGAAAACAATTAGAAGCTACTGGACTTAATAGCAACACAGTCTTTTACCCAGACCACATTTTAAGTCTAATTTGAAAGAAAGTCTTTAGATTTAAGTTACCTTGTGTAATTTTTTTTTATTTTTGTTCAAAACCATTAAAACAAGCAGAACAAAGAATGGTTTTTGAGACTTTACTACAAGATGCAGTGTTGAGTACAAAGAATCCTGAGGTCTGGAGCTGGATCAGCACCGCTGCACCCACGTTCACATAAAGCAACAGGCAGTGCAGTTCTTAATGTCTGTGCTAACTTTTAGGTTGATTTATCACTGCATGATGTCCAAATAACTTATCCCGTTTTTAAATCATTTCTATACAGAATAAGTCATATGAACAATTACACATCACCTAAAGAAAGCCTATCCTATCCAAGCTATCAGCAAGCAGGAGGCAGGATACATCCTGGACAGGTTACCTGTCCATCATAACCCCCATTAAGACATGTTGGACAAAACCAGTAAGACAAACCACCATACATTATATTTGTTCATTGCCCCTCAGCAAATTTGATCATGTTTGACTCTTCTACATTGTTTTTGACGTGTTAAATATTAGAGATGAACAAAGTGGATGCATTATGCATTGCAATGCATTATCCTCTGCACAGATCAGCAAAACCCACAATGTCAAATGTGTCATAAATAAGTCCCAAAGAAAAACAGGCAGAGGGTGGAGGGTTCAGTAGGATGAAAAGCTGGAAACTCTGGTAAACACTTCACACCTTTCTGGCAAAAAACAAACCAAAAAAAAGAAAGAAACAAAGATCAGAAGAATAACCACAATTCAGCTAATCAGTCATTTGCACACATATGATCAATATGTCGAAAGTTATGCTTATTGTATGTTTAACTGATAGGTAGGTTTAACAAATCTCTATGACATTAACGTGCTCAAAGCATGTTTAATAATTATTAGTAGGTTTTTAGTTTGTTTATTATCTGGATGCTTTAATGGTCCTTTAATTGAAAAATTGCCTAATTAAAAGTTTTGCTGTCCACAGTCCAGCTTTTTAAATTGTCCATCAAGATCCTGCCGTAGGTAACCCATTTGTAGCTGTTTTATACTCTGGCAGGGACATGAACTATTCATTTGGTTAAATACACAACTCATAAACTGAGATTTTTTTTATTTTTAATTGGTGTTTCTGTTTTTCTATTAGTCTTCTGGCTGCACTTAACATTTTTGCTATTTTCCATGTCTTTTTCCTGACTTTATGCATCCCAATGAACAAAGAATCCTGCAAAAAGCAAAAGCTCGGCTACAGTTTGCATTTATTAAAAGCTCTGTACCTGGAAGTAGCACAGGGGGAAACAGGCTCCAAAACCTACATGGGCAGGAAAGTATATGAATAAGAAATCCTGTCAGGTTTACAAAAGCTACATAAATGTGAGAGGAAATGTTGCTGCCAGTGAGCTGGAGAAGCACTTTGTCGTTGTGCTGTGGCTCACACTGTAAAAAGTCCAAAAGCTGTGGAATGAGCAGTGGAGCGCTGTCTGAGCGATAGAGACTTAGTGGAACCCATCGCTTTAACCTTGGCTGTTTGTGGTTGTCTGCTCACCATATCCTCATCTTAATAAACAGATGGTAGCAATGCTGCTCTGCCAAGTTAACTCTTGTGTGAGACACAAGTATTTATTAGTGTACGAGTGTGTGTGTGTTCATGACTGCGCATTAAGTTGTATGTGGCGATCACACAGCAAAGTTTCTTCTCATCCGTCATGAAAAGCAACTTAAAAATTTGTCCCATCTTCCAGTTTGATTTGGTTCTTACTTTTTATCATGACATGAGACAATATGCACTGGCTCTCAAGCAGATGTTTGACTTTTTTCTTGTTTTAATTGGTCCTATGTAAACTTTACTGTTAAACAACCACAAGACATTAGCCTCACAGCCTCACAGGAGATGAAAACGTAGCTAACAACAGTCATTTATTTCATTGTTTGCTCAAAATAATAGTTTTATATAAGAAAAAAATGTAATTAATGAATAATTCCAGATTATTTTTGCACAATCAGCATAACAGCATCTATATTTG
>JBAMIG010000006.1:21410364-21429627 GCA_037177335.1 Kiunga ballochi | reverse complement strand
TGGGCAATAGCACTCAGAACCCTTTAATGCCCCCAGATGTGCTTGTCGGGGTGTTTGTGAATGGGTGTGATATGTAGTATAAAGCGCTTTCAGTGGTCAGTATAACTGGAAAAACGCTATAAGTACAAATCTATTTACCATATAAAATGATACCCATGCAAATGTTTGGCTTTGCAACTCCAAGCTGCGTTCTTCCTGGCTCATTGCATTCGTCTTAGATTATAATGTATCCTGCTGTGGTTGCCATTAACATTCACCCAGGAAGCTCAATCAGTAGCTGGTTCTGGTTTTCCCTCCTTTAAGTAATTAGACCTCAGGTTTTGTGTGGGGTAGGCCTGAGCATTCTGGCTGAGAAGACACTCTGAGAAGGGATTTGTGGTCTGGGAAGCTTGGTCTGGAAAGAACAACTGTCTCCTGGAGCCAGCAACTTGCCCGTCTCTGATTTGACACATGCCTCACATTGTGACGGAGTTTGCAGACGGTATGCAGCCTCGACATGTGTACAGATGACCTCTGCCAGGGAGCCTGAAGCTGAGAAGCCAGAACAACAACCAGAGAGGACTGTGGAGGCCACAGAATATCCTCTGAAAAAAGACTGGAGCAGTCTGGAGGCTTAGGAATACAAGCATCGCCTAAAGGCAATAGTTTTAACTCCACGGGTAAAAGTCATTCGTATTTTTACACAATCTCACTCACAAATGTACACAAACTCAAGCTGACACAAAGGTGTGACTGCACATTGTCAACACATTCATAATCACACTTTCTAAACCACACATACCCTCCCTTTTCTTCTCAAACTTACACTACTCTTTAGAAGGAATTATTTCCAAGCATTAACCCCCTTAGAGAAAGCATTTAGTTTTCCTCTGGTACCATTGTTGCAAAGGAAAAAAGGCACATTTCACAATAATCATTACCAGTAAGCATGCTGGGTAAGGTTTTTGCCTCTTATGCACAGCTTACCTCCTGACCTCATTATCTGTATGAAATAAAGTTTAGTAATCTTTCATTCATTGAAAATTATTTTGTTTCTGTAAACTGTCCTAGTTTGACATGACCGGACAAATAAATGACTGATTTGCCAGAATGAATCAATTCAATGTGTTGTAAGTGTGTTAATATTCAAAGTTAATTGATCCCAATTAAAGATTTTGAAGGCCTCATTGATGCAAACTGAGTCGCATGGTGCTTCCTCTGCATCAGGTGTAATTTCACTTATCCATCCTTACTGTATTCCTGTGTCTCCATTCCCAGCAGAGACAGACTGGGTCAGGCGTGTCGGCATGACACCGGGCTTGCTTGTGTGACTGGACAGGGCTGGATTTTCCACGCTGCATGCCGAGCCTCTCCCTTTAAAACAGTCAGACATGAATGAGTTTGCTGAAGCCCTGCTTTCTCTTTTCCTTCACTCGCTCACATTGGAAAAGTGAGGGAGCAAAGACCACGGGAAAATCAAGAAAACAATAATCAAATAAATTGTTTAAATCTGTTGATTGGGTGGATTTTTTTTGTCTCCACCTACTGTCAATGAAAGGAATTTAAAAAATATTGTTGATGACATATTTTTAAGAATAACTCTTTAGGTCTGTGCCATGAGAAGCTACTCTTGCACACTTCTTTTTTCTTTCTGATTAGCTTGATATTGTATTTATTAATTCTAGATTTATAGCAGAGGACATACCGAGGTATGGGTGGACATGAAAGCAAGGCATATTACTTTGGTGAGACGTTTGCTGTCCTCATGATGGTCTGTCTACAAAACAGTTTACCTTATCGATGCTGTTCTCCTCTTTTATGCAACAATCTGCACCCCGCCATCGGTGGCTAAACAAATAGAAAGGCACGTCCTCTTAGGGAGTCCCCTCTCCTGGGACATGTGAATGGTTCCTCCTCTGGCTTTCTATAATGGTCCTCACTGGAAATTCGCTGAAGAAGCCTCTGTCTGAAGGTATCCTGTTGTGTCAACAGTATTTCTATAGTTAACTCCAGGTCCTTCCATTTACTTTATCAGTTTCTTTGTATAAAAATCATCACAGATGTGTTGAAACTGGCTGAAATTGCTGAAGGAGATTCCACAAAAAGTAAAGTCTTTCCTTATTTTTCTTGTAAAAAGTAGGTGTTGCATTTCCATGTAAACTCCAATAATCCACCATCCTCAGCTAACAACAAATAGAACAAATAGGCCATTTAATACACCTAAAATTCTAAATCATCTTAATTTTTATTTTGCTTCTTTATGTGAAAGTTGTTATGTAAGACTCTTCCCATATCAATGTTGTCCATAAGCGTTTACTGCTATTGACCCACTATGTTGTGCAAAGACGAACAGGGAAAGACATGCTTAAAGGATTGTCCCAGCAACAAGCAAAGCTTACTGTATGATCCAGCTCTTCATCTCCATCTGGGTCTCACATTAACCCTGTTCCCATAGCATATCACACACCAATTTCATTGATTTTTGTTGTTTGTTTTGTTTGTTTTTTCCCTTAAATCTTGGCTGTGCCTGTGTTTTGCAGAGCTGTCACAGTTTTGCATCAATATTTTTTCAACAAGACCAAAATCCAGACCGTTTGCAGGGTAAATTATTTTAATTTAATGGTTTTTCTTGAAAAAAGATAATCTGTGTGTAGAATAATATCACAGTATCAAAGCGTCCAAAACCCGAATGGCCACCTGTATGACTGACAATCATATTTAATTTAATATAGCTCTCATCCAAACACCTACAGACCATAACTACTTCTCTTACTTCTCACTGTAACCTTATTTCCTTCTTTCTGGCCCATAATTATGGTTTACATTAATCTTTGTTAATGTCATCTTCTTCTGTTCTTATGATCCAATCATATTGTCCATAAAACATAAAACTATTAATAACACAAGTAAACGACATACAATGTACATTCAATGCTGAAATTTTTCAAAGAGGGAAGTTTCCTAACTTTTAGAGAGAAGGTTAGGGTTAGGGTACATCCTGGACAGGTCGCCGGTCCATCCCAGTTTAACTAAATCTACTGCTGCTAATCTAATGGGATTTTGCTCATCTTGATTATTGTTCACGTAACTTTTGGAAATATGAATATAGGATTTAATTGTGAGATATTTTAGCTACAACATCTTTTTTAATCAGCGTGGTTTCCGCCCCTTGTTGCTGAGACAGGAATTCAACAGAGGTAAACTGTATCCTTTCCATGTTGCCTTTAATAAAGAAACTCAGAGAAAGATGATAAGTCCAACTTCAGTTCACATCATGAGACACAGAGAACACGATCCAGCAAGATATGAAGCCAATTTTATCATATAACAATAAATAAATAAATACAATTACTGCTACTATAGTTTTGTTTTTGTTTTTTAGGGGGGGGGGCGTTGTTGCTGTCTCTTTTTTTGTTTTATTTTTATTTTTTTTTGCTTTGTCAGCCTTACATAATTTTAAATCCCCATCATTGCCTCTGCTTTTGATTAACTGGCTGATAAAGAGCAGCTCTGCTCCAGTATGAGCTCATCCTGTTCATCTAACCTGTCTGCAACACAGCAGCCAAGGACAAGTAAACTCTCCCCCACTAGAAGCTAATCCTCCAGGGAATCCTGGATTATAGGCAACACTAATAGAGAATCCTCTGCACACACTAAGCTGAGCTGTTGATGCAGCGGGGGATGAGAGGATTCTCTCCTCTTACTTTCTATAGTAAGGAGCAATTCTGTTAGGTATGAACTAAGATTATGTTCCTGCTCTGGAACAAAGCTTGAGACGTCTGTCAGAAGTGAGATGAGAAGTGATGCTGCTCACAGGCCAACAGGCTATTTTTCTTCACTATACTAGGTTATGTTTGGAGAGCTGCGCAGAGCTGAACACAAAGACGACACTATCAGGTTCAAGACTTGTAAATGATATGCAACAGACTTCATTCTTCCTCTGCAAATCAGAGCTGCAGACAGGCTGGAAATAACCCCGCATGCAGGTTCAACTTGGAGCATGATAGATGCAGCCCACTTCCAGCTGCATAGACCCCCCAACCACCACACCATACCCCGCTGCATACTGCCAGAAATTTGACCAAAGTTATAAGTTCTGCATACAAACTACAGATGGCACTATTGTCTCAGTAAGGTTGGCACTGAATACCAATTTCTCAGGATAATAGTTTAGCCATCCATCATATTGATTGGCAACTTTTATACCTCTTTTAGAAGTCCATAAAATGAGCTTATAGATACAGTATTTTTATGGAATTTACACAAAAATTAACAAAGAAAACATCTTTAAAAAAAACAAACAACTTCAGCCTGTAATGCTCTAAAAAATACAAGGCATCATTTGGCCTCAATGTGACCAAAAAACTTTCAACAAACAGCTGAGAGGCGAACATCACACAGCTTTATCACTGGTATATTTAAAAACCAGGAAGTGTGTGTGTGTCCCTCTAAATTTAGAAGTTGTCAAAAACAATGGAGAAAAGACGCTTTGGACTCAGCATGTTTTCTGTCACTCACTCAGAAAAATAAAGCAGTGGAAGGAGGAGGAAACGCTGTGGAACACCTACAGATGGTTACAGCAACATATCGCTCCACATCCACCAAAAGAAATGCAAGGATGTTCTCAGACGCTCTCCATCTCGACTTTCACTTTGCTGCAGGTATAAAAGTAACTTCCAATTGTTGTTGGCTTAAATGTACACCTTGTGTGCAGATCACCGTGCATATCAATGCACACAGCGTGTATTTGACTGTGTGCAGCTGTGGCAGCAAAATGCCCAATGCTAATTTCCCTCCAAGGACAAATTAAGTTCATCTTCTCCAACTTTCTTAATTGGGGGCTTTCTTTCTTTTTAGCACCTAAAACAAAGATAAAATAGCTTTAATGCGTTTTAATGGCCGTTATTCATCTCTTTGGAAATTATTTCAATATAAAAGAGAATAAGTGGAAATTTAAGAATCTCAATTACTGAATTAGTTTTCCACAGAGACATGTTTGGTTCATTATTTTTTTATTGGTTTTATTAACAGACAGTAAGCAAACAGTAGATGATGTCAGTGCAAACATGTGAGATCCAATATGTCTTTATAAATAGCATTTACTGTACAGTCTCATAGCGTCAGCGTTGATGTGGCAGGAAGATTGAACTCAGGACAAACCTGGAAGAATGGGGAATAATGTGAAACAGAAGTCCTGCTGGACCAACACTACCTGAAGCTTAGGAAAGTTTCTGCACCATCCTTTCAAGAGGATTAATTATATTTTTCATCGACTCAAAACATTTTTAAAAATCTAAAACATAAACTAGAAAGGATGTAAAAAAGAAAATTAACTTCATGGCTGTTTGAGCTGCTGTGGTCCAACAGGACAATAAGAGGACAGGAAAAAATGTGTCCGGGTGCATCTAAGACATGGTGATCTGCATGGACTCCAACATCTCCTCCACGGCCTTCATGGAGCACTTGCTCTCTTTGCTCCCGCGACCGGCCATCTGCTCAGGAAGGTAAAAAGCAGAGAGGGGGAGAAAAAGAGGAGAAAGGGGAAAACATGTCATTGAAGCAGCGGTGAACCAAAAACACAGAGGCTCTGCCGTACGCCTCACCAACACCCCTGTCCTCCTTCTGAAACTGGAAGGCGAGAAACTAAGTGTTCATTAGATAGAAATGCTAAATAGGTCATGCGAAGTAAAACAACACCTCTCATCAAAAGCTTTTTTTGTGAATTGTTGCATAAGTGCCATTTTTGAAGCCTCAGAGACAGGATGTCTATATTAGTCCACTTCCATGGCCTCCAGTAGGGGAGCACATCACACCCCACTCTGATGTCCGCTCCGTGTCCAGTTAGTTTCACAGGAAGTGCCGCAAATCCTAATCCACATAACACGTATGAGATTACTCATGCAGAGGCGTACAGGCACACACTGAGAAGGCATCCCCTCAAAAAACACTAAAGGAAAAATGATTTCCTAAACTCCAGGCATGAAGCCAAGTTCATCCAATTAAAGCTCACCTCATCCCAGACAGAAATACATCTTTATTAAATCTTTCCAGTGGAATTTATAAATAAGGTCATGCTCTTATAGGGAACACGGATCTGTAGGTTACCCACGTCATGCAGCAAACACACACACACACACACACATCATCACAGATATAAGCTTTGCTGGATGTTTCATCTCGTTTGACCATTTGATCCGTCGCTCCGCAGGAGTTTGTTCCTGTGCTTCAGTTCATCTTTAATAAACTCAAACGTGACTAAATCTGAACTTTAATAAGCTTTTCAGGATTTTTATTGCATTTCTAGATGTACGATAAACTGTTACCTGATGATGGCTGAAAATAAGCAACAAAACAGGATTGAAATTATCTTAGTTGGACTTTTTCTGATCCACATTTTACACTCAGCCTCCGTTTGTGTGAACGTGTGATTCAGATTAAACGCATCAGCCGGCACACTGATCGACACCGTGTTCACTTCTCACAGCTCCGGTCGGTCGGTCGGATCACACAACATAACAGACTAAACAAAAACAGCACTGCTTGCATTGATTTGACACATTTATTCGTTCCACCTTTGGCCCCGCGCAGGCCTCCACAAACAGAATCCAACTCTAGCCTTAACCTGGCCGAAACTATATTTCCATGGCAGAAGTTTTTTCCTTCCTCTTTTGCCAAACTCCAACTTAGAAAGAGCAGTTGGCTAAGGTATACAATTGGCTATATAATTTCCAAGGGTGACTCATTCGTCTAGTTTTAGTATTTGTGTGTGTGTGTGTGTGTGTAAGATGGTGCGGTGTAGCTGTAATAATCAGTGCATTTAATTGCTTTGCTGCCTAATGCGCCATTACCCGAGGCCTAGTAGTCAATTATGTGCACAGCCTGAGGTGAGACCACCGCATTAACTCTTGCCCTGCTCAGCAGCAGCAGCAGACCAGACAGCTTCATATCTATTTAGAGCATCTGATAATAGAGTCATGAGGCAGCGGAAAGCTGAGGTCCATGACAGAGGAGCTAATCAAAGAATTTGTTTGAAGAGTTAGACCAGCACTGAAGCCCCTGCACCTTCAAACCACCACACTGCAAGACTTTAAACACTTCAGCCGGCCCCACCAAAGTAATTAGTCTTTTTTTAAGTCAGTTGTGACCTCAGAGATGTCTGCCCCCACTTGTCCTCACCTGTCTACTTTTTCCCCAAGGTTGAGGTATGACAATCACCAGGTACCCAAGACTAATAAAACTGGGCGACTGACACGAGCAACACTTTTAAAATGGACCATCAATCAGCCAGCACAAGCACACAGCAGCTCGCAGCCGTCTCACCGAGGCCCGCACCGCTGCTGCCTTTCAAAAGATCTCAGAAGTCATTTAACTTGAAGTGAGAGCAAAGAAATAATGGAGGCAACCTCACACCTTGTCATTTAACATGTCACACAGCAGCTAAAACGGTGGAACAAGATTCATCTAAAAGTGCAACGGTTCAGGGTTGCTGCAGGCTATCGTGGACACACACACACACACACACACACACAAACACACACAGTAATGCAGACATTTCTAAATTTGCTTTAGTGACACAATTCAAACAAAGTTATAGTCGAGTGCATAAAACGTAAATTGTGTTCCCTGAAGCAAAGGGGTGCGACTGACAGAGGTGTTCAGACACAACAAAGAAAGTTGCAATGAAACTGAAGAATTACTGAATAAAAAATTTACTATGAACGTAAGTAGACTCTGCTCAGCCCTGTGTTGTCTGACTGTAGCTCCTGTAGCTGTTACTGACAGGACTGAGGGGTGAATAGAGACAGAGCTTAATCTAGTAGACTAACGCCACAAGAACATCATTCTGCACCATTCAGACACGTAAGAGCATTTACTGAGTAATTAAGAATAAATCGGCTTTTAATCAGCAATCGGTCGGGCTCTAGTGAAGATGCAATCATACTGATCAAAGTGATCAGCAGTGTAAAAACATTTGAGTGGGTAAGTTGGCCGAGCTCTTTGATGACACACAGTCGCTGAAAGTTTCACCATGATATTTAACAGCACAGCTTTTCCAACAGAAATGTCAAAAACCCTAACCCTGATTGCTCCCTGTATGAAGTGTCTAAAGGGCAAGTGGAGGCAATTGTGCTGCAACAAAATCTTCAGTGGCTCAGCAGGGTTCATCAAACTCAACAGGCCCCACACATGCTGAGCAAAGAGCCACTTACCAGCTTTAATTGTTGTGTTTCTTATACTTTAAACCAAGAAGGAGGAGCGATTTGAGGCCCCCCTGATGGGCCGTCTCATGTGACAGATATAATTGACAAAATAGCACCCAAACACACCATAAAGATGACTTTCAAATGCTGGCCAGGATGTTCAATCTACACCACAAGCAAACACAGACGTTTTGAGTTATCTGCTAATGTCAGAGAACAGGTCATTCAGAGTCAGGGTTATTTGGAGAAAGCAAATTATAAGACTATTATAACTTTTACTACTCTTTGGCACCACCTTTTTGTATTCTTCACACCACCTAATAGCCAATCAGGGGGAGATCGCTCACTAAGAGACACCATGTCTATTCTAAACAATGCATCTTTTGTTTAAATAAACTGGAGTGTGTAAAATCACCACAGGGTTCAGCTGAGAAATTAAGAGACTAAATATGTTCCAGTTGTGCCCAAAAACCAGTTAGCATCACGAGCCCTATTGGTTTCTGTTATTAACATGTCAACAGTGATTCCATTTGATCAAATATCAAAGACTTAGCCTACATCACAAGTCTAAATCTAGCTGTGAGTCAATGAAGACACCTCCCAGTACGAGTGTATTTGTCCCACTATAAACAGTTTGCATGGGGGGCTCATTTATTAAGTAATAATAGCCTGACTGCTACTGTGAGTGGGATTTATCCTGTAAGGTTTTTAGGGGTGAAATGTTATGTCATGGAACAAAACAACAAACACTTTATTTGTGGGAATTAAATCAGTACAATTTCCTTGTGGATCTATTCTGTTCCTACTGGTTTCTTTATGCATTTAAGTCAAAGAGATGGGAAATATAGAGCATGTGCAGCATACCGCACCAGTATGGATCCAAACAAACAGAGTAATTCAAACCCCAACCCAATTATCCGTTTGCCTCCTCTGTGAAAATGTGTTTTTATACCATTTCAGAAGGACAAACATGGTGGAGCAGTGGTCTCAAACCAGCAACTGTCTTGCTTTTAACCCTTAGAAATGTGTATTCTGGTTTACAGAAAACAAATGCAGACTTAATGCTCAAATTCAGCTTCTTTGAGAAGACTCTGTTTAATAAAATGCCCTGTTTAAACCCACAAGTAAAAAAAAATAGGCTTGGGATCTTCTAAACTCCTTTCAGATCAGCTCAACTGTACTGAGCTACACGATTAGTCTGCAGTGTCATTTTCTGCGACTGAGAACTTAGTTTGTGCATGGATGAATAGTTTAGGTCAACACATTAACAGCACATGTAGCCAGACACTGAAATTCACTTGGGCTGGTATTAAAACACTGCCAGAGGCAGCTATGACGCCCACTCAGCATTCAGGGGTCATTTGGTGGTGAATAATTTTCACATTTTATGTAAATAAAGAGGTCTTCAGAATGTCTGCATATTGTATGCAAATTCCTTCTGAAAGCTTAACATAACATGCATCATGATTGGTGGTTTACTGAGGCTGGGGATGTTAGAGTATCGTAGGACAAAAGGAAAATGTCTTCAGCTAAAAGGGGGACGATGCAGGTCAAAATAAAAGCTCAACATGTGGCTCACCTTATAGGCTTTGTTTATTTGAGTGGCGGCCCAGGCAGCATACTTCATATTGTCCTTCTTCACCTTGGCACTAACTTTTGGGCTGGCAGCAATGTGACTTGCAGACTAAAGGAAAAAGGGAAGAAGCAAAGGAGTGAGGAGGAGGAGGAGTGTTGTCATATCAAAACTTGGTGAAACAGCAATAAAAGCGTAATTGAGATGAATGTCCAACCACTCTTACCATCCACCAGTCATTGTGGCAGAATGAAGAGAAAAAACAGACCTTGGCCTGATGACACAGGGGAAATCATTTATGGGGAGGAAAAAGTGAGTGTTTTAATGCTTCATACGTAAATTGTCACTTAAAGGAGCCTAAATTCAACACCATTGATTTCTCAGTGATGAAAAGACCTTGTATGCTTCAAAAAAGGCTCAGTGCTCATGGAGAGGAGCGCCTTGTGAATCACCATCTCTGCTTGCCCTGACAGCTCCCCTCTGAACCACAAATCCCATGTCTTTCCCATGTTCCTGCCATCATCTCCACACAGCAAACCCCAGAGGGCTTACCCTGCCTGCACTTCAAAGCCCGTCCTACCAGCGTGCTGAAACTTTAACTACACACCAATCAACCTGGCTCTGCTCTTTTCTAAAAATGGTTTGGCATCATTTTTTCTTTTTCTTTTTTTTAGGTAAGCATTTTCTTTATTTTTATTTTTAAGTCAGGAAAAACCTCAATTTAGATGATGTCAACCCTGACAGGCTATCCCTGAATAACAGCGTGCAGCATTATGGAGGGGAATTCCCATGCATGTGTTGTCCGTAAGCAAGCCACATCCCAGCTGTGGTCACTGCTACCAAGTCCACTGTCACACTGACTCAGATGGTGAAAGTTTTCTGCCCTTTCACTGAACCTCTTCACTTGTTGATATTTAAACCACTGTCACAATCCACACATGCGCTCTTGAGACGGATTTGAGATGACAAAGAAAAGCTACAAATGAAATGATGAGTGCAGCTTCAGAGAGAACGGAGGTAAATGTGTTGCTTATGAGGCTGCACTGCTCCTGTTGTCTCCACCTTTGAGGTTTCAGATGGCCTGGGTACTATGTGGTGTAAATTCGGGTCGGGTCGGGCTTCTCTCTCGCTGACTTTTTTCAAATAAATATATGTTTATAAAACGATGTGTGGATACTAAACTAAGGAATACTTGTTATAAATTTAACAATTTGGATAAAATAGAGAAGTAATGTAATTGCTATTTAACTACTAAACAGGAGCCGCAGAGCCAGAGCATGCTCTGCGCACGTGACCGCCCCCTCTTAATTTAATAATCTTCCCCTCCACAGGTCTGCATCTATTTTTTCCATGGTATCCCCAATATGGAAGAGCAAGAAGTAAAGGATAAACTAAAGGCAGGAGTACTGAAAAGACAAACACACACCGGTAAGACTGAGGTGTGGAAAAGCTTCAAATTGATTGTTGAAAATGCTACAGAAACCTGCGTTGGCTTTGCTGAGTGTAGTCAATGTGGCGCTTTGCTTTCATACGGGAGCAAAAAGACGCTGAGCAGCATTTAAACAGCTGTACTGGCAAAAGTGATGATCGTCTAACATCTATATTATCATTTGTTTCAAAGACCGCCCCTCCTCTTCGCGCTAAGCAGCCCATCACAAACAAGTGCGAGGACTTTTGCTGTCAGGACCTTCGGGTTTGCTTCGGGCTCGGGCCTGCAAATCAAGTTAATTGGTCGGGCCGGGTCGGGTTTTAATACCGGCGGGTCGGGTTGGATTTTTTAGGCTCGATCTCACCTCTAATCCCAGTGCAGAATAGCAGAAAACAAGATGGCTCTCTGTGTTAAACCTGCTTTGTTTGTGTTTTTATGTCAGGTTTCTCTTACATATAATGAACTGGGACAAGCAGACAACACCCTGTTTAAATGTTCAGCAAAGGTCACAATCAAAGGGACACTTGATTGGAAAATACCTGCTCTTCTTTTCTTTTTTATTCCATTGCTTCTTTATTTATCCAAGTCAAACATAGAGCTTCACCAAAGCCTGGTTATGTCTAAAATAAAGCCCTCTAGAGTGGCAGACTTTTCCTATGCTGGGGTTCACTGAGTCAGCAGTGAGCTGACCTGTCTGAGAGCCCCTTCTTTGTTCCCCACAAAAGCACACACACAGACTTGCTTAATTCGCACTGTGGCCAACCTCAACCTTGACAAACCACAAGGTTATAAAAAAATCTGCTGTTCTTCTTTTATTTTCTTTTAACTTTCTCTCTTTTCTTTCTTCATGCAAAGCAATACTCACCATATAGAGTCCAAACAACGCCCTCATGTTTCGGTTATTTAGCCGCAGCGCTTGGGCAAAATACTTTCTGGCCAGCTCCAGGTTTTCCAGCCCCCCTTGAGTGTACTTCACCTGTGTGAGGAGGCATTAAACACGGCCAATAAGCTGTGCTAAAGGGCAATTCAAGCAATGACATCTGGATAAGCATGACATGACCACCCAGTGTAAACACATCTTCTTTCATGAGCATATATTCCCGATGACGTTAAGTGTCTCTCGGTGTTACAAAGAGACATCATTCACACGGAGAGCCGACGTTCACGCAACAGTTTTGCCCCCAGGTTTGATGACAGACATTCGGGCGCGTACCTACCTCAGCGTACTGCTCACAGTACAAGTGATTGTGAGGATTGGTCATCATCAGCTCCTCCAGACAAAATGCGGCTTTTCCATAGCTGTGCAAATGACAAGGCAAACAGTAAGCCAATTGATACAGCTGCCGATGCGTCATCCTTCAGCTTGCTCAACTGTGAAAACCTCTACGGCCAATAAATTTACAAGTATAAATCGGATTCAAACTTAGGGTACAGGTCAGTTTACAGGTAACAGGCTTACAACAGAAGTTACAGAAACATGTGAAGACCCCATGGATGACAGGGTTTGTTTACAGGCTGACAGTAAAGGGTACTTTACTGGGTACTTTAAGGGCAAAGGTAAAGCTTGTCTAGTGTGGCGATTCTTCCTCTTATGAGGACACTAAGGATCAGTTTTCTCCATCTGTGTTTTTTTCTTTTTTTTTGCTTTTAATGTGTAGTTAACTGCCTTCCTGAGGTCAACACTACAGTAGGAACTGGCACATGGTGTCTGTACTCAGATGAGATCACTTCTCAGCAGCACACTGTTGAGCTGCTGACCTCACACTAATCTACTGCAATTCCACTTCTAATATACACTTTTCCTTCCCAAGACTTGGCCACAATATCATTAAACGCAAAGCAATAAAATGTCTGCACACCTAACAAAATACAGACAAGATCATGCAGAACAGTGCAAATGCTTCCCAACCAAAAGGAAGCAGGACACTGAAATATATATATATATATATATATATATATATATATATATGGTTTTTTCCCTTAAACAACCTGAATGTTTAGAAGATTTTTTTAATTCATTCTGCAAAACGTTTTTGTTTCTTTTCTGTTATATTTTATGATGCTATTATGAAACGAGGAAAAAGCTATAGAATAAAAACTGATGTGCAATTAAAATGCTGCTTCTGTGACTAGTTGAATGATTAACAACAAAGCCAGAAAAGAAAGGTGGGGATACAAAAAGAATGAAATAAACAGTGGGAAGGAGTTGAACTAAGGGGGAGATCAGAGGGCTTGAAGGGTTGGGGGCTGCTTACAATTACCACTTCCTCTACATAAAGACTTTCAGATGTGCTCATGCAGTGGCCGTGGCCGCTTGCTCCATCAGCCATCAACCAGAATCTTGTACCGGAGCCAGAACCGTACCTCCTCTACTCTTCCTCTAAACCATCTAACCCCACAAATACCAAGCTCCTCTCTGACGGCTCCTAAACTCACCCTTTACCGCAGAGCTTCAGATTGTAGCCGTTATGATGTGTGAGACTGAAGGAATTGTATTTGTTTCTTTTGGAGGTTAGTAAAACCATCAGCAGTGGCTTTGCCTCTTTCTGTTTCAACATTCTGACTGCGAAGGACACAAAAATGGGTTTAGACTTGGAGAAAGTGTTTGAAAAAAAAAAAAGATCACTATTTGGCAAGCGATTTTGGATGGCCATCTAATCACTGAGGTCAGAATACAGTGGCTCTGTTTAGTACTTGCTAACAGTAATAATAATTTCCCATCTCATAATATATAAAGATTGCTCAATAGCGCTAACTCAGAGGCTATTTGTTCTGTTCTTCACGTGTTGATGCTGGCAACTACTTCAACAACTTTGAGGCAGATAAACTCCCAGGCTATGCACAGTAAGGTGAGACTGGTTTATTTCCCTTATGTGCTGCACCACAAACCTCTGTTTTCTGTGATGGTGGGGGCTCTGCCACCTCCTTCTCCTGAGAATTTCATCACAAGTGTCTCTCTGCATCCTGATCTGTCCCTATGGAAAACAGCAGTGATAATGCCTGGCTATCCGGAAGAGGAGGTGGAGGGGAAACAGGGAGTTTGTAACCGAAAATAAAGAAAAGAAAGCACAGAAATTGACACGCCTGTAGATAAGGAGGCTTTGGGAGTGAATGGTGCGATATTAGAGTGTTGGGATAAGCTGGGAGATAATCCTCTCACCCTTGGATTTCCTCTGGCTACTACAACAGTAAAGCCTCTCAGACAAAAGCACAAAATATCCAATAAGTAGCCTTCTTACTGTGCTGAGCATTCCTGCTGCCGCTGCCTGGCTACCGGAGCAACGGCAGAGTAAAGCATGCCCACACCGACATACAAAACACACAGTCACACTAGCAGAAACTGCTTCACTAACTTCAGAGTCCTGGCTGATAAAAGGTGACGCAGACATTATTATGGTTTTTTGTTACGATGCCTTTGTCTGTCTGGTGATTCTCCTTGGCAACTGAGATATCAGTGGGAGGCCGGAGAGTCTTTTTGCTCTCATACATAGGAGAGGCAGCTTAAGACTGAAATCCTATTAAACTGCTATTATGTGACAAACATGGACAGAGCTCTATTCAGAGCCCAGGCTGAGTCAGGAATCTTAACGCCTTCCATTGTGACCATCCAACAGCCCTTTTGCAATCAAGCCATCAGTCTGATGTGAATCCCCGTTAAACTGGCAGATACTACCTCAACATATGGCTGCAATGTCCCTGCTCAGCTTCCATACTTCTCGTAACTGAAGCGACACTAAATGCTCAACATTTACACCAAACATCAGACTCTGCATGTTTATAATGTGCTTCACAAGATTGTGAATCTTGTTTTTGTTTATAGTAGTTGGAGAAAATTAGCCTCATAGCTAAAACACAGGGCTGAGCCAAGCATTCATAAGGTCAAACACAGACCTGGATTACGATGCTGCAGCACCAGGTATCAGTTACCTGAGTAGCAAATTATCCATTTATGGGTTTGGTGTAAAAGTCAAGTTATGTGTGTATAACCATTTTAATTTATATTATTCAGTAACAAGTTTTTAAATTATCATCAACATTACTTGATGTTTTAAGCAGTCCTGGTGACCTGGTCGTGGGGCTTGTCAAGTCACCACTTAGCTTGTTTAAGCCGGTTACATACTGCATAGGAAGTGAAAACATTGAGGCTAAAAGAACAAAATTACGTCGTTTTGTACTCGCGACTGCAACTGTGCACACCTTGCAGCTTACTCTCAATGCCTTGGTCAAGCAATACTCCCTTCTCAAGGGACAGGAGGAGTGTTGTGCGATAGTGGGACATTTTAACTTGGTGTTGCTACGAAGTAGGAAGCAGATCCTGTTTTACTGATGCATTGTTAAACTGATGGTGAAACGGTTGATCGAGGTGGTGAAAAAGTACAAAACTTTTCAGAACAGATGGCATTTAAAGTGGCAATCCCAGTCACGTGCACAATGCGCTGCTGAAGACAAAGTCTTGTGTTAAATCTATGAAATAGATGAGTTTATTGCACAAAAAGCACAGAATCCACCGGCAGTAATCCCTGCTCTGCTCCAGAAGCAGCTTCTCACAGAGTATAAATGAACACAGGATGAAAAACAATGTTTTTTTGTTCTTTGCAGCATAAAAAGCAAGAAGAAATGTCTTCTCATGAAGTATGTGACAAGCCTTATGCCATAGGCTCGCTCTGCTAAAACAGGTTTTAACTGTGGAAGATCAGCCATATCTCCACACTGACCAAAAATAAGAGGAGAAATCCAATTTTTTTATACTGACTAAGCATAAAGAAAAGTTGAGAATGGAGGATATTGGTCCATTTGAAAGGATACCTTGTAAAACCTCTAAACCTTTCTGACAGTTTTTATGTTACATGATCAGTATTTGTGGGAAGCATGTGGTATGGTAAGCAAACAAAAATAGATTTACTCATGTTCGTTGATGTAGAGCTCTGATAACTCGTGCCATGCTTCCTGGTCCCCAACAAACCTGCAAACATAAAATGATTCAAGTTCTTCTCACAGTTTTGTAAAACCTCAAATGGATCCGTAACATATTGAAGCAAAAAGAAAAAAAAACAGTAAAAATGCCAAATGCTCATTACAATAGAACTAATGACACTCTAGATGTGCCAGCAATGTTCAAAGTGGACTCATTTTTAATTAAAATAAAAGCCAGAGGAATGAAGGGGAGGTGGTGGCTGACCCTCTCCCCCCTCTGGTAGCACACTCACTGCTCCAGATACTCATTGAGCTCCCTTATGGCTTCAGTGCTCTTCCCCTGGGCCTTCAGTATAGAAATCTTGCGCTTCCTTGCTGCCTGTAAAAAGACAGTAAACGGGATTAGGACCTCAACTCCTCAAGTATCTGTGTGTGTGTGTGTGTGTGTGTGTGTGTGTGTAGAGCCTGAGGGCATAATAGAGTTAATTCCCTCCAGTGCACCACAATCTCTTTTAAACTTGCGTTATGACGTGGAATCATTTTCTGCAGGAGTAATCTGAACTGCAGTGGATTACAAAAGCTGTGATAATAGAAACAAGACAAAGTTAACTCTGTCGACTTTAATAAATCCATTAATGTGAGACTAAAATGCCCATCAAGACATAATTGGAAATAGTTAGTGGCCATGTGTAGCAGGAGATGGGCACACAGTATGAGTCAATGTTTGGGAGCTGGAATGAGCTCAGTGGCTGAGATAAAGTGGTGAGTCATCCTCTTACAAAGTGGGGAAAATGGCACACTCCCCCAAACCCAACGCCTGTCTTCTTGCCTGCACAGCACGCATCTACAGCTGCACAAGCCCGACTTACATCAGTTTACTATTTCTACTTTGTTTTGATGTTGAACTGATCTTAAGGTGGATTATATTCTCATCAATCTGAATTAGAAAGTATTACCCCTGCTAGTCTGACTTTTCCAAGTGTCTGACTCCCACACTGCCCTCCTCCTCCTCCTCTTCCTTTTGATAGTGAGTGAAAACCTTAACAGGAGGCTGCAGCTCCATTAGTAGTGCATTGCCCTGCCACAGCGCGTTTTATTTATGGACTGGCTCTTGATTGAGTGGGGCTTCCTCTCCTATACTCATAATCCAAAGCCATTGATGGCTAAGTATGAGTCATGTCTAGAGGGCTGTAAATCTGGGCCTCCTTTGACACTTCCATCACAAGAAATCCACTTATCCATCAAGCTGGGACAGAGACCTGCTGAGAGACTGCAACCTCAACTGGCAACCAATATTTTAGCTTTTAAGAGAAAAAAAAGGCAACAGTTAAACATCTTTATAAAACAAGGAAAGCCTCTAAAATGTCCTGCTGAGGAAAATAAGGATCATCAGTATGAGGATAGGTGAATTATAGGTGAAGAAGCTGTGTTAAGTAAATCCCTCCTGCTGGCTCTACAACTTAAATTACACCACTTTACATAAAAGGACCACAATGCAACATAAAGCGATGTGAAATTTAGGAGTTTCTCTACAGCAGATTAAATCCAAAACTTGGATTTTTTTCTCCTCTACTATAAAAAAGATAAAGAAAAATGCAGTAAATCAAATAGATGAATGTGGATTTCTGCACTCTGGATAAAGAACCACTTGGTGGTCAAAAGAACCGATGGAAAGTGGTAGCCCAGAAGAGTCACACAGCACTTTATTAGACACGCAGCTATTCCCTCCACTTTCCCTCCTTTCTCTACCTAATGATCCAGAAAAAAAAACTGGCTATGGTCTGATCCCTCTATTGTTGTAATTTTTTTTAATTAGTGCTTTAAGGAGACTTTAAAGAAAGGACAGAATTATTAGCATCACTCCTGGCTCTGGGTATGACCAACCAAAACCTTCCTTTATAAGAAGAACAAGGCTAACACCACCTGAAAATGACTACAGATGAAACAAGTGAAGAAGGAAAATATCCATTTAAACACCATTTTTCTCCAATCAGTAGCTCAAACATTTACACTTTTTTTTAAGAATACACATTATCCAACTTATCCTTCACAAATACACCTTTCCCTTTAAATTCATCTGTAAATTAATACCTATAGCTCAACTTCACATCAGTGTAAACAGTGGAACTTATCATCATCAGTGAATCTAGTCAATGTTTAACACGTACTAATATGTTACATCCTTGTATGCAAATGATGTGGACACTCCATGATGTAAAATAATCACATAAGTGGAGAAACTGTATTCATGTGCACAGACTAGCGTTTTGCCAGCTCATTGGAACCCGAGCTGTGAAAATCCTGAGAGATTTAAAGAGTTTTTGGAAAGCGCTATGGCAAGAAAAAAAAAAGAAACTTCAGCAATTTTTGTTGATTCAACAATTCTGGTTAACGGGTACCGCATCTATTCCACAGCCTGTAATTACAACAGCTCAGTTTCCAATCTCTGCTTCACATGCTGGGATGCCTTGCAAGTCTTCTTTGTGGCTGTCAATTTTCCGCCATTTCTCAGGCCCCTCTCCTCTTCAGAGCAATGTGGGGATCACGCAAGCATGAGGCTGTCCTCTTCCCAAGACAGGTGACCCAAATGATGTCATCATATCACTGTAACACCCTCCATCAATAGTGAGGGTAAGGATGGTGGGAAAATGATCCAGGCTTGACGTCCAAGTTAAGAGCAGAGAGCATATTTGTGTGTTTGACTGACACCTTAAGCTCAAAGGGGTGGCGGTCTCCAGCATAAAGAGATGAGGAAACGGGCCATTCCCTTTCCGATGATGTCCCTGCAGACTTCATTAGATCTGTGCCATGTCCAGCAGATGCCCTGGGACTCACTGAAATTACCACTCCCACTGTCAAAACAGTGGATGGATACAGAGCGATTTTCAGGAAATCATATGATAATAATCAGTAATTATAATGACTAAGATTACATTAAAATGTTTAACAGTCCTGCAGAGGTTTGTTATGATATAAATCTTTTGTTTTATTATTGTTAGTTTTTCCTAATTTTATGGAGATTGTCAGGTTACTAATGAATTTCTCAGAGATGGAGCCGATTCCTGGTTTATTTATATATATATATATATATATATATATATATATATATATATATATATATATTATATATATACATGCACCTTTTTATCAGATCTCTCCGAAATCCT
>JBAMIG010000006.1:21382084-21395410 GCA_037177335.1 Kiunga ballochi | reverse complement strand
TTCATGCTTGTGTTGTTCTCTGATGTACGTCGCTTTGGATAAAAGCGTCTGCTAAATGCCTGTAGAATAGAATAGAACAGAATAAAAATGACCTATAAGCAAAAGCCTTGTGTCAAAAGCACCTTGTAAAACTGAAACAGGCCAGGATGACTGGTGTCTATTCATGACTCATTTCTACCTGCCTTCAGCCTGCAAAGAGCCGTTAGAGTGGAAGTGAAAAAGGCTTCTCCTAACAAGGGAAGAATTGTTTAGAAACACAAGTCAGCGCAGTGTGGCTGTTGGGAAAACACGGTAGCAGAGAAACCTATTAGAGATGGACCATTTAGTGGCTGACATTAGCGGATGTCAGCGGGGAATGTTTAACACATGGTCATCTTTATGTGTCACCCCTGAAGGAGGAAAAACAAGTATGATGCTCAGTGAAGACATTCCAGCCTTTTGGAAAACTAACATGACTGGAAACAATCTGGATGTTTTCATTCAGATTTAGGAGACGTGTGTGAGAGTTTATTGTGGCTATTTTTTCCCTTAAATGGTTTCAGCCTCATAAAGAAGTCACACACAACCTTTTAGGAGAAATATTGGTGGTGTCTGGAGGAAAGCCTATGTTTTCACATTCAACAAAACGTTCAGTTGGATCCCAATTTATAAAAGAAAGGTTTCATTTCATTGTGAGTACAAAGAAATTACAGAAAGGTTTACAAGTTAGAAAAACAGCAAAGTCGAATTAAAGTGAGCACCTTTTTCAACATGAGCCACAACATGGAAAGAAACGCTCAACATGTTTGTGAAACCCATGTTCTTTTCTCCATTAAACGGACCTATAATCTATGGTAATTTACGCTTTAGCAAAAAAAAGGTTACTTTATGGTTGATTATAGACAATATACACGAGTTTTTTTTCCCCTCCTATCCAATAACTAAATGTTGAAATGTGAGATTAATATGTTGACAAGCAATATCAGATAAAAACATTATTAGGCCATGAAGTTGCGGTTCATTATCCACTCATCACCGCCCCTTTTCTTCTTCGTCCTCTTTTGGGGGATGCTGATTGGTCAGCTCTCTTGTACGCAGCCGTATCATACAACCATACTTCCTTTTCCCCGAAGCAAAGATGGCGGAGTACGACCTCACCACTAAAATAGCTCACTTTTTAGACCGTCATCTCGTTTTTCCTCTGCTGGAGTTCCTGTCTGTTAAAGAGGTACGAAAAATAGCAACACATGAACACCTTTTCTAATTTCCCCACTATTTTCAGTAAACAAAAGTGCTTTTTTTCAGTTAGGCGATCTGAGGCACGCGGAGAAATTGGCCACAGTCGTAAAATAGCGTCGTCTATACCGGAAATAAGGAAACTTGCTGTCAAAATAAAATCAAGAAGACGCGTTACACTTGACTAAAAGTTGCACAACTATAGCGACAGAACTTACAAAGTTATAAAACTAGCGTTGAACTATATAACTGTTCATTTCTCGGCATAAAGACAAACATCTTGAACTAGTTTGAGAATGAGCCGTTGACTTAACTTTTGAAATGGAAGTATGGGAAGTTGAACTGAGTCTAACTTAACTCTTTAGACCAGCATGGCTTTGCTGAAGTTCCGCTTTGTTGTGCATTGGTGGTAGTTCCGTGCATAAACATTGTTCATTTTAATCACGTCGTCAATAAGCATATGATAGTGGGTACAGGATGCCGCATAAATAACCATTTTACTGGTAGATTGTATAACAGAGAATAATATAGCACATGAAAAACACTAACGCTTTTTTGTATTATTTACGTGTATTTGGTTTAGCTAACTCTTGACAAATTTAGACTTAAACAGTGTCAATTGCTTTTTCGTTTGCGTAGTAACCACAGATTAACAACATTAATACAGTACTGAAATCTTAAACAGTTTACATTTTATTATAGTTTTTAATTATATGAGACTGGATGGAAAACTAATAGAGGTTTGCATATTTTGACAGTTACAGCAGGGACTAAGTAATTTTAAAATAGCATTAAGGTTGTTATTAAAACCACAAATAGTTGAAAACCATGTTGTAGTTTTAATAAAAATAAAACACAAAATGCACTTTATAATAAATATTGAATTTCAAATGGAAATCTTAAGTCTTTTTGGTTGTTTCTTCCCCTTTCAGATCTACAATGAGCAGGAGCTGCTTCATGGAAAACTGGACCTTCTCAGTGACACAAACATGGTGGACTTTGCCATGGATGTTTACAGAAGCCTTTATCTTGACAAGGAAATTCCTCATAGTAAGTGCTTTTTGTAACTCACAGTTCATTCCTGTATCTCCAGCCTTTACATATAAAACATATAGTTATTGCTGGAAATAAATCATAAAAGCGGACTCAAATCAGAATTGATTTAGCAGTAAGCAAAGTTTTACAACATTTTTCTGTACAGGAATCAAAACTGTGCACATGTTGCTTTATGATGTTGCTGTAACTAATATTTTTTTATCCTGCTTGTGGCAGCTCTCAGAGAGAAGAGGACAGAAGTTGTGGCCCAGTTAAAGCAGCTGCAGTCAGAGACAGAACCCATTGTGAAGATGTTTGAGGACCCAGAGACGACGAGACAGATGCAGTCCACCAGGTTTGATCCATTTAGTTTGTTTATTGTGGTTCATTTTAGGCTTTGTGTTAGCTCAAGTGTTGGTTTGTAAAAAGAAACCTTCATATAATACTTAATATGGGAAATTTTCTGTGGTTCATCTTGATCAGAGATTTATTTCAGGGTTGTTGCTGAAAATGGGAAAAAAGAAAAGGAAAGTTAATGGGGCTTTTTTTTGTTTTCTATGATCTGACAGTCTGACAGTGTTTATTTAAACCATTTTCTGTTTTGAGAATCTGTTTTGACAAGTGTTTTGCATTCTCATTTTCTATGTTTGTGTGTGAAATGAATACATGTATTTGTTGTTGCCACAGATTTGCAGTTTATTAAGATTTAAAACCTGCTTGTACATTTACTCAGCTTTTGTTTAGCTTTTGTTTTAACACAAAATCATTTATTCTATAATATAATCTAAATACTTTTGGTCATCTGTCAGTCACATCTTTTTTTTCCATACCATTGTATTTGTAAAACAATGGGAACTCATTTAGTATCAATGATGAGCCATCTTTGAAGCCAAAAAGCCTTCCTCAGTTTTATTCTGCCCCTATTGTCTAAATAATTCTTGATACTATTGCTTCTTTTGTCAATTATGTCTAAATGTAAAATTCATCTTCACAACAATCCAGAATAAATTTAGCTAAAGGATAAATGTGGATCTGATGGATTGTAATATATCATCATCATAAAAATAATATGATTATATTGTCCTTGTTTTGATTAGTTAAAAGAATGAAAATGTCTTGCGGAGTAAACATGAATAAATATGATATATGTTTAAACCTTAAAACAAATCAAAAGCATGACACATTTTCTATCGTTCCAGGTCTTTGTGAGGAGATATATGTGCTGTAATTAATTTTCAGAATCTGTCTTTCTGCTGTAGACGGCAGCCTGACATTCCACACTTCAGGGAAAGCAACATGGGAGCTTCTAGAAAGCGCCCATCTTTAACCTCCAAGCAAAGACAACTTGGCTTAAAGCAGTGAAGAATTCTGCTTCAGCCTAAGTGAAAATCATTTAACACATAACACGTACATACCAGTGAATGCACATTCACTCTTTCCTTTTATAAAACTGAATTTATCCTAGAAACGCGCATAGTTTCAGTGTGGTGTCTGTATAAATAGATTTTTGGTCAAAGGCAAAGTAGTAAAATGCATTTCGGATACAATGGTTTTAGAACAGCCAGTGCATTCCTTTATTTTGACAAACCCATAGAGACACAGAGGCTGTGCTGTGAAATCAGTCTCCCCTGCATTCATCAGGCATAATGTTTTAGACAAGACCCTCTCTGATATGTTGTAGCCAAACCAAATGTAATAAACAGCCCATCACATTGTTTAAACATGAAATGGTCCTCATTGAAGCTTACCTCTTGTGTTAAACCAGAAGTGAAAAAGTTTACCTGAATTGTGCTCCAAACACAGCCAAACCTAAGTTAAATGCTTCCTAACAACAAACTCTGCTCTTCTTTTTCTGCAGAGATGGACGGATGCTGTTTGACTATTTGGCAGAAAAGCATAACGTAAGTTGGCTCGATATGCTGACGTCTCACTTCTTTACTGCATTTCCCATGCCTCTTGCATGAACCCATGATTGTTTCAGGGGGGCATAGTGGGAGGGACAGGCCATGGATGGAAAAGCAGAATTACTTCCCAAAACCCTTAACTCATTTTCGGGGTTTGTATGGCTTGCACAAATTCTGTGGACATTTACATTCTGTGGTGAATTGTTAAGAATAAACGGAATAGCTCGGGACTCGTGGAAAGAGCCGCAAGAATGCCGGAGGTTCTATATTTACCATGATGTTTGGCTTCTTGCCCTCCCCTTCATTGGTCCCCTCCCACATCAGCATCCTGCTGACCTGCAGGCTGTCCTCAAGTGTACCTTCACACAGCTAAGACACCGGGTCCCTGGGAGACTGCTAAAGCAAAAGTGTTATGTTGGGTTTTCTGAAATTTGTATGAATGGCCTGACGTCAGTTCCTGCTGTTCTGAGATATTCCACATGATATTCCACATGAAGAAGAACAATGAGGTGGACAAGGGCTTAAAATGACATCTATTTATAAATGTATTCATCTTTCCTTTTTATTTTTTTTGTGACCAATGCTACATGTTTTTTCTTTACAGATTTTGCATTTATTTTCCATTTGGCCAAAAAAAAAAAAAAACTGACACAACATATCATTATAGTTGTGTCGATCTTTTTTAATGACATGTTATTTAATTCTGGCAGAAATTAGATTGTAAAACATGCAACTGAATGTACATTATGTTAAAACTCTATTTACAGATACCTTTTTAACCTTTGTTTGCAGTGTTGTACAGCTGCATGTGCATGCAGTTATACAGCAAGCACAATGTTCACATTGAAGATATCCTCAGGTGTATTTTGATTGGGAAATTGTAATGTCTTATTGTGTTTTTCATGAAGTTTCGTCAGGAATACTTGGACACGCTATACCGATATGCCAAGTTCCAGTACGAATGTGGAAACTACTCTGGAGCTGCAGAATATCTCTACTTTTTCCGTGTTCTGGTAAGCTTTCAATCTCTATCATAGACATTCAGTGTGGTCAGTTTTAGGTTAACCCCTCTTGTGATGATTAGTCTCTTAACTGGTAACTACACCCTTAACCTTGGTAAATAGTTGCAGCTCTATATAGCTGTCTTCACATCTGGCACATCTTGAATAAGTTAAACTTGCATGTTTTGTCCTTTGTCTGTGGCACTGTTCTGCATTCTTCCTCTATGAAATGAAAAAGCATCGTCTCCCGCTTAATTTGTTCTCCTTGCTCTATGAGGTCTTCCAGTCTTGATGCTGGCTGCCTGTTGTGATTGTCTATGGTAATATCCCCGTCATGCAGATGAATAACACGGTGGCCTCCTCTAACTCCATTGTTGCTCCTTTTGTGTTGTTCTGTTTTTTTTATTTTTCACAGGTTTTGTTTTGTTTTGAGTGGTGCGAGACGGCACGTCACTGTCGTAGATGGTTGCATCATATCGGTCCCTATCAAGGTTCCTGACTCGTATAAATGCAAAGAGAAACGGTTCTCCAGAGGAAGAGCTGTTTTTTAGAACAAAAATTGTATTTAAGAGTTCTCAGAACTGTGTTCTTAGAACATTTCTGTTGGAAAGCAGCTAGTGATGTACATGATTGGTCTGCCGCTGGCATCTTTTAAGTGCCCAGTTGGAAATGGTTTGTCAGTTTAAACACTTACCTATGGGTTTGGACAAAGATCCAGTCGTCTTCCAGACCTTTAATAACATAAAGCCAATTTGTATTCAATGCTGAAATCGTTCTTCAAAACAGACTTCTCAGCCACTCGGGTATTGTTGTAGGATAACCTGGTAAATAAGCCCACAGAAAACTGTACCAACTATAAACTATGACGCCAGTAGCATCATGCTATGGACTTTTGTTTTTGTTTTGTTTTTTTGTGGACCAATAAACTGGTAGTATATTGTATATTAGAATGAAAAACTGATTTGCATTGGCAACGAGTGGCCCATAGTTCTCAGTCTTATTTAAAATATTTGGATTTTGTCTAAATTGTAGGCTCAGATTGACTCAGCTTTGCATGCTCTGTCAAGATAATTGGTCTAATTTTTCACCAAATTTCTGCAAGAAATGTCTTTCATTGGAGAGAAAAAGGACGTTTGGAAGTAATTGAATGTGAAACACTTGTACCATAGCCTCTTCACTTCCTTTCATGTTTTCTGAACGAGGACGCTGCTGCTGCAGGACTTGAGTAGTAATCAGTAGCAGGTTGCATAATCTGTCTATAGTTTTCTCTTGAGGCGGGCCTAACCAGACAACTTATTGATTTTTAAAAATGTGGCCAAAGAGTCCCCAGTCACGACTTCTGAGCTTCTGCGATTATTAATGCAAGCTTCTGGTGTTCCAGAAAGAGTGTATGCCAGAAATGATAAACTATTCCTGTTAATAAACATCGTCATCAGACTGCTATTTCATTAATGTGAAATCATGAGGTCTTCAGACATCTTTTCATAAGAAATATTCTGGGGATTTTTACCTAATGATGTACTTTTAAAAAAACAAAACAATTAAGCAGAGCATGAGGATTATTTTTTGGTATCCATGTACCATCCTGGTTCCCTCTGATTGGTTTTTCTGGCTTTTTTTCTTCTATTGATAAGTAAAACATCCATCCATCCATTTTCTTCCGCTTAGTCCCTAACGCGTTTTCTGAATGCATGCGGATGCCTTTTTCCTTTTACCCAAACAATCTGAATCACTCCTCCTTCCTGATGCTTTGTCGTTGTTGTTAGCATAGTCATCGTCTTTTTGGTCTCTGACTGCTCCAAGCGGACCAGAGTTGACTTATTTGGTCCACATCAGAGCGCACCAAATGAATTATCCTTGGAAGTAGGCCGCATTTTGTTTTATATAAGACCAAACAGCCACAGTGTGAACATGCCACGAGGCTACATAATTATTTTTGGTTGGAAATTTCACACCTTCACTGAGAATAAACATCCTCCTCAATTACTAATCCTCATCTTATCAAGGGTCATTTAACACGGCTGAATGCTGATGAAATATTTCACATGTCAGAAGCCAGATGTTGGCTGGTGTTTGTGAAAATAATTGGCATAAAAATGTACATTTATGAATCACAGGAGAAACTAAATGAAACACCACCAGTATGAAGTAATGAGACAGACTATGTTACATCTATTGCTGTTTAAGCAGTTACCAAAAATCCCCATTCTGCTTTATTATTTTATAAATACAATTAAAATTCAACATGTATCTTTCTTAATTCTCCAACTATTGTGTTCATTCTGTTTTGTCTCACTTCCTTTTCTTGTCACTTTGCCTGGTCACTTTGGGGCTTGTGTAAAAGCTGATCTGTTGGCTTTTTCCTACTCTAAAACCTTTTGGGCTTTCACTTTTAGTTTCTCAGTAAAACAAATCTTTTTATTGCCTCATCTTCTTACGCTGTGGCCCAATCAGTGTTATCTTGCATCAAGTATTAGCTATAGGTTCTTTTAATGATTAATGAAACCAGCCAGCATTGTCTGTGGTTTCCAAATGTCATTCACTTGTCCGCTAACTTTGCTCTGACTTTGGCTCAGCATCCTGCTTTGTGGTGAAGCAAACAGCCTCCCCAAAGCTGGCACTGAGAAGAGGTGACAATATGATCTATGAATTCTCTGTTCATGAGTGTTATTACCATCTTTTGTTTTTATTGTAACACACATTTGATACTGAACTGTATTGTCCTTTAAAAATAAAAAAAGTAATTTATTCATCGTGCACATTTCTAAAGTGTCCCCTCTTGGAAAACTTGGCAGTGGCTACAAGCAGTGATTAGCTTTTTTTTTTATTTATTTCCTACAAAACAAGCCTCTTAATCCAAAGCATCTGAGTAGAAAACATACATCCACAGTGACAAGTAATCTGTGCAAGGGAGGATAAAGGGATCCAAGAAAGGTCTTTACGACCTTGCAGTATACATGTCTCACTGGTTCAGCAATGATCATTTATGGCTTTGCAACTGATTCAGTGTGAACACAAGCAACTCTAAGTGAGAAAAGTTGTTCAAAGATGGACATTTTTTGTGACCACTCACATTTTTAGACCCTTCATGTTGAGTTAATGCCAGATCAGAGTCTGTAACTAGATATTTCTTGCTTACTCTTGACAACGCTGAAGGCTTTTTAGGAGTGGGAAAGGTAGAAATGGATTTCATTAGCAGGAGTCTGTGCACTGATCTCCCCCTCCTTTCTGCTCAGTGTTTTTGTGGACCTCCCATCCTCACAAGCCCCTTGTCTGTCCTCTCCCTCCCCCGTATGGGAGAAGTGAGGCTCCATAAAGTCATTTAACGTGGGAAACCCAGTCAATTAAACGAAGGAAGCCAGCCTTGCAAAATCCATGCCTCAGGTCTTGTTACAGTGTGGCCTCGCCCGAAAAGAGCAACTTATTCATATCATCACTTAATGCAGGGATTGAATGTTAAGAATAAAGATTGAGTATCCCGACGGATCCCCAGCACAGTAAATTTATTGTTGCTGGTCAGTCAGTGAAAATGTGCCCATTTCACAAACCAGTGGAAACTTAAGGTAACTGCTGGAAAAACCCAGGTATTGAAACTTTTCTAGCGTGGCCACTAGTGAAAGCCAGACTCTGTGTGTAGAAAGCTGCCATAATGACCTGGAGGTCAGCCAAATGTAGCAGGCAAGGACTTCCAGGAGTGGAAAAAAAAAGGAAAACAAAACACAGACGAAGCGCTGACCTTTACACCAGAGCGTAACCAGTTTCTTCTCTGAGTTACAATCCTGAGCTTTCTTCTGACTTTAGCATGACATCCTTTAGTAAAGATGTCAGTTGTGTTGTGAGTGCATTCACTAAGTATTATCAGGCAAAAAAGTTTAAAAGTAAATTACTTGACCACTTTGACTCGTCAAAACCTGTTTTATTTTTTTACTTTTTTAATTTTGTTTCCATTACTTGAACATCTGTCTCACAATCTACCACAGCAGCTGCCCGATTGTGTGTAAGGGTGTGTAGTCAGCATTTAGGTTTCTCTGGACGCTCAGCAGACACCCACCCTGACTTCCTTTTTGACTCATGTCACCACGTCTGGTGTTCAGTGTTATCATGAACTTCTGTAGTATAGTTTCCCATGAGCTTTAGGGTGTTGTCCAAAGTGATTGGACTGCTGAGATTTAGAAGCATGTGCAACCTGCCTTTCATTACCTGATTCCTCTTTGTTTGTTTTACGGTGTTCTGGAAATCAGAAACAGTAGCCTGCATCATTTTAGAGAGTAATTATCCCCTCAAAGATGTGTCTTGTTAGCATCAGTTCATTTTTCAGTCTAATTATCCTGCGATAATGACAGAGTTGTATAGATTTACTGATGGTAACGGCTTAAAATCGTCACAATTATCATCCTCCTGTCTGAACCTGAGTAAAGTTAACAAAAATGTTAATGCAAATGTCACTAAAACACTTGGCTAGAAATTTAGGATATGCTGGGTTAAATTTCTGTCTATAACCGATCAGTTTTATAAGTGACCTTTTTTCATATTTTAATAACTAGTTTAATTGTGACTATCAAACTGCAGTTTAAAATGATCAAAATGAGAGATTTTCTTTACCATAAATAATTTTTAATTGAAAAGAATAGTAATCATTAAGTATTAATAAACAAACGGCACATGTTAAATTAATATATTTGTAACAACTGACTCACTTCATTTGGCTCCAGATTAGCTTGTCCCAGCAGACAAACCGGGACACCTGTAGCACTGCGTCCCATAGCCATAAATTATTTTATTGCATGTGACTAACCAGGAATACATTTTCAAGGAGGTCAATCTGCTATTTTTGTGGCATTATGGTAAAAAAAACTATTTATCTCTCGCTAACTAGGCAAGAGTGTCGCGATGCAAGATAGATGAATAATTATAGAAAATGCCTGTAGCTGTAAACAAGGTTTCAGAGTCACTCTTCTAAGCATCTGCTGTTGTTTTACCTCTGATCCTCATGGTCCTGCTCTTCTTTGCATGAGCACCTGTAGCATTTAAGTTATTCTTGCATTACGCATCACATTGCACCAATGCGTGTGGCCTATGTGATGTGTTGGCGCCATAAGCTGAGACGGCGACAGCAGCATTATGTCCAGCCCTTACGATGGAAATTTCACTCTTGAATTCAAATAACACAAAAATAAGCATCCGATTTTAACAAATGTTTCATGTCATGTGTTCAAGGTCCCATCTACAGACAGGAATGCCCTAAATTCACTGTGGGGCAAACTGGCCTCTGAGATCCTGATGCAGAACTGGGAAGCAGCCATGGAGGACCTCACCCGCCTGAGAGAGACTATTGATAACAACGTAAATGCCCCACTTCTCAGAATTTGATACTGCATTTAGATTCTCTTACATAGACTCCCATATTGACATTTCACTTGCAGCACAGCTCTGCTGTGGCATTTTATTTCTTACCACATGCACTCATCTGACTACTTAAGAACTTGGATCTGAGAATGAAGGAGTTGTTGGTATTTGATTGCCATTTAGAGGGCAAGCACTCATGATGTCTTTCTCCTTGTACTTTATTGAAGAATAACCCAGTTTGACATGTTGTTTTGCCTCTTTTGTCCATTTTTTTCTTGTTTCTTCCTGTTAAACTGGATTTCTGAAATGGTCCTGTCCAGTCTGTCAGCTCCCCTCTCCAGTGTCTCCAGCAAAGGACATGGCTCATTCACTGGTCCCTTTTTGTCTTCTTCAACCACCCCAAAGGCAGAGACAATATTATCGAGCTCTTTCTGTATCAGCCACAGTAAGTACATTTACTTTTTTTTTTCTTCTTCCATTTTTACTCTTGGAAATGTAAAATTGTTGTTTAAGCATAATAAGTATTTTTAAAGATAAGATTTTTCCTCTAATTAATAAATCTTTGGTCCTGTTGACCATTTACAGTATAGTTATATTAGGATATGTTGTCATATTAATACTCTTTGACATTAATAGCCAGTGTTTTTGGCTTCTAACTTTTTTCATTTATAGGTTTATAATATGTATAAAATTGTACTTGATCAAAAATATGGTTTCTTTGTAATGGCTTAAAGCTGATTTAGAGTTAAGTGTTTTAATAAGATGCTTCTGGGTGTTGGGCTTCTTCGTGAACCCTGCTAGTATTTTTAAAGTGGTTTCAGAAGTGTGTGTTTTTCGTGTGGTCTGTTTACTCTCCAAGTTGAGAAACAGGCCATGTGTAGTGCAGATCGGAAACTTTATACACTGTGTTAAAATTTGCACACCACCTATTTTGATGTCTTAGCTCCCTCCTCCCTGTTCTGATTGCAGGCCTGTATAATTGTACAGATGATTGGGCTCCACAGACCGTATGACAGGCGACCACAACACAGCACACTCAAATGTCTAGTTCCCTGAATTTTACTCAGTTTTTAATTTTATTGTGGATGATTAAGGAGGCCTGCCCAATAATTACTCATGAAAAGCTCACCCCTCCATCTGTTTGGACAAACTGAGGTAGTTTTGTGTGCTTTGCATTTTCACAGTGTAGAAACCTCATGTTTTCCCCACTGTGGCTTGGCTCTTGTTTCCCATTTCTTGACCAGTACTTCCTTTGGCTGAAATAGGTGACCAGTGGCTAGCCTTCAGCTCCATGTTTGACCTCCTTTACCCCTGCTGTCAGCAGATGTTTTTCCAAAACCTTGTTGATATACTATTGACAGACTGTACAGGCTGCAGGAGTAATGGCATAGTAAATCACAGGTGAGGAGTGGGCAGCTGTTATAGCAGAAGTGTATGCTGTATAAGTGTATGAGTTTTTGCTGTCTGTGAAAACATTCATTATTTAATTTCCCAGATGAGCTCACCTATTTAGCTCCCTTAAAGAAGGAAATAGGAAGTCACAATCACCATGGTACTCAGTACAATATATTCTTGTGAGATTTATTGTTATAGGAGCCACCAGTAGAGAAGGTGAGTAGGTGCAAGGTCATCAGGAACACAGCATGAAGTTATGTGGTCTCCCATTGGAGTTAAACAACTACAATGAGAGGAGAGGAGTTCTAAAAGCCGGCCCAGGATGGGCTTTGCAAAGTGGTCTGCTGCTGGTTTTAGAGACAACTTCACAGCTGCCACAAGACCTCTGTCCTTTTTTATTTGATTTAGTTCAATTATTGTCAGTGCTGTTCATCAGAGCACGATGTGTTCCTTCGATCATAGCTGCTGCTGGAGATCCAAACAGGCCTGATTCATGTCCTCTTTTGAAACTTGATGTGGTTGATGAGAGTTTAAGTTAAAAGATGAATGTTTAGAGACCTTCTTGACATTTCAGGTAATGTAAATGAATCACTATCTAGATGAAGAAAGTGAGTTTGCATGTTTTTTTTTTTTACGGGACACGGTCTCCAGAGTTGGTGTGGGATTAGAATCAGGCTGTAACAGCATTGTGTCTCTTGTATTCAGCCCTTTGCAAGTTGACCTGTGGTTGGAGCATCAGTCCCTCATGGATTGAGTTTCAGCTACTGGGCAGGTCCCTGCTCACTGATCTATATCTTGCTAGGGTTTTTTGTTGGGGGGGGGGGGGGGGGGGGGGGGGGGGGGGGAGGGGGGAGGGGAGGGGGGGTTTTAACTGGTGGGTAGGGTCCTTTTTGCTGGTTTTGTTCTTGCCAGGGTTTTCTTTCCCCCCCCCCCCCCCCCCCCTCTTCTCACAAAGCTCTAATGAAAGAGACGGCTTAAAGCTGGAACCTGTGTGTGGAAACGAGGGTCTTGTTGGGACATTCATCTGTTTAGCAGCAAAGCTTTTTTCTCCAAGCAAAATTCCAGGGGGTTGATGGGCAGCCAGAATGTTATATTATGTGTCTTTGTAAAGATCATGTCTTTGCTTACATTTGTGTAATAAGTGATTACTTTTACCCTCCCTGATTCCAGATACCTCAATGCTATCCAGACTATGTGCCCCCACATCTTGCGTTACCTAACCACAGCAGTCATTACAAACAAAGATGTCCGTAAGCGTCGGCAGGTTCTGAAGGATTTGGTGAAAGTCATACAGCAGGTAAAGAGAAAAAAAGTTTATTTTTGCAGAAGACCTGTTTATAAAGTGCACACATTTATTAGGGCTGCTCGATTATGGCAAAAATGATAATCACGATTATTTTGATTGAAATTGAGATCACGATTATTTAACA
>JBAMIG010000006.1:21363585-21380152 GCA_037177335.1 Kiunga ballochi | reverse complement strand
ATATAAATATTTGGTTGCCTTGGTTACCAGCTTTTGCTCTGGGACTAAACATGGAGAAGGCCAGTTTGACTGGGTGCACACTAAGTTGGATATTGTTCAAAAAAGTTCGATACCCATTCCTTCACTTTGATACAATATTTCAATAATTCTTTTTAATTCCAGTTTTATAAAATCCGTTCTAAGAAAAAGAAAATGCTATTACACATTACCATAAAATGTTGTTTTATTTTTCAGCTTTGATATTCTTACACTCAGTTTCTAACATACATATTAAAAGTCAAACAACATTATCTCTGCTGAGAGGTTCCTGCTCTGCAATGGAAAAAGACAACCCATTTTACCAATAAAGTCTGTAACTTCCCCGTGGGACTCTTATTTTTCTTTTATAATGTTGTTTGACTTTTACAATAAGTAAAAATAATACTATCACCGTTGATGCTTTGTGCTCCAGTGTAAATTTAGGAAAAGCAGCTGTTTTCATGCACTAAAAACTGCATTAATGTTAGAAACTGATTAAGTATAAGAATTTCACAGCTGAAAAACAAAAGTCAACTATCTTTAATAATGTGTAATGTTATTTTCTTTTTGTTAGAACAGATTTTATAAAACTGGTATATCAAAGTGAAGTTATCTGTACCAGTATCTTTCAAACTTTTTAACAATACCCAGCCCTAGATGCATTCTACTGATCTGGATAATTTTGCAAGTTTTGAAAAGGTAATTTGTTGATTTTCCACTGGTCAAAAATATCAGTTTTATTTTAGATGGTAGCTGTTTCACTGTAGCTAGCGACCTTATTGTCCCAGTGAGCTTGCCGTACATTTTCCCATTCTGCAAAATTCACATTGGGTCTCTACTCGCCACATGTTGTGCAGCCATGGTTCACAGAAGAGTGCGGGCATTATCATGTATGGCATATCTGTCTGACATTCTCAGCTGGTTAAATTTTGGCCAGAGGAATGTTGCAGTCGTGTTAGTCTTGTGTTATCGCTTTACGTGCAAGTCAATCTTTATGCCATTTACGCAAAACAGCCTCCTGTGGGAAGACCAAGGCATCCATTTCAGTCTCTCCCACCAGATGCACATGATTAAGGATCGGATACGTGTTTCCCTCAAGTTCCCGCTGCTCTCATAGAAGAGCTTCAGAAAGTATCAAAAAGCCCCCTGTGTCTGGTGTTATATATTTTTTAACATGCAAACTCTCCTCTTGTGGCATCATCTTTTTGTGGAGCCTGTGAATAATGGACTCAGTGTGAGATATACTGCACTGGTTGTCTCCATTTGCAGCAATGCTGTTAACCACTGCACAGCCAATATAGACTGTTTACCGTAACTCACTAATGATTTAGCTGTAGAGATGGTTTCTACTATGTCTGAAACACCATCAGCTTTGGATAACTTGCAATGTCAAGTCCATTATTTGGTATTGTATTAACGATGCAGTGCAGTCCAATTTCTGGTGTGACCACAGAGCTAATTTATTATTCGTCCCTTCATCTGTCACCCATATAATTTGGCTGAGAATGGAAGCATCAGGGCCATACAGTTGTCTGATATTTTCTCCCATCTTTGCCTCTACCAAAGGAAACATTGCATTTGCCATGGTTTTATTCACCAGTTCCATATTCTCACTTATGAAATGCACGTGATTGTTAAATATCTAAATTTCTGATTGATCCTTTGTCCACGTGTGTAGTCACTGCTACTGTGCCTTCCTTCAAATAAAACTTAAGTTTATGAACTAAGGCATCCCTGTATTCCCCTACATGTCAGTGCACCGCTTTGCAATTATTTTATTACAGAGAATTACCGTTTACTGGAATTGTCCCATATGCAGGCCTGACATTATTTACCTCTTCAAACCCCTGTCCATTTCTGATATTAAAAGGCCAAATGTCTTTAAAGGAAAAGCTTACACACTACTGTCACTGTTTTTCACTTTGGAAAGGATGGGATTTGGCGCTGTTACAAACTATTGTAAGTTGATCCTTAGCAGTGGCAGGTGTTGAACAGCTACAGTTCATATTTCTTATCCGTAATGAATTCCCATCTTTTGCATTTCACAAAACCCACTGGCTCATTGACATCGCCAGAGGCTAACCTCATCACCTGACCACTCATTTACCGTGCGAGGCAGAGTCCAACCTGAGGTAAAATGGTAGATTGGTAGGCATTGATTCAACACAGGTTGGGTGTGTACTTATGTCCTAATCCTAACCCAGAGAGTGTATTATCGGGGTTTTAACAGACACACTCTGCCAAATTTGCTTTGAAATGCAGTGATCCCTCGCTATATCGCGCTTCACCTATTTTGGCGTCTTTGGCAGTGAATGTTCGGATACAGAAAGACGTCCAAAGTCTGCCTGTACAAAGCTTTTCTTATTATTATTTGGCCTAAATGAACACTTTTAAAAAAGTGCTGTTTGACTCTAATATTGGATTTGTTTAACTGTGCGACAATTACAACTAGATTGCAGCTAAACTATGTGCCATGAAAGTTAAAACCATGTGGCTGCCTGCTGATTTGAAATGAACCTTGTTAATGATTTGTGTTTTGCAGACTTAAAGATCTGTTTTGTTTGCACATGTTTGATCAATATTTTTTTTTATCTGCAGGCTAATTTGTATTAATGCACTGACTATATAGTTATAGAAGAAGAAGTCATGTCTTCCTCGTAGCCTCTAAATAAGCAGGTGTCTTAACAGGATCGTATAGATTTACATTTTGTGAAACTTGATCATCTTTTGCAGTTGCACTGTAATTTGCCTTTCCCAGATGAGTTGATAATTTAGTGCTGCAGAGGAATAAAAAGCTACATTTGGGGTTATTTGGTTGTCTTTTCATCTTTTCCCTCTTGCTGATAAACCTTCAAAATGAAAAACATCTGGTCTTGATCAAATAGCTCTTTCCCAGGGGTAAATGTTTGTAACTCGTGGCAGTTGTTTACTGAAGGTTCACTTTCATTTCAACCTGTTTTTGTTTTTTATTCCCATACAAAATGCCTTCAGTAAATCTCTGTTTTACAAATTAGGTTTTAACCAAGATTTATTTATATTTGGATATTCCCTCAAAAAAGTGGTCAGAGGGAAATCCAAAGCGTGTGCCAAGTTAAAATGAGATTTTTTCCTGTGCAAACCCTAAAAAATGACTTGTGTAAGGAACTATAGTAAAGTGATATCCCATTTCTATTCAGAGATGACAGACAAATTCAATCATAGACCTTTTTAAACACTTTTTAGTAAATGTGGTTGATCTTGACTTCACCTTCATACTATTCTTTGTATAAACTCTGTCCCAACAAGGTCTTAAGACTTTGTGTTTATAGGCAGGTTCTGTTTATAGTCTTGCTTTTGAAAAGGACTTGCTTGTCCAGTTTACAAGCAGGTCAGATGATATACGTGGTTCCAAAAATGTTTAACTGCACCTTTTAATGCATTACCTATGATAGCCTATAAACATTGTCTCATGAGAGTTTTGTTTGAAGTCTGTAAAGCACATTTTACCTGCACAAATTCACACTTAGGCCTTAAAAAAACACGAGGAGGGTATTTCAGACTGTGGAGCAATTGAGGTAAATGGATACACCACTGGGATGGGCTCTCATCTTGATGACCATTTGTAAAGCATCAATAGAGGAGTGGCACCCATCTATTTGCTGATTGCTGTAATAGCAAGATATGGGTATCGCTTTCAGACTCTCCTGTCCTCACTTTACTGTATGCTGTCCAATGGTTTGAACCAAATGCCTTCAAACTTGAAGTTTAGTAAGGGTTAAATGGTCTTACTCAGGCTGAGCAGGTTCTTTTTGTTCCTTTCCCACTCTGCCCACATCTACAATCACTGTCAGATGTGACATGCATGCACGTCAACGAAAGGAAACTATAAGCCTACCTATAGCGAGGCCTCAGATTGTGCATAAATGGCCTCTTCAAATCCCTTTCAAAACTTATTTAAACTTTTGCGGTTTAAATCCCAGATGACAGTAATTAGGGCATTTAACTGTTCAAAGTTTATCAGCCTTAGATAAGCATTGTTGTAGTTGAAATGTGTGTTGCCTGATAGCGCCATGCAGTTTGGATTAATTCAACCAGAACTCTGAGCAGATAACAGATTTCTGAGCAAAAGCAAACAGAGCCCTGATAATTCTTCAAGAACGTTTGAAAAGTGGTCTGTGATGTGAAATGGCTCTCACTGGAGAGGTGGAATGCAGCAAGCACTGAGAAATGTGAGCATTTCACACAGCGGTACCTCTGGGCCATAGCTGGGTCACGATCATTTGCAGTAGATGAAGCACATGAATGGGCCATATGCAGAAGTGTCAGCAAGTCCAAACAAGGCCGAAACTCTGACTGTAACCAGACACAGGTGATGGTGTAGAGGAATCAGTGCAAATCCTCGCTGACATCCAACGTTTATTTGGGCTGGCATCATAGCAGTTTTTGGATGGTGGTTAATGTCAGATTGGTGGTCCAGTATTTTAGAACTGACACTGAACCACCAGCCCAGATGACCAGTGATAAGTTGCTGACAGCGTGGTAATTGTGGGGTGCTGAAATTAGAAGGTAATGTGGTTGAGTTGAAGTGCTTTACATGGCTTGGAAATAGCAGATTTTTGCAGGAAGCCGTTTTGAAAAATGTTGCTAAAATAATCCACTTAAATATAAATGATGAAAATAAAATCTGACCCTCCCAACCCTGTTAACCATTCCTATAGCAAAAACTATGGATGCACGAAATTTATGGGACCAATAAGATATCGTCCGATTTCGGCTGTTTTTTCTGATGGGGTCAGATAGGTACATTTTCCCGATTAAATTCCCCATTAATATACTAACATTAGGAGTTATTTTATTCAGGCAACACAGCCCTAAAGCAAGCCAAGACAACAAAGGCACGCAGGCGGGCGGCTTACTAGCAGGACCCAGGCTTGGCCACTGCCTGACTAATAATGAGCAGTACGGTCATATTTTAGCAGGAGATGAAACGGCATTACAGATGAGGTGGTAAGAAGATTTCAACTAATGTAATAGCTCACCTGAAAAATTATCATTGCAGCAAAGCAGTATGGAAAAATACAAAGCTGCCGCAGCTAGCAGCTAGTGGTGCTAAAACAATAACATTGGCGCAGTAACAGATGCCTCTCTAGTAGCTCTCCACTCATTTTGGCTTTGACCTTTTTTTTTTTTTTTTAAACCTTTTTTTTCTCTACTTTTTGCTCTTCTTGCGAAGAGAGTTTTTGTGTTTTATTCATGTATATTCAGGGACTGTTTTTGCCTCTGGGATGCAACAGGGAGCCAGTTACTTTGCTAGCTCAGTTAGCTGGTAGCTTTGCTAGCTCTTTGCACAAATGGCCAATCCAGGATAAGACATGACATCGGAGCTGAGGAGATTTAGGGGTTACAAGGTCGTGGAGAATGTGAACTTACTGCCGAATACAATTGACAAGCTATCCACACTGTAAAACCAGCGGACCTATCGGATAGGCAGCTTGATCATCTTTACAGTGACATGGCTAAACCACTTTGTGCTGATGCTAACGTGGACCTGCCAGGATTCATTGCCGTGAAAGCTGACAAACACCTAAGCAAGTGGTCAAAAGTAAAGGTTGGGGACTACTTATCTATGTTAACAATAGCTGATGTAATCCAGGTCATGGATGAATCGGTCATGAGAAGCAGAAAAATATTGGTCTTGTACTTGTATAGCGCTTTTCTACACATCAGTGTACTCAAAGTGACACATTCGCTCACACAAACACACACATTCACACACCGGTGACGCAGCACCGGGAGCAACTGGGGGTTCAGTGTCTTGCTCAAGGACACTTCGGCATGTGAACGGCAGAGGCGGGACTTGAACCACTAACTAGCTGGTTAGGAAATGACCCGCTCTACTTCATGCACCACAGCCGCATAACCTAATATTGATCATCAGTATCGGTTTAAATGGTTCATTGTGTTTATCACTAGCAAATACTGATTAAAATCTGGTTGACTTTATTCAGTATCTTTTCTCATGAGTTCAGTTTGATGTAAATCCAGACAGAATTTGTTTTCATGTCTGTTCAACCAACTGAAAATCAGAGCATTTTTTGGTTATAAGTTTACTACGCTATATTCTTACATAACATGTTTTATATCTCTTAGGTTCTTGTGAATGACTTCTTCCTGGTTGCCTGCTTGGAGGACTTCATTGAAAACGCCAGACTTTTCATCTTTGAGACCTTCTGCAGAATCCATCAGTGCATTAGCATCAGGTGAGTCTCTATGCAATCCTAACAGAACAAGGTGCTTTTTTTACAAGCATTAAACCCTCTGTAGAGCAGCTGTATTGGACAGACAAAATCCAACAGACATCCCAAATAACTAATGTCACTAGACCTTGTAAGCAGTCAGAAATCAGGAAAAAGTTAGCTTTGTGATTAGCAGAATTAAGCGTTTATTGCTCCTTGCGCACACAACCATGCTGACCCTGCACATCTTGGGGATCAAGTATTATGTGGTTTAACTGCTTCCAGGTCTCCTCAGGTTGCTCTTCTTGCCAGGCTTTTAAGACCACCTGTCTGATGCCAATTTACAAACAGTTTTCTTCCAGGAAGAGGTCAAGGTTTAGATGGCTTTAGATGTTCCCAGCTGCTCCAATGCACAGAGACATTCCAGCTCATATTTGTTCGCTAAATGACGGTCAAACAGGCTCTGTAGCTTTCTATTGAGAACAAGTTTGAAATTCAGCTTAGTCGCAGTGAAACACAATTGACTTTGGATGCTTCCCCAAAACCAAGAAATTTAGTTAATGCAAATTATAGCATTAGCGGGGAGGAAAGTAAAAAGATTATTTTAATTGTATACAATTAAAAGAGATTATGATTTGGCTGCCTCGCATCAATTTTAGAGAGTGATAAAGATAAAAACGACATTGACCCTTTTCTGTGATTTATCCTTATACTTTCATATAAAGTCTCTAATATGCAGTTTCATGGTTTTCCCTATTCATGTACAGCTGCTATTAGGAAGCTAAAAGCTACCTTTTAGGGTATTTTGTGAAAGCTAAAGGTTTAAAACAATTGAAAAAACTCCACAGTGGAAAGAGGGAATTAATTACTTTTGTTGACACAAAAATGATTGCATTGACTTATATAGAGCCATGGAGGTCTGTAGTCAAGGTTGAACTGTGGAACATGATCAGGCCTTGTCAAAATCTCCAATTGCAGATTGTCTGGAATTGATTAGGAGTCCTGGTTCTTTTTGGCAGCCTAACTGCAATTGGATCCATTTTCTTGTTAAGGACCACAAAGGTTAGTGGTAACACCGAAAGAGAAAGTTGAGCGGTGATTTTTCGTGTGTGTCCCCTGCTTTCCGATGAGGTGTCTGATGAAGGAGCACAAATTAGGAGCCAGTTTGAAGGATTTCCGTGTTTATTTTGGTGTTATGACGATGAACCTAATGTGTCTATTTCTGACAGTCATTGAATTCACACGTGATTAGTCCTCGACTCCAAAGCCCTCAGCACCAGGGCATGAATTCAAATGAATTTGATGGCTGTTTTTAATGAGGACGTTTTTACAGCTGCTGGCCACGATGAGTTCACAGATACTTTGCTCGCTTTTGCCCTTAGCTTGGGAGAAAAAAGCAAAAAAACATAGGAGTTTGCATAAATAGTACTGTAGGCACAGAATATATGCGCTACTAATGACATATATGCACATAATTTTGCCTACACCTTTCAATGTTTAGAGTTTGTATTTCTGATTTAGCTTGATTTGATTTTGAGGTCTTATTATGATTATACATCCATGAATGTTTCAGTGGCAAGACCCTGCTTTGACCTCAGCTTCGTATTTGTTCTTTGACATTTTGATTAAATACTTTATAGATCATTTTTTGGTCAGTTTTTTTCCCTGTATCACTAGATTGTGTTTGTACACATCAGTTTGCTGATAGTTGGATGCAGTGTCTTGTGTATTTGAATGTGACATTGAAGATCTTTCCACCTCCCAATTTAGTCATTAAAAAGACCACACAATCGTTTTTGGTTCCTCCAAAAAAAATCAGTTTTACCCCAAGCTGAAAGTAGGGCTGCTCCAAATGGCTTGTCATCTCCTGAACACTATCATATGTTGCTGTTTAACAATGAATTCATTTTAGACCAGCTATGTTAAGAAGGAGGATACTTTGGAGAAGAATTCTGCTTTCTCTCTCACTAACCAAGTTAGACCCCAATCCTGACCCCTGAGTTGGAGTGTGAGGTTGGTATTGAGTCACAGGAGTCCCCTCGCCTGAAGTCGAAAGCTCAGGAGCTGGAGAGAGTAAGGGTCGAAGCGAAAGGGATCCTTGTCCCTCAGGGAACAGGATCATGGTTGTGTAATATGAAACCAGTCATGGAGGCTTTTGCTGGACTCAAGAGCCAAAAGATTTCAATACTGAGGATTGTTTAATTCCATCTTTTTTTATTCTCCTTATTTAATTTTTCCTGCTTAATTCTCCCTGAGATCTATAGGACTAGCATTTCAATGAGACTAAAAGATAAAGTAACTATGCTCATGTATACAAATGTGCTTCCTGGGAGGAAAACATTGCCAGACTTTGTTGAAAATTAGATTAGAGGACTGAGGCTAGCACAGGCTGAGGCCATGGGCCTTTGGGGGCACTGTGTGGTCCTGTATTCTGCTGCACCAAGCATGTTGACAGAGGTTAAGGGTTAGTTTCAGTCCCTGCTGAGGAAACCAGACCATGTTTGTTTTGATCACCATATCTGACCTGGACTTGACTGGCATGTGCCCCCGTTTTCCTGAATTCCCTAACAAAACACTCACAGTACTTATGTGACGCAATCACTTAAACACAGGGGTAAAATGGAAACCAGTAAGAAATTTTTTTTCAAGTTTCTCACAGATTTCCTGATTGTTGGGTAAAAGCAGCAACTTTGAATGATTTCAGAAACAACGGTTTCTTAATTGTAAAGCATAAGTTTGCATAAGGCAGGGTTGGCTCATTGAAAAGCTCAGCTCACAGTAACTCACTAGTACTAAATACAGCTAAAGTAAATGAATCACAATGTTCTTTATCAAGGAAAAATGTCACTTCGGCCATTTTAATTGTGCAGCTGTGAAACTGAGACACAACACATGCTGTGTACCAGTTGCTTTACATTAGCAACATTTTGGCCCGGAGACTGGAATCACCGGTACTGGTAGTGTCACTGTGCGATCAGCGACATGTGTTATCCATCACAACCTAAACTTTCATCATTAGACAGCCAGTACTTCTCTGAACTTGTCAGGTTCCCAATAATGATCCATAGGAGCAATTTTCTTGTCACGCGTCATTTTCCTAAAGTTTGCTGAGCTGAAGCGAAAACGGTCGTCTAGCAGAACTAATGTCGCAAAGTTGGTTGGTGCAAATAACAATAACGTCGTCTTTATGCCATTTTCCATCCTCTGGGCTTCAGAGATGGTCATAAATCTCCTCTCAGCTGGTGCTTTTCAAACTTATTATCCACCTTCTCCATCACTTTACTGTGGTGGATGTGTGGAGATGTGTACGGTCAGCTGGAGACCAAACCCTCTTCTTGTCATTATGCTGAGGTCATGCTGCTTATTTGTTGTTTATGCTTTTTATGCCCCCATCCAGACACTGACGACATCGCACTCCCCCTTTTCATGTGGTTTTGCTTTTGCCCCCGTTTTGACCAACATTCATGGGTTAGAAAGTGGTAGTCTACTTTTCTTTTTGAGCCTTGAGGTAAGACAGACATATAGTAAATCCCAAATAAGATTACTTCCACCTAAAAGAATGTCTCGAATAAGACTCTCTGCGACAGTAGGATTCAGTAATGCTGGTGGGATCTGTTTGCAGAACCGTGGCGTGAGAAGTGTTGTGGTCTGGGAAGATTCTAGCTTACGCTGTAAAAGTCTCACAAAGTGTGATTAATGCAGCAGGAAGTAAAAATTAGTGGAGTAAATTGTTTTTATATTGGCCTTATAACCCCTATTATTTTGTAAAAAGTCACACAGACTGGAGACTGTGACGAATTTGTACCTACAGTGTGCGTATGTGTGTGTGTGTGTGTGTGTGTGTGTGTGTACAGGTCCAATTTTTAAGGAATGGGAGGAGTTGGTGTTTGGCTTTTGAGATGAAGTTTCCGTAAAAATTCTGAGCCATGCACAAAGTGGTTAAGGATATTTATTGGGCCCCTTATATGAAATGTGGTAGGCGTGGAGGGTGGTGAGGGTCAGACAAGAGGAACAGGGCAGGAAACGTTGGGGGAAGGGGGTTTAGATGAGGGTATCAAGGGGGTCTAGTTATTTTGAAAGCCACAAGGGAGGCCAGCTGCAGCAAGAGGAGCTTTGGATCAAAGAGTGCCAGCCACCCTCCACCTCTCCGCCTTCTGCAGTGACACATCTACTTCAAGCTCTATCAAAGAGCAAGCCAGTGTCCAAGCTGGCTTTTATTTTAAGGGACTGCCACTCATTAGGACATTAAATCACAACAAAATTTAACAACCAGGTGGAAAGTGTGTACCTTGGTTAAGTAACCATGGAGACTTCTACATGGAAGTCCATGCACCTCTAATTAAGTCATTCTTGCCAGTCTGTTAATCCAGCTGCCACGAGCACAGAACTATTAGGGGTGTTTGGTTTTGTTGCCTGAAGCATATTATGATGGCCATTTATTAACAATGTCAAATGGAAATGCTAACTTTATTTAGTAGGTAATGTGCAGCATCAATCATAGCATAAGGTAGTGATAACTAAGAGTCATTTGGCACAGATGCATATTTTATGCATGACTCAGCACAACATGGACAGTTTAGTGCTACTGGAAGGATCATTTTCAAAGGTTTAATCTTTTTGCAGAGAATATTGTTTGTGTAAAAACTGTTGTGATAATTTCAGGTGCACTTTTATATGAAAGTATCCTTGAGATTTTCCTTCTTGTCTAATAAGGATCCAAAGCTAAAGGCTGATGTAGGAGATCTTTGTGAAGAGGTTAGTCTTGGCTAAACAAAGTCACAACTCCATGTCTCCATTTCCTAAACAGCATGTTGGCAGATAAGCTGAACATGTCTCCTGAGGACGCTGAGAGATGGATCGTCAACCTTATCCGCAACGCCAGACTGGATGCCAAGATAGACTCCAAACTGGTGAGACTGGTTTCTTCTGCTACTGCTTGATTTGGTGCACACATCCCTAAGGTTGTCTGTAACCAGCAAATCATAGCCCCGTCCTGCAGAATCACATAGAGCGATCTAGAAATGAATTCAGTAGAACTAAAAAGGACCAGTCTAAGTTCAATCTGGAGCTTTTCATATGAACTGTTTGCTAAATTAAATGTGATCGGCAATATTTTTTCCCCTTTCTTTAATGTGGGTCAATTGTCCAATTTGTTCCACATTCACAGGGTCATGTCGTCATGGGGAACAATGCCGTATCTCCTTACCAGCAGGTGATTGAGAAGACCAAGAGCCTCTCCTTCCGCAGCCAAATGTTGGTCATGAACATTGAGAAAAAGCAGGCCCACAGCAGCAGAAACGAGGTGAGTAATGCACACACTGTACAGAGGAAAAGCATCCAAAAGGTCCTCCCTGGTGCTGCTGTAAGGCACCCATAACTCCCTCAAATGGTCAGATTGAAGGTCAACATGAACTCATGGCAGTTCAAAGCACCTGAAATGATCAGCTCAAAGGAGCAAGGATGAAGAATGTTGATGAACAGCCATCAACAAAAGCTCTCTTTACACGAAATGAGCCAGTAAGAGCAAGTTTAACAGAGCTAATGCTTTCATCCCTCTATTGCTCTTCAAAGGCCTAATGACAAGGTAGATCCCAAACAACCATAAAACACAGCCATGAGCTCAGTGACTCAGCTCAGCCACGTAAATAAGGTGGACACTCATGTTGGCTTTTGGTGAACATTACTCAAAACCTGGAGTCCCCTGCACTTAGTAGCTGCTGCAGATGTGCTCAGGGTCCAGTCTACCCCTTTAAGTCTGTTTTTGATGTCAACCTTGTGTACTTAAGGTATTCAGACAGCAGCTTCAGATCATTCCTGAACAATGCACATGTAGGTGGAGCTTCTCCATCATAAAAACAGCTTGATGGTTGGATCTCATTGACGTCATCAAGGCCATGTTAACTGTTCACTCTTTAACTGCAGCTCTTTTTGTAGCTTTTCATGTGCACAATTACCCCTCCCTATTGTTTTAAAATATCTGTGGCAAGTATGCTTCCATAACCAAGGCCTGTAGCCGCCCCCACCAACACACACACACACACAATCATTAAGGAGTTTTTTGTAATTAGACAAAAGAGGCTGCAAACAACTCACAGAGCACCACTACATCCTGCTGTCCTCAAGGCTACAAATCACTTACATATAGAGAACATTTACTGCCTTCCATCTGGGCCGGTTGCTTGGGGTCCCTGTCAGCCTTCACAGCCACCCAGCCACCAGCAGAACACACACATTTCCCGACAAGGAGAACGTCAGCATTTAACTGCTTGCACATGTACGTTACTACTTCACATTTCCCACAATCGACAACAAAAATGACTTGTGGTGGGTTTCAGTTATCGGCAGAGGGTCTAATTTGAATGTTTTCTTCTTTTGCAGACACCAAGCTGGGCCGGTCAGGAAACTGGATTCTAGCCCCCACAAGAAGATGGATCACTCTCATTGTGTTGCATCTTTTCTTTTCCTCTTTCTCCCCCCCCCCACCCTGAATTGTCTGTCAAAGAGCACAGCACTGTTTTACACTTGGTTCAAGTCATCACCAGTTCAATAAAAAGTGGCCAACAAAACCATTTTCACCCATGATTGCCTTATTTCTGGACATTACAAACGGTGGTTGAGGTTTAAGTGGTCAGACTTTTTGTATCAGTAATACTTGATGAAGTTTTAATGTGCACATTGAGGCACCGAGTGGGACAGTTAAGACTGCTGCTGTGATGCGGCTCATGAGTGCACAGTAATGATGAATGGCTGTTTAGTCTGTTGGTTTTATGGTGTTTCAGTGGTTCACTTCAGCGTGGCAGGCAGCCTCGCCGAGTGGGACGTCATCTGAACGGGGCAAACAGAGGTGATGTAGAGTTAGCCGTGGTCACACACTCTGCCAGTCATCCTGCCCATCTCAGGACGCGAGGGAGCCATAAAGAACCATTAGCCAGACGGACACAAGCTTTTTAATGTCCCATCCAACCCCCGCTTTCCTCTGCTTTTAACCTTCTCATAACTCAGAGCTTCAACTCCCTCTTCCTCCCCCTTTATTGTCCACAACACGCTGTCAGTCCTTCATATGCCTGTAATTTTCCTTTTTATGTGTAATTTAACAACTAAACAAGGATTTAATGTAATATACACCTGCTTTGATGGATCAAATCAAAAAGTCTGGAAAAGTGCACGGCACTCTGCATCACCTGTTTGCATCGCCCACAAACGTAACCAAACTTTGTTCCATCTGGAGGAGAAGCTAGACAGACCCATAATTGGTGCTTTCCTTCTTTTTATTTCATCTCTTTCTCCCATAATGCGTCAGAGCTGCTGGCGTGATAAACATAAGTGCGTTGTGGACAATAGAAGCGAACTACAAAAGCTTTTTCCGTCTTTTTTCCAAGTAAACATCATATCCTGGTTTATGTGTTCAGTGTCCTGTTTAAATGGAACAAGTTAGAGGAGAGTATTGTTACACCGAGCAGAAAAAAAACCCTCAAACGTTCATTTAAAGCTTCTGTGGAAGCAAAATAGCTCTGTATGGAATTCCTATTTCACTCGCAGGTGAGATTACCTGTGAATATGCAGCCATTCAGCTCACTTTCCTCATTTATATTTATAGATTCTACCTGCTATGAGGGAATATAAATTATTATACCTATTTAATTTGAATACCTATGTTTAAAAAAAAAAAAGGATGCATAACTTGTTTAAACAGGCAACCAGGACTTTTTCCACTGTTAGAAAAAAATATGGAACAACATCCAGTTAAGAGAAGAATACTGTCCAGCAGGTAGACGTATCATTATCCAAGTCTGCCATGAAGAGGAGACTTAACAAGAACACATGCAGATGGTTGACCACAAGGTCCAAACCCGTCATAAGCCTCGAGAATAGAAAGGCCAGACAAGACTTGGGCCAAAAAAACATGTGAAATAAAAAAAAAGCACTTTGAAACTTTATTTTTTATATGAAACAAAGATCAATGTGTAACGGAATGATTGGAAACAATAAGAGAACATTGAGCATTCATGATCCAAAGCATACGGCTTCCTGCAAAAAACCTGGATACAGTGATGCCACATGCACCCAGGTGTGTGTCTGAGGTTTAACAGGAGGAAACATGTTCATCCATATGCAGCAAAGTTTAGCCAATGGAGCTTCGCTGCACTTATATACAGAGAAACACTAAAACAGGCCAGATTTAGAGAAAGCTGTGACTCCTGTATTCTTCCAGCAGAATGTAAAAACTGAGAGCTAAATCTGCTTTAAGGGACCAGTATGTGCAGATAAATAACACAAACCGCCTAAATATTTTCAGAACAAACTTTTTTTTTTTGCTCTTTTAAAGTATCATTAATTCCTACAGGTGGGCTAAGCCTCCTCATGATCATTTTATGGATAATTTCACTACTTTTATACCACTTCTTTCTGAACAGAAACAGAAAACAGTCCATTTTACCATCTTTACATTCAGGCTCTGCCTTTTTAATTCCCCTAAATGTGAATTATGATCCTGTATTCATTTGCTGAACAAGACAATCTCCCCAAAAGGTTCCTTTGGTTCATTTAGTGACTGCTGTATAGATATTACATTATTTCTAAATCTGACATTTAAATGGTCACTGTGGAGTTACATTTTTCTAGTTTAGTCTCTTATCTTTTATTCCAATCAAGACAAAAGTGATATAAAAAAAAACCCTCTGAAGACAATCAGGCCTGGATCTGTGATGAGCAGAGTGCGCAGCAGCTTCCCTCATTGCTGTTATGGCATTGAGGGCTCTGAGCCAGACCATCCAAACGCTGACGTCACCTCCTCTTCTATGCACTGCAATGAGCAGAAGGTGGGGATGGGGGAGGGCGGTGGGGTGGTAAAGTGATTGGTTTACTGGCCCCTTTTTCTCCATGACACATCATGAAAATAAAAGTGCCAGAGGCCTAAATTATCACATTCACCTTAACCGTGCACTCTCAGATGTTGTTGTAGAGAAGAATCCAAACCAGCAACTCTGCATGCAGCCATGCCCCCCCGTCCCCCCGTCCCCCCACTCTGACCAGGAGGTCTGTCACTGCTCTGTGGAGAAATAAATAAACAAAGCCAGGACAAAGGTCACTGTGTTTTCTTTTTTTTTTTCTTTCTATCTTCTCCATCAGAGCGAGTTTTACTACCAGCATCTTTTTTAAAAACTGGTTTCTGTGCTGCTTCAATAACTTTAGACTGCAGATTAAATATTCCTGTAAAGCAGGCAGAGAGCTGTCCCGTCTCAGCTCTTCCTGTGCTAAGTCCTCCCATCACACTTGTAGATCCATTCTCACAGTTTTCTCACATGAAAATAATTCCCCCAAATAAATAACAGATTAAGTGCCACACCTAGTGGCTGAAAGTGGTAGAGCAGCCCCAAAGTGGACTCCACACAGTGAGGAAACATTCCCACAGTTGTATATCTCCCTGCCATGGTTTGTACATGTCATCCCATATCCCCCCCTCCTTTTTTTCAGAAACAGGTTCCATCTCTTGGTTTGTAATCATCCTCTGAGCTGAGGAGCTGCCAGAGTTTGAATGTCACAGAGGGGTGCACGAGCTTTAGCACTCCCCTAAACACACACACACACACACACACACACACACACACACCTCCTCCGCGCGTCTCTCCTGATGAATTGAGGTGGTTCTGAGTAAATGGAGAAGCTGACCTGCTCATGAGGTCACATGGGTCAGCATGGAGAAAAAAAAACCCTTGAAATGGAAAAATGTGGAATTTATTGAAAGATGTATTTAATGCAGTCGCCAAACAAAGAGTTTAAAATAAAATCCTAAAGATGGTGATTGTTATTTGTAAGGAGAGGGATTAAAGGAGATGGAGCCTGTCATGATACAGATTAAAGCCAGAATTGATTTATTTTTAGAAGGAAATGGAAGTAAGATTGTAAGTAAATCACCAGCTGCTCCTTTGATCATCAGATCATCAGCTGAGAAGTTTGATTTGGGTCTTAAATAAAAAGATGGATAAGGGGAAAAAAAGAATCCAATCTTGATTGATTTGGATCCTAATTCGCATAAAAGACATTTGGGATGTTGATATAACCTAAAATCTCACCGCAGACAGGATGAAATTCCATCTCCAGTTAAAAAGGGAAAAAAAATAGCTGCTTTTTTTTTTTTTACTATGTTCCAACTTCTTACTCACTAGGACCCAGAAGAAACATCAAACTGGCCCATGTTGGGTGAGTGCGCGTTTTTTTTATTTCTCTCTTTGTGTATGTGTGTGTGTGTGTGTGTGTGTGTGTGTGTGTGTGGGGGGGGGGGGGGGGGGTGTGCTTACTTCATGAATTGCCAACCCCCCCAACAAAAGAAAACA
>JBAMIG010000006.1:21348820-21363485 GCA_037177335.1 Kiunga ballochi | reverse complement strand
CCCCCCCCCCCCCCCCCCCCCCCCCCCCCCCCCCCCCCCCCCCTCCCCCCCCCCCCCCCCCCCCCCCCCCCCCCACCTCATGAATTGCCAACATCCTAAATAAGAGGAAACGCAGACCTAAAAAGTTCCGCACGTGACAACGTCACGCCGCTATATGAGGAAAAAGGCAGCAAGCATCAGGACCAGTCTGGAGTCAGTCCGTCAGTCATCAACTAAACCTCAGCAGCGCGCGCCTTCACGTTCACTCACCGGCTGCGTAAAGCCAGCAACACATGAGCTGGTTTGTGCTGCGCTACAGGGCGAGAACAGGACACGCGTGAGAGGGTGGGAACGCAGGTAAAGTGAGCTTTTAACAGCACTGGAAAGGGAACCCACCACCACCACCCCATCTCCCTCCCCTCAACCCTTCCACCTTCTTTTTCCTCCTCCTCGGACTTGTGCTCTCCTCTGAAGACGCAACTTTGAGCCACGGTGAGGGATGCTGCACGCTCCAGAGCCGCACTTGCACCCAGAGGGAACCTAAAAGTGGACCGGAGCGGAACTTACTCATATTATATTTTATTTTATTTGATTTTTTTAAAGGTGAATACAACATCACGTTATTTCGTGGAGCTTTTTTAAATTCCTCTTTTTGTGATTATTTTTCATCACGCACCGTTTGCGCGCATGTTTTTGGAAACGGGGTGCTTTGGAGCAGCACGCGCCGCTTTTTTGCGTTTGCGATTATTCCAAGCACATTAACACAGAATAACTCCTTTCTTTCATCTCCACGATCATAGGAAGGTGTTGATTTCGTTACTCTCTTATCACCTCCTTTGTTATCCTCCCTGCGGGGCACCAAAAGGAACACTTTGCCTCTTTTTTTCCTTTCTTTTTTCTTTGCTTTACTGACCGGGAGGATCAGCACAACTCCATAAAATGATTCCAGCCGGCGACGTGATGCCGTGGCGCATCTCGGCTGATGTTTGACACGTTTGAGGATCAGTTAAAGAAGCTGGAGGAAGACATTAGAAAGTCAGAAAATTCATCCCGACGCCCAGCTGGTGTGTTTCCCCCTTCTTTTCTTATCATTTACATCGGGAGTCCGAACAACAGATCGCCGTCCAGATGCAGTTTCGACTCTTCTCATTTGCTCTCATCGTATTGAACTGTATGGAGTACAGCAACTGTCAGGCGCCTTCGCACCGCTGGAGGAGAAACAAGCGAGGTAACGGGAGGTTATGACCCACAGGTCTTAGAGCAGCATCCAGAAGTGACATGCAGAATCTGTGTGTGTGCATGGGTGTAAGTTTTGCAACACTTTATGAAATCCATCCATCCATCTGTACCGATTTAAAAGAGTGTTCAAACCCGCAGGTGTGCGCTGCGTTTGAGAACTCTCCAGAAATTCCTCCACAGATCAGTCTGATGTAACCTATTAACCTCATTTAAAAATAAATAAATAAGGATGTGAGTGGCAACAGTGTGTGCTTAAAGGGTGCTCTGTCAGCCACGTGCATCTAGGCATTAAACATGTGGAGTGTTTAGCAAAATTTACGCAAAACTTGTTGTAAAAATGCTTCTGGTTCGGGTCGCTCTGGTGGAAGGGGTAGTCATTTAATGAATAGATACGGAATCCCCAACCCGAGGCTTATGGATTGTCTCCACTCCAGCCCCCTTTAAGCTGGTTTTAATTGATCTCATAACCACTTTAAACAGTTGGTCGGAAACCCGCAAAACAATCGCTCAGCGGAGGCGCAGGAGTTGAGCAGGGGGATCAGCCCCATTGTAAATAGTTCTCTCTGCGCTCAATGAACGAGGAGACAGTGGGATTAGAAAAGTGGCCCCCGCGGAGCCCTCCTCAAGCTTGTGACATAACACTGACACGGTTTTGCATGCGTTTTTAAACTTGGGTTTCATTAGTCAGATTTGCGCACGAAGGAACACGGTAGAAAAAAAAAAACACGTCACAGGAGGAATGGTCTTGTAAAATTTTAGGCAATCACAGATTTAATCAAATGCGCTGCGTGCCAGAGGGAACCTCCATACTCACCAAGCCCTCCACTGCCCATCTGCAAATAATCAGGCAATCACTGCGGGGTACTGGCACACACACGTTTTTCAGCTCTTCTGCTGTTTCTTCCTCTGTGCACCGTGTGATCTTAGATGGCGTAAAAGGAGCCTGGATATTAAGCTCTAAATCAGTCTTTAAACGGACAAAAATGTCTGCAGGTAAATCAGCAAAATCCAAAATGACTCGTTTGTCTTCAGGTGGTTCTTTGTACTTTATGCACTGTGTCTGTTTTTGTTGTTTGCATGGGAGGTACGGGGAAGAGGTGGTGCTGGAGATGCGATCAAGAGGTCAAATTGCACATTTGACCTCAGGAACAGCTTTGGGTTGAGCGCTTTCTATACTGTTGGTACCAGCTCTCAGGGCGGATGTTACACTTGTTAAACTAATCCAATGCAAATATGTGCAAGTTCTTCCTTTACAGAAATATATGCATGTGTGTGTGTGTGTGTGTGTGTGTGTGTGTGTGTGTGTGTAGCCTACATTGGGCCAAAAAGTGCCCCTCCAGCAAGCAGTGGCAGCCGGCCAAGTTTTCGGTATTTGCTTCCTTCCTTTATTTATCACGGTTATATTGAAAGAAGCATGTGTAAGAGATCACTGTCCAATAGGCCCAGAAATGCTTGAATATTTTTCTAGCCCGCAAGGTTCCTGTGACAGCTTTATACACAGCCTGTCTGGCATGCATGCAGAACTATCCAAAACCACTCAGGAGTGTTGAGACCCAGACTCGTTTGAAACTCTGTTTGGCCACACTTTAGCTCCCTGGGCATGACTTTTTTTTTTTTTTTTTTAAATATGTCTTAAAAAAAACCCATCATGCATTACTCAATAAATCTCTTTCTCATTTGCATGGCAGGGAGAGTTTTTTCTTCTTTTTTTTTTTTGTTATTGATACCGAGCTGCAGGAAGCCGCAAGACTGAGTGTGGTGTCAGGGTTGGAGATGCCAGCATAATTAGGAGGATGTCAAGGCGTGAAACAACCAGTGACTTCAGCGCAGACCGGATTGGGATCTCTCTTGTGGTTTTTCTGGGCTGATCTTGTCTTGCTCACACACTGCATGGAATGACCCAAGCTCCCATTTGACTGTGGTAGTCGTGCAAATTTTGCCTTTTTTTTCTAAAAGACGTATGACGAAACATATTAAATTTACACCTCCTTAGTCCGTATCCTTGCCACTAGAAACAGGAAAATGATGCCAATGATCCCTGCGATGATATCATAGCGAGACACAAGGGTATTGCTTTTGATTTTTATTCTCTGGCTAATGATGCCACCTGCTGACTACATAAAATCAGGCTGAGTACCAGTGCTGCCTGAAGGAACAGAGATGCACAGTGGGGCCCTAAGATGTTTAAGCAGGTAATGAATAGGTAATCACAGGGAAGAGTGGTGAAAAGTTGCCATGTGATACTGGTAACCCTTCCACATCTCGCCCAAATACTCAAATTTGAATTCCAAGCAGGCCTCGGCATGTTTCAGATCATATTCAGCTGTGTAATCTGTTACTCAACTGCATTCCCAGATGTTTTTGAAGGACAAAAGTGATTAGATGAAACCGATGAAGTGTAGCAGGGCGGAGGGAGTGAGGTCAGAGATGTGTGACATATTGCAAAAGAGTCTCAATTTGTGGCTGATTAGGCCCCTTTTTTCAACTAAGAATTGCATAAAGGCTGCAAAAATGTGACACTTTCAGGTGTCTGGCTGTTGTGTTGACTCTTTCATTTCGGTTTTAAAATCCTTTTTAATCAAGTCCTTTTTTTTTTTTAGCTGTGAAAACGTATTGGATCTTTTGAGGCAGTTAAGTAACTCAGACACAGTGCTCTCTCTTTAAATCTGGCCTCTGTGCGCTGAAAGCTCACACCAGGTTTGTGGGTCTAAGTGTTAATGTTGGAACCCAGAACTTTTGTGCAATTTAGACGTTGATTAAGTGCTTAAGGAAGGGGAGAGAGGGTGGGGTGGACTCTCCAAGAAGCGGTTTTAAAACCGGCCTCACTATTCTTGCCTTTGGAAAAAGCAACAAAGCCCTGCTGGTGGCCCATCTCACATGATGCCACATGAATCCAGGTGATTTTAGCCCCTGAATCCTGACGATATCTTCTTATTCAATCCATGAAACTGGCAGGCTGCTCGATTCATTCATGCGAGGGACGGGATTGGTCACCTTGTGTAAATGTTGAAGCATCATTTTGACAGCAGAAAAGCAGGAGTCCTCCCTCAGTGTCCTCGAAGGGTTGTGCCGGTGGAGGACAGGCAGAGGAGGGGGGGATGATAAGAAATGCATATTTAAGCAGATCAGCTGGAAACGACTGAATGTGAACATGCATCACCTGAGAGGGATTACAGAGAGCTGAGTCCTGACCCGAGCCAGAGCTCTGGCATCAAGGAACAGAACTCTTGTCTTCCCCCTCCTTCCTGTCAGCCAAGCTTCCCTACGTGTGCGTATGTGTGCGAGAAGGGAAAAGAGTGCAAAGATAGCTGCATGTGTCCACTTTGAAGACATCAGGGTCCACAAACAATGGATATGCTTCCTCTTCTGTCCCTTGGCCCATCACATATATATGGTCACTGCTGGGGATCCTCTTTGCCATTAAGGACAGTTGCTTGTGCTGCTGCACTGGTAAATCACCTTCGTCTGACCCAGCTTCCGAACTCCAGGGAAAGACTAGTTTCTTGTCTGACCCGTGTGTCAGTCCTGGCCTGTTGCACTGTCCAAGTCACAGCCGAGAGAGGCTCCTCTGTGAGCCTGTGCCACGCAACGCCGCTGAAAACACCAGCAAGAAGAACAACATGCAGTAGCATGAAGTGTTTCCTCAGAGGGAGAGATTCTTTCAGGACACAGAGGAAGATGGATCTTTTTGACCTACCTTGGGAAAAAGGCCGAGCTCAGTGTGAACATTTGAATCAGTCATCTAGAATGAATTTAATTGGCCGGTTTTCCTGATGTTTTAATGAAAGATTTAAAAGCAGTGGAGGTGGGAGTGGCGAGAATCCATGTATGAATTCCCTGGGTGTTGCAGGGAATCTGTTTCACATAGATGGGAACACTTGCTTTGAAACACTTGTGAACATCTATCACAAAAGAGTGAGAAAACCTTCATTGTACTCAGATTTTTGTTTTTGCATTACTCCAGGGGATCTTCCATTCTCAATCATTGTCATCAGAGGATCCCATATGCTGGCAAAGCTCAGCGCTGAACAGATGTTTTTTATTTCAGGCTACGTTTCACCACACTGTAAAAGTTCATTTTTTCGGAAATGCGAAATAAAATGAAGTTATTGTATAAAATCGTATAATATGCTCCATATTTCCTCATGGTGATTGGAAACTCCTGAGCCGTAGACATAAACTTCAGTGTCCCTGTAGAGTGAAAGGGTGATTTTGCAACCCTCACCTATGCCCGTTTCCTCAATTGTGCACTCCCCTGCAGCAATTATACCTTAATATGTTTCCTTATAAAGCTACTAAATGTGGCCAGCCAATTTGGTCTGATTCTCTCAAGTTTATTGGGCCATAAAGATTCTAATGTTGGGAATCATTTCTAAGTGCCACACATAAAACAACAACACAAAAGAAGTTTTTTTTCTTCCTTTTTTTTTTTCTTTTAAAAGAAATGACTCATGCAAAGGCTTCACAGGTAGGAAAGCTGCCCAGAGTCGGAAACGGAGCCCCTCAGGCTCGCACTGAAATATAATCCCAGACTGCTTACCTCTCACATTACTTATATACTTTTAAAGGAATCCAGTGAAGAGCTGTTTAGAGGTAATTATGCAAACACAATGGGCATTCATTGTTTTATTTTTCTCCCCTTAATTAATTTTTAAGCATGGGAATTGTTAAAAAAAATCATTTCCATTTAGCTGACTACAAAAGAGAAAATATAGTTAAAGAATGCTGCTTTTCTGCAGCTAGCAGCCAGCTAATGAAGCGAGTTTGCTCTCGTTCTTAAGGCTTTGCAAAGAAAATGATGTCATTTTGTTCTCGCGGACGTGATTGAAGACAGTTTTCCACACATCGGGGTTGCAGAACTTTTTCCTTGTTACATACTCCACCTGAAGTATAGTAAAGCAGACAGTTGCTGCTTTTTGCATATTCACTGATGCGAGGTTATTCGGATAGTTTTAATAAAATGAAGGTGGTGCAAAAGATATTGAATAAGTAGGACAAGTGTTAATTGCACATAAAGCACCGATAACCCACCTGCAGTGATCCTCACCCTGTTGTAGATGCAGCCTTCTCATGAAGTATGAATGGACCAGACCACAAAGTTTTTTCTTCTTCAGAAGCTTCTCGCTTCTGATTGATTATGTAAGAAACCAAACAGCTCAATGAATTATGGCTTTTAGAAAGGTTAAAGTAAAGTCATTTCTTCAATATATAAGAAAAGAAGAAGCAACATAACACTTTTTTGTGTATTTTACCTGATGAATAACAGGGAGAAACAACTGGATAGAGTTCATGCAAAGCTTTTTATGTTGGTTTTATAAAAGTTCAGTACACATACAATGAAGTAAATAGGTGTGCTAAAACTTTACTTTGTCCTTAATTTAATTTTAAATTTAGGTCCTAAATGTAAGCCAGTTTAACATTTTCAAATGGCTGAAGAATGTGCTTGATTTCTTTATATCTCGTTTGCTGCTAACAGGTAGGTTTACAGGACTAAACCTTTTGCTTACAGGATCTCTTTTTTTTCCAAGTGGAATTGTACAAAGTATTTACAAGTTGTCAAGTTTCTCATCTGGAGTAGACAGTGGTATAAGCTTGCTGTGGTGTAATATAGCAAAAGCGGAGATAGGAGCTGACAGGCTAACCAAGCTAACGGCTACTCGGTACAGGACCACCGGAGGAGACAATGTTTTTCACCTTGAGCAACTCAAACCTCAACAAAGAGATGCTAGCCAGTGGATTTTTACATCGTGTCTCTTTTGCATCTGTTTTTGACGTTCTCACCACATTTTCATAACCGCTGCACATCCGTGTTGCATCACACCACAGTCTTTGCAGGGCTGTCTGTGAGCATGTTTACATGGCATGAGCTAAAAAACAAATGAAACGCAAACACTTCTGTCAAAACTGTGCAAAACTGAAGCGCTCACAGACAGGTAAACACCCCCATGATATGGTGGAAGCCAAATAATACATGCACATGCTCAGCTAAACTAGCATAGATGCTCCACCCAAATTTTAAAGTTCCCATCCAGCACACAGAAGATGTGGGTGTTATTTTAGAATAACCACAAAGGATGGTGTGCAGAGTTTCTTTCTGTTCCTGCAAAGTGAGATAAAAATAAATCTGTTGTTACCCGCAGGTGAGACACAAATTTGTCCTTTTGTCATCATGTGTTATGGTACATGCCTGTCCAATGCAATGAAAGAATATTAGAGAGCAGCTGCATGGCAGCACTACTGACTTTCTGAAAGTCATCTCCTTGTTTTGAGTGTTAATAAAAAGCTACATATGACTGTTTACCTATGTGCTAGTGGACACCCCATTTCAAGGCCATATCTGGATCTACTCTTGTTGGTCATGTCGGTGTGTTCCACAATCTGTAATGCCTGGAAATTCTGAAACTAAAAGGAGAGCTCTTGAGAAAATAAACCAGCGTTTGCAGGAAGACAGAACACACAGTCTCTGGCTTGGTGTTAAGCACTGCCTGTTCAAATCGCTCTAACAACAGGGAAGCATGGTGCTGTGATAACCACCCCCATGCCCACTCCTTAACACTTGACAGATGGACAAGACCCCGCCCCACCCTCCCTGCTTTTTATGGGACCTCTAATTATGCTTACACTCCACATCAAAATAAAGCTCAGCATGCAATGTCTTTGGTATGGAGAGGAAGTTAGCTGGTCAGATGCAGTAAAGCATCTCTGCAGAGCTTGCCTATGATAATTAAATACCCAGGTATGGATTAGGAGAGGTGAAGGTGTTGCAGCCTCCTGCCCATCTGCGAAGTTCCAGCTAATATGTTGCATTAATATATGAAATGACAAGTGAAAATGTTTGATGGAATAAGTCACATTTGAGGTAGGGTCATCGTAAATGAAAACACATGATCAGTATATTGCTACATAATCAGTCTCTTTGATTTTTGGTCCACACCACGTGGCATCTTACATGTGTGTTTATTGATTAAAAAGGAAATCAGAGAATGCAGAAAAGGTGTGAAGCAAGAAAAAACCAAACCATGCACTAAGATTCATTAGCAGCAACAACTGAATGTTTTCTGTGTGACCTTTGTTTGGGTCAAACTGTTGTGTTAGATTGACTGAATGGATTCTTTATAATGTTGTTTCAGCTTGATGTTCATGGGCATTTGTTTATGGCTAAATCTTTCTAGGGCCCACCATAAAATTTCATTTGAGCTGAGGTCTATGCAAGGGTTTTGGGATCAGTATCCAGTTGCATGATCCAGAATCGTCCAAGCTTTAGCTAGTAAACAGTTTAGACTTTTGCCACTTTGGTTCTTTTTTAGATGGAGACTGTTGAACTGCAAAACAAGCCCCCATATTACGATTTTCTAATATTTTCATTTAGTAAAGGTTTGTTTTCACAAAATGTACTCAGTACTGCTGGACCTGATCAGGGAGGATAGAAAAAGGATAGCGGGAGGACAGAAGGAAAGAGGAAAGTAGACAAGGAACAAAGAGGAGACAGAGATGCTCCACAGTGAAAACAATGCAGCTTAACTACAGATTCGGCTCATCTGCTACGCCTTTACTGAAACCCAACAAAGGAAATCTCACGGTCCACACAGGAAGACAAAGTCAGCAGCGGTCTGGAGCTCCAGTGTTGAACAAGCTAAAAAGAAACTATGTATTTCAACTAAAACCAGAAACACACACATAGAAATTAAACCAAAAATGAGTGCAGTGACCGTGCCAGCATGCAGAATGGAATGGGATTCTTTTGATAAGTACAATGTCTACTAGTTCAGAAGAAGTTGCTTTTATTCTGCATGTTTGACCCTTGAAATACTCAGTAATCCTTAAATCTCTTGGTTTCTAACAAAACGTGTCTACTATAGTCCCATTCTGTTTTGCTGCTGACATATTTCCTGTCTTCTCTAAAACTCATTACATCCCTGAAAACCCCATGTGGTTTCAGTGTGCACCAGAGAAATGATCTGAATGGGCATGTATATGCTTTTCCCCAATGATCTGACTGTGAAAAGGTTTAAATAGCCTCTTGATTGGTTTGAAAAATTCAGATCAGCTGACATGTTAGCATGATGCAGTTGTATTGCGATTGGGTGTTTAATCAGGTAAAAAGTGATCCATTTAAATGCAACTATTTTTTTTGAACCTTTCCCAACTAATGGCAAGCAATTGCTAAGCTAGGGTAATTGACAAGCATCTGGAGGCTCCAGTTGCAGGCCAGTCAGTATTTACCTTCTATGAAATTGGTATAATTACAATTTTACACATGTTGCTGGTTTTGTTTTCGCTGAATAGATAAATACAGTGCTTTAGGTCAGATGATGTTTAAATAAGGCTGTATTTATCTAATTAAAAGACCTATAGAGCAGATAATACTATTTCCAGATGAGCAAAATTTTGAAATTGAAAGTTGGTGTGCTGTCTTTTCCACGGCTGTTATGTGGGGCTTTGCACAGGATATTTTCTTTTCGGTTTGGTTTGTTAGCCATACAGTTATGTTGAAGCTTGCTTATACTCTTAGGCGTTGTGGTATGAGGAGGGAAAGGCCTCATGGCTGCCTGCGGAGTGCAGAAGCACCCGGTGTGTTTTTAATCATCAACAAGGCTGGGAGTCATTACTGGCCCTTGATGCTTTGCTCATTGTCCCCCTGACTCCCTCTGTGAAGGGAGGAGATGGAAGAGAGGGGGGAGCAGAGTGAGGGCAACATATGTAGATTTCTGTGGTCAAAGCAAAGAGGAAGCAAGTGATTGGAACAGAGGATGCAGCTGTCTGTTATCAAACAAAGGCAACAGATTATAGATCAATCCTGTTATGGAAGTTATAGTATTTACCTTTTATCCTTGAGGCACTTGAAGAAATTCTCCTGTCGATATTTCCTTCCCACCCCCTGCACCTGTCGCTCATCTTGAGCTGTGTGGTCACATCTGAGATATCATATCACCTGTTTGTCTTTAAACAGCTTCTAGCATACTGGCTGGAATTCATATGATTAAGCTCTAAGGACATCAGCTTAGTCTCAGGGCAGATGTTTGCTGCTTCGGAACAGGAATTTGACACATTTTCCCACCTTTTCATGATATTTTTCTTCACTGGATTGTTCTACTATTGCTGTGGGATTCTCTTGATCATCGCTTTTACACCAACAGGTCAAAGGTCTTGTTTTGTCCCAAGCTATCACTTAGCTTTTTTGTTGCTAAGTAACAGGAAAGCAAACAGTGAGCATCTGGAGGTGCATTTTTGAAAAAGTGACTAATACTGATTCGAAACTTTCAGCTATAATGTGGTCGTGCTCAACTTCATACAAAACCGAATTAATACAACACGTTAGCTGGACCTGCACGGTGGAGTAGTGGTTAGTGAGTTAGGGGGTTGCTGGTTTGACTCTCTCTCAGGCAGCGACCTTTCTATGTGGGGTTTGCAAATTCTTTGTCCAAGGACACGCATGTTAGGTTGATTGCTTATGCTCCATTGCCCTTAGGAATAAATGTGTGTGTGCATGTTTGTTTGCCTCTCCATGTTGCCCTGACAGAACCCGTGACCTGTCCTATGTGTACACTCCTCCCCATATTAGACATATTAGCTACTAGTGCGAACATTGCAGCGAGTTGTTTTTGCTAATATGGGGTAGGTTTGAATGATTTCATGAGGATTTTTGGGATATATACTGAAAATTTCTGACTATTAGTTGCCACCTGTTCCCCACACTTCGAACTCTGTGACTTACATGCCGACACAGCTTTTATGATTTCACAGTCACTCTGTGGTGTGGTAGGCGGGGATACCATATCGTTACTGATCAGCGCTGATCTAAACATCGCCAAAATTTGCTCTCTGGGAGTCCACATGGGCGGTATTCCATCCATCCATCCATCCATTTTCTACCGCTTTGTACCTAACGGGGTCGCGGAGGGGCTGGAGCCTATCCCAGCAGCCAACGGGCGAGAGGCGGGGTACACCCTGGACGGGACGCCAGTCCATCACAGGTGGGCGGTATTCCATTAGAAACAATAACTTGTTTTTTTATTTTTTATATTTTCAATAGAAACAATAACTTGTTTTTTTTATTTTTTATATTTTCAAAATAAAGTAGAAGTCCTACACTAACAAAAAAACAGACATTTATTCACTTACAAGCTCTGTAAGTTTTTTAAAATGTAAGCATGTAAGTTTTTTAAAGTTATTTTGAGTCTGTGAATCAGCTGCGATAAATACAGACCAATCCTGTATCAGCATGAATCCAAAGGAATTGTATGGTGACAATGTCACAGCGTAACTTATAAATTATGTGACTTATGTGTGTACAAAATTAATTTTCTTTCTAAAATTAGTGTCTATGGCTTAAACAAAGGTGCGTTTAATAGCTCAGAATTTACAGTTTAAACTTTCTGTGTTGGTAAGTCAAAGAAAACTGTTGCCATGAAGCATAAATATAGGAGAAAATGCCAGTCACACGGTCCGGTTATGTTTTCCGTGGATTTTTGACCCACCAGAACCCAGAACCCCTTGATTATCATAACAGTTGACATCAGCTGTGGTCATCATTTTAGATTACTTTGGCATTTTTCAGTGGATTGGCTAAAGAGTTTGTTTTCAGGACCAGCCCAGAGGCAGTTTTATTCGATCCTATATTTGTTTTTAATAAACAGTGAATATAAAAATGGAAAAAACTCACAGCTGTTATTGCAAAGTGGCTTTGATGGGAATCTGGAGGTAACCTAAAATGTTACGTTCACTGGTTTAAGTGAGACGGATGTTAAATGCACTACCAAACGAACACATATCTGAAATTACATTGCATCTTTTGCCTATTTATCGAAGAGATTTAAGGATAACCAGTAGAATTTCTCTGAGCCAGTGGAGCAATGGCAAAGAAACAGTTTATCCACTGGTACAGATCTGGTCACCTCAGCATTTTTTTTATTCGTTCTGGCTATCACCTGTTTTGTTACTGTTGTGAGCACTAATAAAAAAAAAACATGCATGTTTGCTTTTTTTAACCTACCTGGTGAATTTACTCATTCACATTTGGGAAAAAAAAAAAAAGAGAGACCACCAGTTGTGGAAAAAAGCCCCGCAATGATTTGAAAGCAGCGCATTTTGCTGTTGCACTTCTCTCAAGGACCACATCAGTTGTGGTTACTGCCTTCAACTTTGTCTTCTCCATTAGCACTGCTCACTAATCTTGTTAAAGACTATAAAACAAGACTGTGGCAAAGACAAATGCAAAGGATGAAAAGTATAAAGACAAAGAGCTCTATTAACATTTCTCAGATTCCTCCACTCTGTTTTCTCCCCTGGTTGCACACTTGTGTTACAACTTGGCAGAGTTCTCCTTAACTGGATATTATTTTATTTGGAATGTGGCCAGCTCTCAGGAGCAGCAGCCTTAGCTGTGTAAACAGCTGTCACCAGCAGGATTCATAACTAATAGGTATCTGTAGACTGGGGTCACATGTAGTTTACATGTTTACTGGCTAATAGCTTTGGAGATGGCACCGCCTTGGTGCTATAATGAACACTGGTGAAGTGTAAATGACAGTATGAGGCTGGTTAGCATCAGCAATGACTGAATGCCCATTTTTACTCATGCTAAAGCAGTTTTTTTCGTTTTGATAATGCTAGATTGTGTCAGAGACAACTAAGCTATTGGTATTTCTAACACCTTAAAGCATTGCTGTAACAGCAGCCAAGACGTGGAAACTCGATTTGCTGTTCATTTGTAGCAGCAAATACTGTAACGTGTAGCTACAAGACAAATATATCGCCATGTAGCTCAATTGTAATGATACTCCTGGTGACCCTTTGCCACCCAGCCACTTTTGGATGCAGCTTCTTAGTTTTTGCAAGTTTTCCTGTAACATCCAACACCATTATTAAGAGTTCCCTTTTGCCAGGCCACACGAGTTGCCAGGAGCCATGAAACAAATCAATGGCTCTACCCTAAACATAGTGGAAAGACCTCATCAAGATAACCAGAGACAAACGGACTCAGAAGGATACTTATCAATCCAGTCAGGAGGTTAGATTATATCCGAGCTGGTACCACCGTAACAGTTCACTAAGAAAAATAAAGCGCAGCTAAAAGCAGAAATGAGATTCTGCAGATGAAAGAATTGATTAAGACATCGTAGACATTCTTGTAGTTCTGCAGGACATTGGAAACTGTTTCAAATTCATACTTTATGTTATGGTTCCTAATTACAGAAGAAGTAGTAGCTCTTCTATTTTGCCAATTTGTGTTCCCCTGCTCAGACACATCTGACTCAAATTAAATGGATTCAGCAGCATATGAAGTTCTGCACAAGGACTAGTTAATTTGAGTCAGGCGTGTTGGAGCTGGAAAACAAACAAAACCTGCAGGATTGTGTCTTTGAGCTAACACATAACTTCTCCTGTGAAAAAGCCCATGCACTGCCAGGCGTTCACGTGCAAATCTGTGTGAAGGCACAATGCCAGATGCAACCCAGGCACCTGCTACAGCTACATATAGGCTAGTTGCAGCCTTTTAAATATCTATACACGCAATCAAACAGACTGATTTCTCTAATGGGAAACAGGCTTTGGTTTGGCATGTAAACAAGCAGGGATGTTTTATTTTCTTGCAAATGACCTGATGTCAAAATTGGACTCAGTTAATTTTTTGGGGGGTTTAAAAACAAAGCTTTGATGTTCAGGTTTTTTTTTTGTTGTTTTTTGTGCTAAGCACCACAAGTGAAAGCGAGAGGTGTCCGCCACTTGTCCCCCGTGGTGCGCTCCACTTTTGACCCTGACACGATCACCTCAAACTTCCCTTTTAGTCTCAGTGGATCAGTCGGGGGTGTGAGGTTGTATTTTGTTGGAAGGTTAATGAGGCAGAGCTTTGCAACAAATGTTCACATTGAGATGAGTATTAGACGAGAAAGAAGAGTGATCGGATTTTTCTCGTTTTAATTTAATTTTGAATGTCCATTTTGTTCCTGTTAGCTACCAAACACTTTAGCTTAATCAGAGAAACACATTTTAATTGTGTCAAAGGATGCCCATTTGCATCAAGAAACCATAAACATGTATTTTGTCCTGAATATAGTTGCAGTCATCATTAGATCCATTGGTAAAATGAGCAAACTAGCAGCTGTTTTCTAGTAAAAAGTTAATCAAACCTTTTAAATAGCTCAGCGTAACTAAGATCCAAATTCACTAACTACTGCTGTCTCAAACTTATTCAACCCCAAGAAGTAAAAACCTGCAGCATTATTTAGTGGAAGCTGTACTTTATTCTTCAAAGTGCACTTACCGTGAAATGAAACAGCCTACTAAGTGTATGAGAGATACCCATAGTGCTCCAGTCCTCTGTTGCAGCTATCTTTATCCAGATACTGAGCTTAATCACGAAAACACAACATCCATCCATCCATTATCTACCGCTTCGTCCCTAACGGGGTCGCGGGGGGGCTGGAGCCTATCCCAGCAATCAACG
>JBAMIG010000006.1:21313440-21334825 GCA_037177335.1 Kiunga ballochi | reverse complement strand
GAAATTACTTTGATACATGCAAATTTAAAGTAACAAAATGTATCAGAATGACAAACCCACCTTTTTATTTTAAACAAATTCATGTGAAGAAATATAATACCAACAATCCCTGAACACCTCATTAGGAGGGATTTCTTCTCTGTGTAGAAGTTCATCGAGAAAGTATGTCCATGCATGTACACATGCATTTCATAATAATAACAAAAGTAAATCATTTACAAGTAAAGGGATGATAAATGAGTGTTCCCATTGAATATGTTTGTGTCTCTTTCTGTTGAAGGTCACCATCACATAAACTGATTCCTGAACCTCTACTTTTCCTTTGTCTTGCAGCTAGCTATGGAGCGTACCCCATCTGTAAAGGCTGCTCGGTGTGCTCCAGGGATAACGGCTGTGTAAACTGCCAACCCAAACTCTTTCTGTTTCTACGGCGGGAGAGGATGAGGCAGTACGGGGAATGTCTGCACGACTGTCCAGCCGGATACTACGGCATGCGCAGCCCAGAAGTTAACATGTGCTCCAGTAAGATCTAAATCCCTGGGTCAGCTCACCCAACCTCTGTCACACTCCTTTATCTCCTTAGACTTTCTCTATTCCACAATCATCTTGCAGATGCTTCTCACCACTTACATCTCTCCTCACAGTTCTTTTTCCTGACAGCACATGATTTATTGTCACGTATCCAGAGGAGACACACATACCACACAATTTAAAGTCTCATCCATGCAGGTTTGTCTCGCATGGACCTAATGCTGAACTCCTGCTAGGAGAAGCCCGTTGTTTCTTGTTTTCCTTTAACACTCCGTTTTTTTACGCACCTGAATAAGCAAGCTTCCTATTTTCATTATGTGTCTGAAGGGATGAAACCCAGGTGTAAATACAACTAAAATGCACTAATCTCACATTATCTGCAACACAGATCAGCCCTGTTTTAATCCCCTGTAAATCAAATCAATTTTGAGGTGTTATTATAATCCACAAACATGTCCATGAATTACAAGAGATTTGGACTTATCTGAGTGGAACAGTATTTATAAGAAAGGCAGACACAGTTTATTTCCATTTGGTTCCTTTGTATTTGCTGTTTCAGAGATTAAAACATGGTTGGACTCTTTGCTAATGGTCCCTTTTTTGGTTACACATTTCATAAACTGCAGTGAGTTTAGACTCCAGCTTTAGAGAGACCACACTTTGGTTGTATAAGCTCTGAATTAAGGTGTACTATTAATAAAAACTCCAAACAATAACAATGACAAATCAAAATGTTCTTAACAATTCTTGTTAAAGACTAACACTCAAATCCAATTAATAAAATACAGCTTTCTCCTCATGTAGCACCCTGATCTCATAACCTTATGTTAACATGGAATATGCTCTGAGAGATGGAGAGAGCCTTTATAGGTTTACATAGAGCCTGAGGTGTTGGCTGAGTGTTTCATAAGAAAACAGAGAGAAACCTGAAGCTTTTTAGTCGCCTGAGCCAAACTCCTGACAGAAGTACTAAAGTGAATACCCAGAGGAGAGTGTCCGAACCTTCAGGGCGAATAATAATGTGAACATGTAGTAACTGCAGGAAGAGAAAAGTACTACATTCTGCTTACCCAGTCTCTCCGCCCAAATGCAAATGCATCTGCTGGCTCCATTTTATTATAACAATGAGAAACATGTTCAAGCTGAAGTGACCAACACTGGATTTTTCACATAGAAATTTTAAATCTAAAACCTCCCAAATCTGAAAGTTTGATGTCTAGTATCTCTGTGAAGTTCTGTCTCTCCAGATAGTACCACAACTCTCGCCCAGCTGGGACAGACCCAGCTACCCGCTACCCTTCATAGGATTAAGTCTAATGGAAAATGAATGCATGAATGAGAGCTCTAGATCTTTATTAGTTTAAAGAAGATGTCTGATGGGCAGAGTTTGGATGTTTGGGTGGTCAGCTTAGAAAGTCAGGTGATGGCCTAAAAAATGCTCAGGGTTTAACAATTGGTCCTCATCAATTCCTGCAGAAGATGCTCACAAGTCCTTTCTTGCAAGTCTAAGTCGGGTCTCAAGTTTTTGCATGGATATCCAACTTAAATGCCAACTTTCATGGCCAAAGTCCAAGTCACGTCTCAAGGTATTATTAGATGAAATGAGTAATCTGCCGAGCAGCACTACTGTCTGGTCTGTTTAGAAGACTGCACTGTAATATCTGAGGAATTTAAAATCCGCCCTCAGCCTTCATCTACCAGCATTTTGTAACAGCTCTGATCTTCAGCGTAAAATGGGAAATTTGCCATCCTTCTCCGGATGATTTCTTTGCTTTACTGAATTCTGAAAACTTCTAGATGAACATAGAGACATTTTCACTGAGTAAATATGCTCTTAACTTATCCAATCATTCTTAATGTGGGCAAAAATCCACCAAGACCCAAAGAGAAATTTTCAAAACAAACTATATTTATTGCATTTATTCCAGAGTGTAGACAGGACCCAATACTCCAGATCTTAGTGCAGGATCATCGTCTGCCCTGCAGGTCTTTAGATATTTCCTTGCTGCAACAAACATGATTCAAACAGTTTGTGATCAAGTTCTGCACAAGCTTCTTAAAGAGACATTAATGAAATAACTCTGGTGCAGCAGGGAAACATGTAAACCTGCAGGACAGTGCAGATTCCTGCACTAATACATCAAGAACATCTTTCTTTTAAAAGGGCTTTCAATGAGTTAAAGTTTTAAGTCATTTATTTCCAATATTTGTAGGTTAAGTAACTTTCTTTACATTTCTAAATCAGCAACATCTGTAGGTAACCTGACAAACAGACCCAGTAAAACTGTGTTGGTAATAGTGGGTCCAATCCCAGTTGGATCCCAGTTAAGCATCACCATGGCAAAGTTACAGTTTATTGTAACTGTGTTCCTTTAATGACTATTCTTCTTCTAAACACATTCAGTAAAGGCAGTCTGTTACCCTTATCTTAGTACAAATGTAGTATAAGCCTAGACTGCAAATAAACATCAGTTATAGGTTTCTGAAGAGCTAAGATTGCTGGATGCCTCTCATTGTCGATCTTTTGGCAGCATCACCTGTGCTGTTGCTCCCGGAAAACACAAAAATAGGCAAAAAGGTGACATTCAGACGGGTCTGTCAGCATGGGGGTGGATGATTGACATTTGTCAAACTCCAGGCTGCCTGTAGCGAAGAACTAACGGGATCTAATGGGAGCTAACCTGCTCATGCAGGCAGATGAGCTAAAGCGCGCTGTTAGTCGGCTAGAAACAACTTTTGTGTTACACTCTGCTTTATGCCAGCGGATATCCTATACCTGCCAAATAAGAGGAAACACACTCTAATTATATAGAATGTTAAGTTTAAATAAAATCTAAATGCATGAGTTTATCTTCAAGTTAAAGAAAGTAAACCTAAAATATGTTTGGGCTATGCTATTACATTTTTATTTCTGCTGTGAAGGTGATCTATGAGAATATGCCCTATTTTAGAGACCCTAGTGGATGAAGTGTGAACTGCATCTTTAGTGCAACTTTTACAAAGGTTTCATCTAAAGGTCTCTGCTTGACTGTAACAACTTATTCTTTAGCATTTTGAGTAAGATATGATGTTTGGTGCCTTAGAGTTGCTGTAGAGTGTGCAGCGTGTTGACCATGTTGGTGGCATTTATAGTTTTACACCAGTGATGCCATCGTATTTACTTTGTCACTATATTTATCTTTATTTTATAAATTTTTAAAATTTATTTTTAATTTATTTTTATTTTTAATAAAACACTTTATGTCTCATCTCTTTTAGTATTTAGCTAAAAAGCATTTATTTACTTAAGACTCAAGAAAACTGGTTACAGTAATAACAACCTAAAGTTTACACCGCCGTCACTTGAAACATGTTGTCAACAAGATAGATCAACAAATGTGAACATTGTTCATTTACAGGATATACCACAAACGTAGCAGTTTTTTGCAGTTTTAATACCCAAAAGTTACTATTGTTTTGATAGATGTGCAGGTGTGAGTGCATCTGTGCTTAAGTGAGGTTATTTCAGTGTCACGTCTGAAGAAATGACAGCAAGCAACACACACAGCAAGTAAACAGACAGAGAGCTCATAGCATAAAAAATAGTCTCAGAAGTTTCAAATTGTGAGCCCACATTGAATCTCAAGTCTTGTGAATGCAAGTCCAAGTCGAGTCTGAAGTCACTGGAAATGCAACTTAAGTGCAGCTTTTGTCTCAGAGTCTAAGTGTCCAAAAGTATTCAAAGATTTAGAACATTACATTACAATCAACACACTGAAATAATATTTATTGGTTTCTGCTAATGGTGTAATCGGATAAGCGGCAGAAGATGGATGGATGGATGGGTTTCTGCTAATGGTGTCATGGCTGATTTACAGAGAATGAATGTGATGGAGTTTTATACAAGTCTTTTTTTTCATTGATTTAATTTCTTTTTAAGCAAGCTAGCACCACTTGGATATCTCCACACCAAACATGTGTTTTCTGCATGTACACGTGGTTTGACAAATGCAAGTTTCTCAAATGTCTCCACATTAGAAGAAAAACTTATAGTCCTCAGTCATTTCCCCCAATTATAATAAATGAGATAAGTGGAAGAAGAAAAACATCTTGTTCTTTGGTTATAAAAAAAGTTTTCTTCTTTTTTACTTCAACCCTGCCATCTTAACCACTGTATCCCCGCTCTGACTGACTTTTGACTTTAACTGAACCTGATGTGCAGCAAGTTAATCTGGTTCCCTTACCAGACACACTGCTCTTGGAACACCATCTTGTCTTGTCACGTAACATCAGATCTCAGAGGAAAACCTACTTTGATGTGATCGCTGATTCAGTCCTTGCTCTCTAATCCAGTATCCCTGCGCTCTGTATCATCTTGATAAAAACATTTCTTGACCAGTCTCCATAAATGGACATTTTATTAATTTAGAAGTTTGTGAGTTGTATGGCGACGGGTAGCCAAAGGCTCAAATACACAGTGTGCAAATACTGGATTTCTCTTAAACTGCTCAGAGGTGCTGTGTGCTTTTGGTGTCCAAATGGGCCTGGAGCTCAGTATTACATCAAGAGTTTTATAAACGCAGCCTCTAAAATCACTTAAGGAGCAGCTGCTTATTATTACACCAGAGATTGTCTGTGTGATCTTATCTCAAGATTTTTTTTTTGCAGACTACCTGGGTACAGGAAAACAATTCACACTCAGCCACTCACCTTTGGAGGATGCACTGGCATGTCACTATGGATTAGGAAAGGAAAGGAGACACTATTACTTTGACATAAAAGGAAATCCAAATAAAATAGTTGAATTTTTCTAACAAAAGTAAGGCCTATAATTTTAATTATTGGCACATTTATGGATAATTATAATAGTTTGTTTGCAGTGGATGGCAAATGTAATACTTTTTTTTTTTATTGTTGTTTAATAATAATCTTCAGTAGACAATAGAGCTTTCAATATGGAGATATAGGCAATGAACTAATGCTGCCGAGAGTAAAAAAATGTTCTTGCTGTTTAAAACAACCCATTAAATAATAAAACAAAACTAAACTAAAAATAAAAGACACTAAATAGTTGCGGCAACACAATTTTATGTATTATTATATAGTTTCATCACTATTTAAATTCAATTTGATCTGCAGTTCTGCTAAAATCCAAGCTAACTAGAGACTATTATCAAATTTCTGAATAAATAAATACATTTACATCTCTTCTTTGATTGCTTAATTTGAGGGAAAAACACACAATGGAGTAGTTGTGAAACTTCCAAAGGGAACCAAATTATACCAAGTCCAATGAATCCGTTTTAAAATCCTCAACTGTGTACAAACTGAAAAACTGCATTTGGTGAATAATTTTAAATAAACAACTCAGTTAAGTGCCAAAAACATTAGGAATGATATTTTCTGGCATATAACAAAACTCAAGGCCCATTAGCATCAATGGGCCAGCTGATTTCCATAGATTATGGAGCCATGGTGTTAGCAATTGAAAGTCTGTCATTAGACAGACTTTTAATTGCATAATGTCTTTCTTCATGTCTACATTTTACTTTTACGGAACCTTTATGTAATTTCTTTTTGAAGCTGATGAAATACTTTATTAGATTTATAAATAATATACATTAACTCCAATGTTATACACAGGGGTTCATATCAGATACACAGAGGCCCAATATCAATATCTGTCCGGGCCCCCTCCCCAATGCCCACATAGTGTACTGTTTTATTTACTGCCAGTATAGTGCAACCATCCCCCCACGACCCCATTTGAGAATAAGGGGTAGAAGATGGATGGATGGATGGATGGATGGATGGATGGATAGTGCAACCATGGCCTTCTTAAAGGCACAACTGTTCCATTCAATTGGAAACTTACTTTCCAGCATCCAGTTACCTGGTTAGATATCCCACAGTAATGGTTTGAACATCAGATCCCATTAAGTGCCGACAAGACGCACATCTTTGGTGGATGCCTTTTTCTTTGGATGTTTGCTTGTGAGCACTTTACATAGCAGAGTGAGGAATTGTTGTATTAAACTTAATTGTTGTAAAAATTAAATTTAAAGTTGGCCTGTCAGGTTTGGATCTAAAGAAGTAGCTGCCTGATTTGAACCTTTATAATGTACTGTACTTGTATAAGAACATCATGGATACGTGTTGAGCTGAAAGTTATTAAGGATACATATAGACAGTACCTCAGGTGTTTGCCTGTTGGCAGGACTATACGTTATCACTAATTTCAAGCACATTCAAGCCTTTTATTTCTCCTTCTTGTTGGAATTTCAATTGCACTTTATAACTAACAAAAAGACTAGCTGCTTTAGGTTTTGAGCTTTACCCCAGGACATCTAACCATCACAGCTTGACTGGCCATACTCTCAGATTAGCCAGTCAGTACAATGGATCCATCATATCCAAGTCTTCCACTCTGGATGTAACAGCTGCAGGCAGAGGGGAACTGTCTGAGCTTGACCACCTGTCTGAGACTTAAGCTGTGTGAGTGTTCAGGCTGGCTGAGCACATATATAAGCAGAAGTGGATTTATCACAGACTCTGTTGTCTTGGGTGAAGGAGTTAGAAGAACCACTGACATATCTGTCATCCCATAGCTTTCTCTGGGTGGTGATGATTGACAGGAATACCACCTCTGTCTCAGATATCTCTCTGCCAGAAAGCAAAGGGTCATTCATGTGGAAAAACCTGCTGAGAGTTGGGAAAATCATGGCAGCCCTTTGCCATGAATTCCTGTCATCCAAAGCCCCACACAACATGGCTGCAAGTAGACCAGAGCTTTTAGATTTATCTTTGGGGGTGAATTATGAAAAAACAGGGTTAGAGTGGACCCTTTACACTGCTTTCAGTATTATGGACACTCTTGCTGTGCCATATCAAGGTTGGTCAGATTTGTGGAGGATTTGATGCTCCCTTGGTAGACTGTTTGGGGTCTGACTAATCTCTATCTTCATGCCTCCATTGCTGGAGCTTTCTCAACCTTTAAAGTGTAATCTAGCACTCTTAATACAGTTACCATTCTTGTCAAGTAATGGACTGATACTGATTGCACATGTCACTGTCAGCCTGCAGAGGAGCAGGAACTGACTGAAGTTGACATGAGGCTTTGATTGTTCATGATAAAACCAGTGAGCTCCCCATGCAGACCACAGAAGAAAGACCAGATTCTGCCAAGTATGCACTATTAGATCACAAGTGACATTTGATGACTCGTTTCTCGACTTCTCATTTACTTGACGTGTGAACCACATAAAAGTTCAAAAGCAAAAGCCTAAAAAATAAAGTGTAACACCAAAATGGGTTAATAGTGGAACTGGTGAGGCAGTGACGGCATGTCGTTAAATTCAGCCCCCTCTGCCACTTTATTGACAGCGTTTGCAGTTCCTCTAACAGAACACAAGACCTTTCTGCCTCTGTTCAAAATATAATAACTTGCAGCCAAAACCAGCCTGAGAGATAATGATGATAATACGTTTAAGTCCATAAACTCCAGGCTTTCAGTTGGATCTGATGACCTCATTATTTCTTATTAGTCTCCCTGAGGCACCTAAACGAAGACTTTAAAGGTGGTCCCAAGGTTAATCCCCCAGGGGAATGAACTCGCTCCCCTGTATCTGTTTCTGGCACTGCTAGATGAACTGCTGCACTGCTGATTTGTCCAGTGGTTAGTTTAGAAGCTCCTCCAGTGTCCCAGATAGCTCAATTCTGTCCCAGATAGCCTTTCGGCTGATAGCTGGACCGAGGGATCAGTGTTTGTCATGACTATCCCTTACTACCCACCTCACTCTCTGATGACCTTTTAACCCTCAAACTTTCCCCTCCTTACATCCTGACTCCCATGTTGCCGGAATCACGTCACACACCTCATCCATCTCAAAGTGACAATACAACTTATCACCCATTTACAAATTAGATTTCCAGGCGTTTATGCGGCCGCCTTATGTGAATCAGACCCCAAAAATCAAAAACCTCATCAAGTGCTTCTTCTTCAAAGATGCAATTTTTCACACATCTGTCTTGTTCATATTTACTGTCAATAACCAAGAATTGCACAACAAAGCCAGTGCTGAGAGTGCTGCCAGATGTTCTTGGTCTCCCTCTAACTCTTTTATTTTTTGTTTGTGAGCTAAAAATCTCCCAGGTGATGACAGGCCTGGGAAGTATAAGTTGTAAAAGACTGTTTTGTGCTTTTAAATTAGCTCAGTGATTTACTAGTTTGCTCCCTGTATTGGGTTTGTTTTGTATCAAACCCAAGCATTACTGATTTTGTTTGATCCACAGAGGCAGTTTCACTCAGACAAAAATGTCCAAGAGGCGGTTACATTAAAAACGGTTGCCAAATATCACTTTATAGACCCTAAAACCAGAGTGAAGAAATGGAAGTTGAAATTTTTCTGATAGAATGATTAGATCAGATTGTTGAATATATACCTAATTTGGGAGAGCAGAAAACTGCTTAAGGGATCAGTGATTTATTCTCGCTGTAAATTCAACAGAATCTGGCGTACAGCTTTATTGTGAAGTGGGCTATCTCTAACCATATCTTATTGGTATGTGTGTATTTGTGCATATGTGTGCTTGTGCGCCCATGGTTTGTTTAGACTGGTCGGGAAAGCGTGAGACCAGAGTGAGTGGGCAGAGGCCATACTTTAGGGTTCAAAGTAAAACGGGGAGGGACCCCTAGTTTTGCAGGAATGTCGAGGAGGAGGCCTGATGGTTAGCTGGAGATGGCGTAATTAAGGGGTGTGATTGTGAGAACCTTCCCTTCCCTGGGCCCTGCAAGGGTCACAGATAAAAGAGCAGCCCTCAGCAGTTCTCACATGTGGAAAATCACAGTATTGCACTCAGAGCATTGAAAGAAGAGGATGAGCTAATCCATGGTTGCCTCATCGTGAAAGGCACAATCAGAAGACAGCAGATGACACCCTACCTGAGAAACCCCCTGCAAAGTTGGAAATGGATGGTGGCTGCAGGTTATAGATTGAGGTTATTGGGCAACAGGACCACAGAGAGTTTCTCAGAAGCAGCATAAATTAGATAGCTCTGGGAGGCTCCTTCTAATCATGTGGGGCTGTGTGTCGCCCTGTCGGTGTGGTTGTTGTAATTTCGCCCTGCTCGACGTGCTATTTGCAGAGAGCTTGATGACACATCGAGGAGCCTTTCTTTGCAAGCTCAGTGCTGTGTGACATTCGCAGCAACAGTAGGGTGTGGCGGGAGAGTTCAAGTTGCTGTTTGCTGACTAAACTGTTTTGTATTTATTTGGAAAGATGTTGACTCTTTCCTGCCTCACCATTGCAAATCCACCTTCCTTTTGTCAAATTGAAGCCTAACCCTAAATGATCCGCATGGCTTCAGTTGTCGATTCCTGAGCTATCCTCTTGAATTGAAATGGAAATTGTTAGTTTATGAAAAAAGGTCAAGCCTGAACAACAACAACAAAAAAATAGAAAAAGCATAACGGACAATATTCTTTATTTTGCAACTGAGATCTTGAGCTTCCATCCATATATTCAGATTAGTCTGTTGAAAGAGGTCAGCTTCACCTGCTTTTTCACCATCACTAAAGTTCTGTTTCCACTTTTAATGGTCTCACCTCAAACAAGAACACAAATATAGGGATAAAAACATTACGTCAGGCTAAACGCATTTTAAGAAATACATTTTAGATATTTGTCTAGCTTTTTTTTTTTTGGATTGATGGACACCATAACCCCTTTAAGAACCACATTTCCCAAACTTATTAGCTCTCTCAGATGAGAGGTTTGTCTCAGACTCCAACGACTCTTGTCTTTCTGTTTCTTCCTTTAGGGTGCAGGATAGATAACTGCGAGTCCTGCTTCAGCAAAGACTTCTGCACCAAGTGCAAATCAGATTTCTATCTACACAAAGGGCGCTGCTTTGAAAAGTGCCCTGAAGGCTTTGCCCCACTGGAAGACACCATGGAGTGTGGAGGTATGTCAAACTAAACACATGTACCATAAACGTGTGAAAACCATCTTTTCTTTTACCCCTCTTTTACCTGTTAACAGTATTCTATAATATCTCATTTGCCACTTGCTTTGGACCCAAAAACAAGCAGTTTCGCTAGGACCACACACAAAGAGGTTATAACATCCCAATAAATATATTTCAATCTGAGTTAAAGCATGACCTGGAGTCTTTATGATGCCTCTGTGTGGTGCTCTTCTGAGGTTTCACTGCTCATCGCTCTTTGTGTCATCTTGCAGAAGGGTGTGAGGTCGGTCAGTGGAGCGAGTGGGGAGCCTGCACCAGGAGAAACAAAACCTGTGGCTATAAGTGGGGTCTGGAGACCCGGACACGGCACATTGTAAAGAAACCACCCAAGGACACGATACCCTGTCCCACCATCGCTGAATCCAGAATGTGCAGGATGGCTATGAGACATTGCAGAAGAGGTAAGGATTTTACCGCAATATGCTGAGGTGCATATGAAAGAAAACAGCTCACTTTTGCCAACAGAGAGCCCTTTGAGAGTTTCAGCCATGTTGAGTAACCCTTTACTCCCAACAATCCTCACACAGCCTTGTTTTTTCACCATCTGTGTTGTTGAGGTTGACAGTTGCGATTCCTTGCATGAAATATTAGTGTTTTTCCATGGCAGCCTTGTTCGAGCCAACTCTTTTCCTGAGGTATATTTCCCACCCCTCTCTTCCATCTCCCTTCATCTCCTCAGTGGAATTCTTAAAAAGTACGAACTCCAGGTTTCCTCAATGGCCGTCTCTGTTTCCTCCTGTCAGCTTGAGAGATTTTTGCGGTGTACGTAGCTTGTATGTCAGGCCATTAAATGAAAAGTTGATGGAATTTCTCTGTGCGCAAATACAGCTAAAGGAAATATTTTTTTCAAAGAGTAAACCATTTCCCTCGGATGGTCCAAACACACCATTTGGGGTGAGGGCCTCAGTTAGCAGTACTTTTAAAATGAATGTCCTTTCCCTTAATGCACTTTTACGTCTCTCATAAACTTTGGATTACGATAGGCCAAGTGTAAATATTTAATTCACCAAATAAGGAAGCAATTACAGAGGCAGATATCATTCAGTCAGTCATAAAAAAAAGGAAAAACTTTGCTAAACAAAAAAAAAAAAGGAAAATATTCTAACCTTGAAGATTTCTCTCCATTTTTGGCTTGGAGTGCTGAGTGGGAGGGCCACTTGGTGAAGTGGTGAAAGAGTAAATAAACTTGAAATAAAGCCTGATAGTTTCTCATATTTCTGAACTACCAGAGCAGTCGCTGCTGTCTGAGTTGGAAACTGTGATCCCATGGCACATGAAGTTTCCAAAGCCCAGTCCTGAATGTCAGGGAATTTCAGCCTAGCTCCCCGCCCCTTCCACATCTGGATGACTTTTGACGTGCCTGCTTGACCTTTTCCTAGAAACTTTATCTCCCTTTATTATTAAAATTTGGCATCATTACACAAGGATGCTGTCAGTTATCTCATGTGTGAAGTTGCTGTTATGCTTAATATATGATCAAACAGCGAAAGCATTTTTCTTCACTTCTTTACGAACAAACAGCTGCCTCCCCATGTCCGTCTTACTTAAAGGTACTGTTCCTTGGTGATGTGGTCACTGTAAACCTCTCAGTGCAGTTCCTTATCCACTGACTGAGTTACATCTTGAGTGGCTACAAACTGCGTGTAAAAGTGTCACTGTATATGCATCTTAGGACTCTCTGGGCTTGTGAAGTGCTGTGGTGGCCTGTTTAATAAAGGCAAATTTCAGACTTAGGCATGTGTTGTTAATTCCCCACTGCTAGTGAAAAATCCCCACTTGGCAAACGCCAGTGAAATGCAACACTCCTCAGTTCAAATAAACACAAGGAAAAATGTGAGCCACTGAAGTCAAACTGGAGGAGAAACACTCCACAGATGCAGGGGTGTCACATGAAGTCCGACCGACTTGCACTGTAAAATAATCACTTGGCTTGAGTGATAATAAAGTTCACTCATAAGGGAGCAGAGTCTGAGATGCAGGTGATTGGGATGCAGCCAAAGCTCGTAGAAGAGCAGCAAGTACTTTAAAGCAAGGTTCTTAACCTTTCAATTCCCAACCATCCAAGATAATTAGGTTGCAGCTCAAAACACATGCCCCTCATCTTAAACATGTGCACGCCCTTTTTGACGCTTACAAAACGCTTTTATTAACTCTCAATAAAATCTATGATGACTGGTCCAAGAGGAAGAAGAAAAAAAGCAATGAGCAAAGTATTTAGAGTTTCTCCATGAACGCAACATTTTGCGCCAAAATGCCATGACATTAAACACACCATCATGTGTTTACAGTTCCCACTGTTTCAGTGTTATTAATGAGCCAAAGTTGTGTTTTTTGCATGCATGGTGAAAAAACTGAGTAATATAATTACATTGAATGCTACGGCGCACCTTTCAGCCTCACCACATTTGTTATGGATCTGTTTTTTTCCATTTTCTGTTTGACCTAAAAATAATCACAAAGGCCATTAAGGGTGGCCTTCAAAGATCAGTACAAACAGCCTCAATATGGGACTATTTTTGTGCAAATTTAGAAAATTGAGATGGAGTTTTAAAAGAGTCATTGCAATGTCATATAATCATCTTTTGTATATTGTCATAAACTGATTTGAGATAACCGAAACTTTGGTGTCTAGATTTTCCTATTAGAAGAAAATACAATAATCTTAAATTCTTGAATAATCATTTGAAAATAAAGCTGTATACATGTATAATAGAATATCTAGTTTAAAATGTTCTTTTCACTGAACACAAGACATCATTATTTAAGTATAAGCATGTTGTAGGATTACATAATCACTGTTTGCAAAGAAGCAGTGGATTGAATGGAGACAGGAAACTGCAAGTATCTACACACTATTTATGGAAGTGCTTATCTGATTATCCAGTCTTGCAAAGTCCCGGTGTTATTTTATTTAACTTACACTGGAAATGAGTGACAAATCTCTCTGTTCCAGCTTTGCTGAAGGGTGCAAGGAGATATGAATAACTTTCTTTCTGTCTCACTGCATCTGCAGGGATTTAGTTCTACTGTAGAAAAGAAATAAAGTTTCCAAAGTAAAGCCCAGATTATGTGAAGAAAAAAGGCTCTTTCTCTGCAAATATGATGTTGGTGTAAATCATGTCGGATGCATTTCTTGCAAGTTGCAGATCAACGTCAATACCACATATCACTCATGGTGCGCTGATCCATTTCTTGTATTCTGCCAAAGTTTTTCCTTTTCTTTTCTTTTGGAGAACAGCAGCGCACACACTGAAAAAATGGTAGGAAAAGTTATGGTTGAGTGCGCGGACACACAGACTAAGTGGTGGTTTTCTGTCAAATGTTGTTTTTCCATTCAGATACGGAGTTAATTTTTTAAGAAAACTACTCAACATTAGTACAAATAAAGTGGTATTTTGGTTTCTTTCCACAAGCAGAGTTGCATCAAGTGTTTTGGTTAGCATTCTTTAAAGAAGACTGCAGATATTAAAACAGTAGGTAGATATTTAAGGGTAAAACTCACCATCTAAACATCAAATTTTTCCAGTGTTTTGTTCAGTCTGTTAAATGAATTAAAATAATGAATAATTCTGTAACACATACAAGGATTTTAAAAAATAGACCTTAATTTTCTCAGAAGTTAGTAAGTGTACCAGATGATGACCAAGGGAATAAATCTGGTTTGCACCACTTGCCTCATGTTATGTATTTGCATTGCTCCCTTGAGATATTTAAACCCTCTTTTATTCTTTGTATCCCTAGAGTGTTGTTCTGAACAGGCTAGAAACAATAAAGAGACTTTATTAATAGCTGTTCCAGCTCTATCAGCATTGATAGACCTGGTTCATCCCTCTCTCTGTCTGCTAAACAGAGGAAAGGAAAGTGAAAGCACCCTTCTTCTCAGTATTGCTGCCTTTAAAGAACTCCCTACAGATTTCCAAGCAACCCCTGTCATCAGATTCACTGGTTCACAAAAAGATGTGTTTGACAAGTTTGAGTCTTCTTCGTGGTTCTTCTTTATTTTTGGTTTTGCCCATTCATCTGTATAGTTTCCTCACTTTCTCCCTTAGTTGCAGTATTGTTTAAGCATCAGCTGCTTCTGCATCAGTCACATTTGTTGTTGCAAGAACAATATCAAGTGTTAAAGTGTTTGAAACTTCCACTCTCGACATAATGCCTGATTTGGGATTAAAGCGGGTGTAAAGTCCAATACAAACACACCACCGTGGACAAACAGACTAGCTTGGTCTAGTTTCCACCAATTTCTGCAAATCGGCTTTCAGATTCTCAGACGGTCTTAATGGCAGCAGACAGGAGTGAGATTTGTAGGTCGAAGTGGATTTGTTTCAAAGGGGTTTGAGTTAAAACAAGAGCTCACAGTTAACCCCAAACGTACTGTAGAGGAGACGTTTTACAATGTGAAGTTATGAATTTGTGAAAATGTATTGCCTTGCAAATGTTGGATCTGATAGAACAAACACACTGACGACCAGAACCGTGTGGTGCAATTTGTATTCATGTTACTTTTAAGACTTTTCTGCTGAACCCGGGAAGATTTACAGACACTGTGCTGTTCTCATGGAAAGAAAAAGACAAAGAAGAAGAAAAAAAAGAAACATCTACTGATTATCTTGGCCATTTGATCAGTGTATATACCTGTGCTTGGAAGCGCTAACAGGCCTTTGAGGAAGTATTGATCTCATGTGTGTAACCAGAGAAACCCTTTTTGCTGTAGGCCTCAGCCTGGGCCAAGCCTTCCATCCCATAAGTCATCTGATGCAAAGATTCAGCCACTCCTGATCCTCTGTGCCATAACTCCTCTGCAGTTTGTGTTTATACTGTAACTGTGATTACTGCCTCTGTGTTCAGGCTGCTTGTTTCTTCTGCTGGTAATTTTAAACCTTCAAAGTTTTCTTGCGCGTTCAGATGAAAACCCACCTAGACTCGGAGCGCTACTTCATTACGCCTCTGCTGCATCATGTCCTGCAAGGACTTTGTCTGCATTGAGATCATAGAGATTGTAGACAGTTTGTTTATGTCAGCCAAAAACACCTACGGTCTGGTGCAGAGGACTGAAATGAGCCCATATTGGATCCTAGAGGGATTTGGCTGACTTTTTTTTTGCCAGGTCTTGTCTGAAACCAATCTGGTTCTGTGGCAAATCCATAGTGCCATGGGCCTCCTAGTTCTCACCGTCTGTAAACCATCTGCTCTGTAAGTATTTGCTCCTGTAAAACGATGCACAAAGCAACAGTGATTGCTTTAAATCTGCTTTGGAGGAAGCTCAATTTCTTTGTCTGTGGTGCGCGCTGTTTTTCAACACCAAACAATCCCCGTCTCTGGCAGTCCTTGCATTCAAGCATGTGGTTTACGATCATGGTTGTGTTTGAACGTGTGGCACACAATCTTGCTGTTTATTCTGACAGAGCCAAGGGGTTTTAAGCTCTGGCGGAAGATGCCATTCACTTCTGAGCATTTTAGTTACACACTCAGCATGTTCACATCTAAGTCTGGCCTGTGTTTGGTCGGAAAACTCAACATCCAAACAGATTACTGGATGTTTTATTGTCAGATGTAGCTTTCTACTGTCAGGCCTAAAACAGACCCAGGCTTTCAATATGAGCCTAATTGATGCGGCGTGTTCTTCTTGTCTCAGCTCATGGTGCAGTTTGTTCAGGAAGCAGTAGGAGAACCCGCCTGTTCTCTGACCAAAATAAATATGGCGGCTGTTGACTTTGTCAGCAACTGTCTTCAAAGTGCTTTGCTCAAGCTGCTACACAAGTAAAGGTCTTGACTTCCAAACTTTTCATACTCCAATCGATATATAAAAAGTGCACTATACAGGAACCAATCCTGACGAGTCCTGCTCTAATCTGTCACACTGGAATGGCAGGTGGTGATTAACAGTGATCTCTGGCCTGGCTAACATCACTCACAATCTGGATCAGTTCTTCCCGCCAGCGGGAGTGGAGAAAGAAGCCTTTTCCCAGGACAGAAGGAGAGCTCTAATTGGCAGCCACCCTGTCATGGTGATTATTTGCGCCCCTCACTGCAGCCTATTGTGACTGATGGAGCCACAGCTTAATCTTCATTTAATAAAGCTGCTCCATAGGGGCTAACACAGTAGCTGGTAAGAAGGCCTCAGAGGCCCTCTGCCTCCTTTGGACAACATTGATGGTTTGGCTCCAGGCACAAGGCCTGAGTTTGTGTCTGACTGAGTGACGCCTACCTACTACCACCACCCACCAGGCTGACTTGCATCCTTCAGTAATTTAATTAAATCTGGCCCAAATCTGTTTGTGAAGATCAAACAAAGAAGAAGCAGTGGTAGATAGGATAACCATATCAACTCGTCATTGCTCTCCATTGCTGCCAGTCTCATATGAAACACAGCTGTTAGCGTCATCTGTACAATCTCTGACAATGCTCAAAGCTAGCTAAACGTGACTGTCAATGGTCCATTCACTTATCAGGAAGTGTCTCCTGTGGATGCTAAATCTTCCACTGCAGGAGAAAGTCATTAGCAGTCATTTCTAAGACCTCTGTCTTGAGTACATTCCTGTTTTTTTTTTTTTTTTTTTCTGGGGGGGATTAACTTGCTCTCTGACCAAAATAAATATGACTGCTGTCATTTTGTCAGCAACTGTCTTTTGATAGCAATATTTGAAACACCCCCCGATCCTGCTGGCTGTTAAATGGAGAATCCTTCGTCATAACACAGGCATGAGCCATAAACATGTGGAGGCCTTTCAAAGACCATGGGTTAGAGGGAGGTGGAAGAGGAGGGGTCAGCCGTGCTCACTAGGGCTCCATACTCCACATTATTGTCATCTGGTCTTTTCCAAGCAGGAAGAAAGAGGAGGGGTGTGAGTGAATTTCTTTCTGGCCTGGTTGAGTAGTAGTTGCCTTACCGTGAAGTGTGTGTTAATGCTGCTATTCTTTGCTGAACTGAAAACCCAGAGAGAGTACATTTTGATGATGAGAAGATGAACGAAAGCCAGAAGTTTGAATGTTGGTGCTCATTTGTGTCATTAATCTGCATTTCAGTAGAGTCAGCTTGTCTCAATCCCTCTCCATGTTGAAGACTTGATGACGCTTCCATGTTTAGAGTAAGACTTTGCCAAAGACAACGGACACAAGACTGGTTTGCGAGCTTTGTCTTGCTACGAGGCACGTGGGCTGACATTAACGACCCAATCAAAAATAGACATGTTGCACAAAAAGCGGCAGCAAATTGTCAGGGGAAAGGCAACAGAAAAAGAGACACTACCCTGGAGAGGAATGTTTTTTTGAATGTTTTCACGCTCACAAGCGGGAGCTATTTCCCCCCACTGTGCACAATGGGATGTTGGCTGATATTGCCCATGACACGGTTGGGCCTGTAAAGTGAACCTCCGCAGGCAGATGAAGCCATTACTCCCTGTGATTTTTCTTTTCACACCAATCGTGACACTGCCTGTATTTACAAGGATTGATGGCTGCAGCTTGCTATGAGATCTTTGAAGTAGCTGAAGATTTTTTTTTTTTTTATGAAATACGTAACTCCAGATGTCCAGTTGTGGTGATATTTAGTGTTAGTGTGTGGCTATATTTGTTGATTGTGTTCTTCTTTTTTTTTTGTTTGGTGACTATTTTTAAAAGAAGAGCTTCAAGGCTGGGAAACTATTAAACTAGTAATGAAAGCTCTGTTCACCCCTGCTTAAGTAAAGGTCATGTTTAGTGAGGGATGATGGTGTAAGATCCTGGTATTGACTCCAAACATTGAACTCTTTTTGCTGTTGTAGAGTTTTAGGGAAGGGAATTGAAAAATGTACTGACATCAGATACAAATAGAAGGTAATGTCTATTCTCTTCTAATGTCCGATATGATCAAGTATTCACTAAAGTAAAGCTTGCTTTGAAGCAGGCCCCTGTATCGGTAGTTTTCACCTCATATTTAGATAACACGAAGCTGGTTATAGCAGGATCTGTCTGATTTTTCTGCATCCCTGCGCCTCCTCGTTCTGTCTGCCAGACCTCCCGTCTGTTGCTGCTGCCAGCTCTCCTGTGGGCCCGTAGACGCTTTCATCTCCACAACAACACACCAGACAGATGAAGATGCACGCGCACGCATACATCCACACAACGTGAGAAACGTGTAATAGACACCGACAAATACTTCAACAGACCTCACAGGCAGAAGAAGTCACCACATCATCTACTCTTTTCCTCAGCCCTATTTCCATTCTCCTTTCCTGTCTTGTGCTTGAATGACACGTTCTTTCTGTCATATCACATATCGCTTTGCGTGGCTGGGAGAAATGTGCGTGCCACAGGGGAGGACGAGTACGCGTGGCGCGCATCATTCGAAGCAACACTGCGGCACTGCTGTCTTCCCTCTCCAGTGGTCTGGCTGGAGGAGGAAAGAAGGAAGGCGAGGAGTCAAAAAGGGGAGCCTGAAAACATCTGGTGAACAGTTGCACTGGCTCAGGAGCTCCTCTCCTCTCCACTTTCCACCAGCCGTCCTTCTAGTTCTCCCTCTCTGTCGGGTGTCTTTACAGAGACATCACAGCTTTTAATTACAGCCAGTGAATTCAGAGAAGCTTCTGACCCACTCATGCCAGCGAGCGTGGACCAAGTGTGTAGACACGCAGACACAACAAAGATGCAAGTATAGACCTGCCGGCTGCTTTGAACTCTTGTTTGCCTGTGCATCATGGTATTTTCATGCACTAACAGTGGCAAATACAAGAGTTGAGACTAAAAGCACTGCTATTACAGTGGTAAGTAGAGGCTAACTAAGAAGCACTGCACTCTGATTAACACAGAAAAAAACAACACAAGGTGATGTCATAGGTTAGTAATGCCAGCTTAAAGGAGCAAATACATTCACAGGACATTTTACTTACACAAAGCACAACTATGTGTTGAATCTACTTTTACATCAGCCAGTTTTTTTCTTTTATAAATGCTTTTTTAACATGCTTTTTAAAACTCTGTGTGATCCACCATGTCGGAAATCCCTCATGCTTCGGTGCTCATGACTCAAAGCAGGATGGCTCTCTAAGGAACATCTCATGACATGATTAACTGGTCAGTGTCATGAAACCCAACCCATTCCATGTACCATATCAAATCTCTTCAAACATAAATGCACCTTCCTGCTGGGTGGCAAGGTTCAAGACCATGATCTCAACAGGCCGTCAGGCAGTTCTTTTGGATTAGTGGGAGCTTAAGTCCCCCTTTGATTTGGTTTCCTTTCTCTTCCTATGCTGCATCCCTGAGACATGCTGTTGCCTCATGCAGTACACAAACCTCTCCATGGTGAGGTGAGACCCTGAAATGGCCTTTGAAATTGCGCTGTAATCCCACACAGCTAAAAACAACAAGAAAATGTCTGCCATATGCCTCAAAGCCCTTTGTTTGTGTTCTGGTAAATTGAAGAGGGATTATTGACAAGGGTATGACTGGTGCCTTGATGGAGGATATGAACAGGCGGTGATTCTGTCTGCCCCCATCTGTGATCATATCTGTCAGAGTCACTCAGCTGTCTGTCTGTTTGCTGTTTGACAAGTGTTTGATGCCGTACAGGCATTAAAAAGGATCAAGCTCTTCATGAATTGGCTTTACCTCTGTCCCTGTGCAAGAGGGGCTTTGCAAACACATCAAACCCTTCTCCGTTCCTACTTCTGCGATGAGCTAATGATCTATTTTTACCAAAACATATGTGTAGCCTGTTGGATCATTGCAGGAGGCTGAACAAAGGCTACCTATAAGAGTTAGCTAAGCAATCAAAGAAAACAAAATGCATTGGATGAGCTTGATTCCTTCATCGCTCGCCATTGCAGGGGGATTGCAGCATGATCCTGATGGCCCCTGGCTCTGTTTTCGTGTCTAAGCCTGTCTGACTCAGCTTGGCTTCCCATTCATTAGGGATGGGTCTTGTTTTGGGACAGTTGTGTTCCATGTCCAAGCATTTCAGGGATTTCTTCCTGAGTTTCCCAGTACTGAGAAGAGGGCAGCAAAAGACCTGTGCAGAAATAAGATATGAAGAGGAAATTCTGTGAGACAGTTTCGTCCTTTATATCCCCCCTGCTCCCCTTACAGACTCCCAGAGACCAGGAGGCTTCGGACCTGGTGGAATTGCTAAATTAAAACAATGTGCACGCATGAGTATCCAGACCAAAAAGCCCAGATATAAGACAAAGCTATGAATAGCTCATGCTCACATCTTTGTATGGACTTTGCCACCATGATCTCCTGGTTTATGGACTGCAGGGTTGAAGCACTGAAGATTTTTGGATTCAAAAGTGAACATAAATGGTCTAGAAGGTAGAGCTGAAGAGTAATTATTTTACTTTTCTTTGTTTTCTGCTAAATGATATAAATATATTCAGAACGGCTGCCAGAATCTAAGTAATGATGATATTATGACACATGGGAAAAGTTTCTAAATGTCACATTTTATGAAATCAGTTGATGCTTTGTCATTAGAAGTCTTTTGGAGCCAAATGTTATGGAGTTGTGTAGCAAATTAAGCTACTTCTGTATTCCACAGTGTTAGGGTTTGTCCATCATTCATATTCTAGTTGGAGCAGATGTTTGCAGAGATGAGTGAGTCATGTCACAAAATGTTTTACGGGGCGCTTTATAATCAATAGCAACATATCTAAACACTTAAAATATGCTTTGGATCCAGTGTTTATAACTTTAAGGGGTATTGTATTCAAATGCACTTCAACATGTCTTCATTTTGAAGACTTGATTGATTATGACCATCTTTTATGTAGAGTCCATAATGGTAATGAGTTTGTAGTAATGATAGTCATTAATATTACATTGCTTGTTTTAAAAAGAGGCTGCTGGTACGCTGCTGCTGCTGCTGCTGCTG
>JBAMIG010000006.1:21287471-21298281 GCA_037177335.1 Kiunga ballochi | reverse complement strand
AGGTGGTGCTCCGAGGTAAATATTATTAATGTTAATATTTCATATTAATATTAATTTATGACGCTATAACGCTACAAGGGAAAACAAACAGAACAAAAGCAGAGGACAGACAGACAGCACAAAAGAAACCTTGCAATCCAATATTAAACACCTTACTATCCGCCACACCTGCACAGAAGCATAAAGGACATCTCATGGGCTCTGGAAGAAGACAAAACCGGCAAATGCCAAGGGCACTAGAGATGAACAAGCAAAATATATTATTATATAAATACGTGAATATAAAAAAAGAACAAGAAATCTCAAGCACACAAAAATAAGGAAAATGACTGTAAATAACCCTAAAGAACAGCTCAGTGACAGTCACCATGCAGAATACAGGCTGACCCTTTACCCAAGAGTCTGAGTTAGGCCAGGTCGACCCTGAGACCAGGAAAAACAAGAACCCCTGCCACTCCATGTCAGAGCCAACTAAGCATCTGCCCAGGAGGTGGCAAGGGGAGGTCCCAGCTCAGGCCCCCCACAGTCAAGGGCCCAGGTCTGCAATATATCACCCCCCCCAGCCTTAAAATACACTTCCACATACATAAATCTTACTCACCCATCTACACTCCCACCTTGCTTATCTTGAAATTACACACACACACACACACACCAGCAAAGCCAATCAAAACTCTATGGAGCCTGTTCCAGCTTTGCTTGGGCGAAAGGCAGACAGCAGCCTGAACAGGTCAATCTGATCATATATTTTTAAGGTTGAAATCCAAGATGGCAAATGTGAATTGGTAATAATTCACACTTTATGTTTCGGTGGGGCACCATTACAGCAGGTGCAGTGACAGGAAGGAATTTTTCCTTTTCCTTTTCTTTTGTTTTTAACCATCCATTACACACGGTAGAACAGACATGTATTTCTATACCAACCTGGTGTGATGTTTCCTTGGGGTGCAGTAAGGTTTTTAAAGTTATTTTTCTGGCTTATTTAACCCAGAATACCTGGCTTTTCCTGCCACATTTGGATCCAAACACAACACAAGGCCATTGTCCCCGGTTGGTTGCTGAGGGGAAATATTTGTAAAGCAGTTCCGTCCTTCCACTCAGGATGTGACATGCAAGAACTTTATGACTTGAACTGAATCACACCGTGCACCTTAAACATATTAGACCGGGCAAACATTTCCTCTTACTGCTGCTTTGAGCCATGGGCACTGTATTATATTGGGGTTGGAGAGCCAGCTGGTAAGGACAAATCCACAAGGATTCCTTATTTCCCCTCCTGACTCTGGCAGGCACAGCCCTGCTCCATTCATTCAGTTTTTATATGTGCCCACTGCCTAGTAGCTATGCTACTACCGGTTTCAAGGGAGAATTAATCAAAAACAGGTCTTATTAAAGTATATTAAGACCAGTTGAATTGGATATTATGTGCTTGGTAATGGCCCAGAAGGGTTGTATGTTAGCCAAACTTGACACTCGTGGCTTCTATGAGTACGGGTGTGTTGTTCTGCAGTGGCACTGCTTTGTTCCAGGGGGGGCGATTCGCTTCAGCCAAATGTTGCATTGTGGGTAATCAGATTTTAAGTGGGTATGAATACAGCAGGGGGTAAAGCAGGGTTTCATTGTCCAGGAATGCTTAATCATTGCCTTCATTCAAGGCCGGATTATGTAGCGGCATGCCTCAGAAACAACCTTTGCCTCCACTTGGAGGGTCTGTAAAAAAATGTTCATTCATATATATATATATATATATATATATACACACATGTACAAACAGTTGTTATCCTCGTAATAAGAGGCCAGGTTCATTGCTCCCTCAAGGCATGGTGAGTAGGTGGAAGTGGAACCGCAGCAGGAAGGTGCTTTATCTAAGTCTCACTAACTGGGCTGCGCTCCCTGAAAGCACTGGAGCCAGTGATGCTCCCAGTGCGAGCTACGCAGTCATCATCCTCGCACAACAGTTTTTATTGGATCGTTTGTGGGTTGTAGATATGTGTTTAATCAACTCAGCTGTAGGGGAGGTCTTGACCTCATGGCAGTAGTTCCCTACCCGGACTGTATGTGTCTGCGTGAATGGTTCCCAGCCTTTGCTGTGGAGTGTGACCTGCGGTGGAGCCTCTAGTGCACAACACACTTTCTCTTGTTACTGAGTTGAACAATTAATTGTAGAAAGTCATGACTAATAGCACATTTAGAGGTGGCAAGAGTTGCATTTAATGGATAGTAATGAAAATATTCATTTTTTATTGTTGACCTAATTGTCAAAGTAATTTCTAAAAACATTACTTGGTGGCCAAAAACACCACCAGCTGCATCCACTGAGACAAGACAGGATGCAGCCATGTTTTTTTTATTCCAATTCTGACTCTTTCCATGTGAAAGTGAAGCTGAAATCAAACTGTTTAGGCAAAATCTTTCCAGTCTATCGTTGTCCAATTTTGGCGAGTCTGTGTAAATTATAACCTCAGTGTTATGCTCTTATCTGACAGAAATGGCTCCCAAAGCCTTATGTTGCTGCTCGCCATCTGCTTCAAGGTTGGGCATGTTGAGATGCTATCCTGCATGTTGGTTGGAACCAGCGCTTTTTTGACTTCATGTTTTCTTTTTGTCATCTCTGAACAGTCTGCCTATTTTATTCTGTCCTCTGAGATATTTTCCCTTTCAGATCATTTTCAGTAAACCTTACAGGTGGTTGTGTTTGAAAATCCCAGGAGGTCAGCAGTTTAAGAAATATTTAGACAAGTCCGCCAACATCCATGTCGTGTTCAAAGTCACTTAAATCCTCTTTCTTCCTCATTCTGGTGGTCAGTGTGAACTCCTGCAAAGCCCTCGAACCATGCTTCCATTCGTATATATGCACTGACTTGCAGCCACGTGATCGACGGATTTGCCAGTGAGTCAGTCATCAATTCAGTATCAACATCCATGTCTCGTTCAAGATGATGAACTTGGTGATTTATTTTTTGGTTGTAAAAGTGGATGAAGACCAGTCTTAAACTGCAGTTTGCAATAGAAAACTTAAAAAATAAAAATATCTTTAAAAAATTGATAAGTAAAGCAGATTGAGAGATTTACATGGAAGTGAGTTACTGCATTTTCATGCAAATCTCAGACCCTGTTTTTTTTTTTTTGTGTATACAAGACAAAAATCTCCCAAGATCCTCACCCCAAGCTTGAGAGAACAAGCACAACTGGATTCAACTTGTGAAAGTAAAGCTGAAATGTGGTACTTCTGCAGAACTGGCAGCACAATATTGGAGTAAATAGCTCATCATGAAGGCTTGATGACAGCTCACCTACCGCGAGGACCAAAGTTTGAGGAGTAAGTAATGAATTGCATGGTGTGTGGATTAATTGTGCATAAAGCTACAGTGACAGAATTCAAAATCAATGCCAACCCAAGCCTCATTTTTTAACCTGATACTTATGTAAGACAGTTGAGCTTCACTAATATACTGATACACTGCTGTGACTTATTGCTGGGCACAGTTGCAGAAGTAGCATGCTCACGCTGTGCCTATATTTGATGGCGGGATCCTTGGCTTCAAGGACATACTTCCTATGACCTGCTTTTATTTTGGTGAAAGTATTCTCATGAAATATTGCTTGGTCTATGTCTTTTTGACAAACATAAATGAAGCATGCATCGAAGATTTTATATCTGAGCAGTTATTTATTAATTCCAAAGCAACTCTGCTGTTTTTCCTGTGTGTGCAGAGTAAATCTGTCATTTTAAATTCTGTCATATGTGTTACATGCAGCTCATTTTCCTGATTTTAATCCCAAATTTCATTCAGCTGATATTCTATTGATTACTTTAATCATTCATGTCTGGCTGTTTAATCAACCTTTTCTCTGTAATGTATTAAGATGCATATTAATTGCTGTTTTACTCTTAATTTAAAATCAGTGCATGTTTGTTTGCACATGGGAAACTTTATGGCTAAATTCAGCTCCGTCAGATAGATTTTTGTGTGTCAGTTTTTTTTCAGGAATGTCTTTAAGATTAAAAGCAGCAACATCCTGCAGACACAACTGCTTACCACAGGAGAACTTTAGTTTGTTCTTTAAAACACTAGCTTGAGGATTTATGGAGCTACTGTACAGCAGTGTAGCAACAAACAGGCCTCTAATTGCTGCCTGCCTGCTCTGCATCTTCTACGTGTGTACGTGGGTATGAATAGATAAAATAAACCACATGTGTGTGTGTGTTTGTGTGTAAGGAAGCTGACTATAACTCTCAGCATTCATTTATTATCTGCTTGTGTGGTTTGGCAGCAGCTCTGTTGGTCTGGGGTGTACAACGGGCATCTGTCTGGATGTGAGGCAGGCCTGGCATGCTGCTCAGCCCCCCTGCAAGGCTGCATGAGGGTGGGATCAGAGCAGGAGTCCACCAGGCTCCAGTCTGGTAGTCTCTACATTTGTGCATATACACTACTGTCTGCATGGAGGTAATAAAATTAAAATCACACAAGCTTCAACAGCTGCCACACGTTGGCCATTGTTCTGGTTGTTGCTTGAAATGAGTTGACCTCCCTTAATGTTTCACCATTCTTCACACTATCACATAATCTGTCTGAGTCTGTGTGTTCCCTAATCATTTTTGCACAATTCTAACTCCAGACCGTTTATTTGACCTTTGTGGTCATTATAATTTCAAGGTGTGATCCAGCAAAGTGGAGAGTAACACAATAGTATCCACATTGCCATGGCTGGACGCCATACCTCCCTGTATTCTGCTGGATAACAAGTGAACCGCCACAGAAATTGAGCTTAGAGTGCTCTTGGATGACAAAACACACTTGGAAAATGATATTATAGCTGGAAGTGTTTGTTGGAAACTAATGAAGGATATTTCCTCCCCCAAAAGCACCAAGTGTTAGATTGCTACAAAGTTTAATATTGCTCATATTGCACAGTTTATTGATTCAATGCTCAAACACACACTTATTCCATAAAGATTTGAAATTTAAAGGTTTATTGCATTGTCACAGACAACAATTACATTTATCGGAGCAGATTTATGAACAAAAGTGCAATGCAAAGCAAAACAAAGCAATATAGTTAGTGCTGACACTGATGTACAAACAGTACCAGTCACACTGCAGCTTCCAGAGGGTGTATACAAAATGTTTACAGACATGTGGATTCATGTGGAAGAATCAAACAAGGAAAAAAAACAGTTTACAGTTACTGAGCTTGGAGAAGGATAGTGTCTGTTTGAGGCAGAGAGAGCGCTGTTAAGCAGCTTTACCACCTGTACAAGCAGAGCACAGGCCATTCTGCTGGTTCTGGCCTGGATGGATCTCTACCTTCAACATCAGTGCAATGGATGGAAAAGGTGACAAGTTGCAGGGAAGTGCTGGCCTTCCGGGATGTTGTGCACTTCAGACACCATATTATCTGCTTTTTTTTACAAGCTTCTGGCCTGGCTGCTCAGAGAACTAAAATGCATGTCAGCACACTCAATGGCACAGTTATAAATATTTATCATAAGCTGTGTAGAGATTTTGATGCTCCTCAGTTTCCTCCACATCTACATGCTCCTGCTCACTCATATCATGAAAAATAACAATGTTATGCTGATGACACAAATAACCAGGTGACTATAATGTTATCCAAACTCTGATCCAATGCTTTTATCAAATTACAGATTAGATGTGCCATTTCTTCAGTTAAATGAAGACAAGATTTAAATATTTGCTTTTGAACCCAAATAAGAATGATTAAAAGTCACCAGTCAGCTTCAGATAGCTGTGTTAAAAATGGTAAAACTCCAGCTTAACTTCATCACATTAAGCCAGGTGTGAAGACCATTTAGGATTATAGGACAGATGTCTCAGCAGGATTTAGAGAACCTTGTGCATGCATTTATCTTTAGCACACTAGACTTTAAGGGCCAAAATATAGTTAAGATGTTCTGGTTTGATGTGAAGCAACAAGCTCCTTCATGTCATCAGGACATGTTCTACTTCCTGTTCCTGGTCACAACTAAACATGGAGGCAGTGTTCAGTTTTTATTCTCCTCATACGTAAAGAAAAAACTTCCAATAAACTGCAAGTCTCCTGAAACGTCTAGATGTTTTAAATCCAGCTTAAAAATGATTTCTTTTGCTGCCTTTTATCAAAATATATCCTCACTCTATAACTTTTGTGTCACATATTTTATTTACAGTTTAAGTTTGTTCTTAACTTTACTGTCTTCATTGTTGATTTGACAATTGCATGATTGCACCAGTTAGCTAACACCTAATTTGCATCTGTAGTCCTCTGCAAATAAAATACTTGACAATAGATAAAAATAAGTGACAGCGTATTAAGACAAAATACATGTACAAGACAATATATAAAAGAGCAATATAATAATATAAAGTATAAATAGCACACTATGAAATGATCTTCACAAAGCATAAGTATAAATATAATTAAAAACAGGCATTTTTTAGACTATAATGCTTTCATTGTATTTAAAACACTCTTGCCTTACGCCGCCTGCCTCAGAGTTTGCCCTCTTTTTGAAAAGCTACTCTTAATTAATTTGTCCAACAAGTGACAATTAACAGGTTGCACTCATTAAATCCAGCAACAAACAGTCATAAATGTTTTTATTTAAGAAACATTTAAATAAATAGCTGCTAATATCGAAGCCAGACGGACATTTTTTCACCGGCAGCACAAACCACAGGCACTAAGGATGCAGCAGTCACAACAGAACTGGCACCTAATGGGGGCAGCAAAACTCTTTTCCATGATGTCAAATGGCATCTGTGTTAAAGACAAAATGAGTTAATCATTTTTTTCTTTCCTGAGCCTCACGTGTATTGTACTAAGGCTGAATTACCAGGTAACATACATTCATCATTATTTGAAACCAAATATAAAATTACAACTAAAAATACCATCCATGTTTCTATTAATGTCTCTTCCTGAGAAACGGAGAAGTCTTTGCTGCTCATTGACTCTTCAAACTCCTGCAAACCATATTATGTCAAAAGAATAATGAAAACTATTTAAACTATTTTAGAAAAACATCTTAAGATAATGTCACTATATAACAAACAAAAATCCAGCTGGAACTAAATACAGACATTGTTGCTAGATATTGCAATACAGCTGTTCACACTTAATCTTTTTACAATACAAGCTTACTTCATAAATATGTTGTGGAATATCCAAAAATTTTCTCTAACACTGATGTCATGATATGTGTACTTGATTAAAATAAACCAATTCAAGTACAGTACAATGAATGGATGCTTAGCTTTTTTCACTCCTCAGATAACCTCCTTTTGTGTTTTTTTTCTCCCAAATCTAGCTGTAATGGTGTACCGCAACAAGCTGACCTCAGAACAGTCATTACCTGTATATGTCTGTATATGTGCTGTATGCTGAAATCTTGGTGCTGCTGTACTGGAACAGAATTCCCTCTGGGATGAATAACGTATTTGTCATTGTTGTCATTGCCAATGAATAACTAAACAGTCACTGGTTGAATTATTTTTTTAAAGCACACACTAAAAAGCAGTACAGACATTTTCTGAAAATAGTCCAGATGTATTCCTTGCATTGCAAAACTTTCTACTTCTACAACGGATAAGACGATAATGCTCATGCTTTAGCTGGGACACTGCGTGTAGATGGTGACCATGCAAAATAAAAGGGAGAAAAGTGATAGGATAGTAGCATATCAGTGAGAATTAAAGACCACTTAATAAACTGAGTTGCCTCTACATAAAACATGCATTTATGGTTTTTACTTTAGTGTTTGTAAAACAGCAGACATATCAGGAAAAAAAAACGTTTAGATATTAACGTTTATTGTGAATGTAAATAGCTTTAAAATCTGATAAAGATGTGGTCACATATTTAAGCAAGCATTAGGAATAAAAAGTAATGTCCTTAAAGTTTACACCATAATTTGAAGGATTTCCTGAGGGAATTCTTGCTTCTTTAGCAGATGTTGTTCATATTTTGTACAAATATCTTCAGTGAAACAGCTGCAGCAACAGGAGTACATTGATCTCTTTTATTATCTGTTATTTTTGATCTGTAGATCAGAAATGTGAATTAAATATTTGTACCAGCTAATTTATTCCAAATTAATCCATTCCATGATAAGGACCCTTATTCCATATGAGGACAGATGGTACTTCACGCACTTCAGCTGGGTTGTCAAAGACAATCCAGGGTGGCCACTCCTTGGAAAAACAGAGACAGAAAGAATAAAACGGTTCAACAAAATAGTCAATATAATTTGTTTTTTTGTTTATTGGTTTCTTTTTTAACATGGAAATAAAAAGCGTTTAAATGACATGTACACACATCACCAGTACAATTAGAATATTCATTTTTCATTTCTTAATATTAGAATAAAACATGCAATTAAAGGTTAAAAGGCAGTAGGAAGAAGCAAAGGATTTGACATAAACCTAAAAAAAGATACAATAATTTAGTTTGTAATAAACAATAGAAAAATAAAGAAAATGTTTAACTTCATTTTCAGCTGCATTTATTAAAATGAAGATAACTCTTTATACATTTCTAAAGCAATTTACTGTTACAGTTCAACCATAACCTGAAAATCCATTCACACACTTGTGTGTTTCATCCATGTGTTGGTGTTTTTCCATCTATCATTCTTTTACAATCTTTTTTCAAGAAAAAGACTAAAAAGAGTTATTTGTACATTATTAAATTCTGACGACACATTTAAAGATTGATTTCCCTCCATCTGCATTTCCTACATATTTATTTCAATTAGTACATTTATTATAAGTATGATTTATACATATCTGTGTAGATTTCTGCTTTTGGTTTCTGATCTCGTGCAGCTAGCAATCTAATTCACTCGTATGAAGCAAATTCTTACGTCAGCAATTGAGGCTGCAGAGCTTCCCTCCATGCAGGTAAATGTGAACAACAAGGCCAATGCAACTGCAAGGCTGAATAACTTCATTTTTTTGCAGAGTTGGAGAGGTGAAAGTCACTGGTTTACAGACAGACTGTAAGCTTCTCTAAGTTCTGTCTGCAGTAACTCCACCTGTTATCTAATGCAAACATTAGATAACACATAGCACATTATTTCCTCCATCTGATTCTAGGAAAATTAATTAAGTTTCATCCAGCAGATGAGTTAGAAAAACAAAAACAAAAGAAAAACACTTTAAAACATTACTTATTGCATGTGAATCCCAGAAAAATCTGCAGTTCTTATTATGACATACCATGTTTTTCCTCCATACCCTTCCATCCAGACTTCACTCAGTCAAATGAAAACCAGGACAGTAAACACAGACTGGATGTTAAATCTACATCCTTTGGACCCTTAGTAAACATGGACACTGTTGGGCAGGAAAACCATGGGATTGAAGACCAGCAGAGGTTTTTACAAGGACACAGCTACCAGATAACCTGTTGCTAAAATCTGTTGCTTCACATTTTCCGTTAAGCAGCAGAGTTCTATTAAACCTCTTCTTATATTTATCAGCATTGCAGCAGCATGTTGCTGCATTTATCATCGCCCAGCATTTCAGGCACAGTGACTGCAACAGACCTACAGACAGGAAGTAGGCATAAAACCTTTCTTAACAGTCTCACCATAGCGGGAAGGTCCAAAGTTCAACAACAGTACAACAAAAACAAAACAAAACAAAAAAAGAGAGATTTTAAACATTAAAAATGTGCTTCATGGAGCAACAAAGACACTCGTCGCATTTCTGTAAAAGGCAGCAGGCTTTTAAGAGGAAAAACAATAAATGCAATGTGATAAAAACATTTTATTTCAGCAAACACCATCTCCAATAAACCAAGTCTGACTCTGGGCCATCCACGCATAACACTTGTAGTATTATCCCAAAATAGTTATCACTGTTTACCAAGTTTACCTCTTAGTTCATGTTGTTAATCAGTTCTTTGTTCCACCTTCAGTTTGAAGTGTAATGAAGACCATTGTGTTGATAAAACCACAATGTTATCATCATCATCACCAATATGTTCAGACAAATTAATTAAGGAAATTTAAGAAAATCCATTATTTTATTTGGAGGGTGAAAATGGCCCCAGATGACCACATGGGGAATAAGTCAAAATATTATATTTGACTCCTTTTTCTTTTTATTTAGCTTTTTTTTCTTTGTGATTTACAGAGTTGAATTCTGTTGCACAAAAGAAAAAAAATCCTGTTTATTCATTGGATAAAGTTCAGATCTTCACATCATAGTTTGTTAACACAGACGTCACAGCTTCCTTGCTGCACATCTGCACCTCAGACCTGGATCTAAACACAGCTTCGTCTTCATCACCTCCAGCCTGTCTGTCTCCAGCAATCAGGCGAAGGAGCAGCAGAAGTTTTAACCCAAAGCACAAGCTAAAATTCCTCAGTCCATATATCAACCTTTGACATGTTTCATAAATAAGATTAAGTAAAAATGTATATTTTTATACATATTCACATGCCAGGTACATTAGTGATTATCCTTCTGAGACAAACTTGAAACAATAAAGTTGTACAATATGCTAGTCGGTGTTTTGCAAATATAATTTTCCACATTTTTACAAACATTATTTAGGTTGATTTAACAGAAAATGTAAAACAGACAACACACACTATATTTTTAACACTGTTCTGACTCCTGTCTCAGTTATGTAACGAGACCTCTGGTGGTCGCTTGTGTCATTACACCTTTAGAGGAGAGTAGGAACCACACCACATGCAGGCTGAGTGCTACACCACAAGGATTTGTTTAATCCTTGGAGTAGATTTGTCAGTAAGTATTGTGACTCCTTGTTTGTTGGGTTTGTTCTTGCCTGTAAG
>JBAMIG010000006.1:21266813-21280995 GCA_037177335.1 Kiunga ballochi | reverse complement strand
TGGTTTATTTACTTTATTACTTTTGGTAGTGGGTTCCTTTCTGAATAATTAACCTGACTGTTTTGTTATGTTTTTGTATTTGTAAATGGTCTGATCAGCCATTATTTAAGTCTCGTTTGTTTCATGTTTGTTAGGTCAGGTTGGGTTAGTTTGGGTTTGTTTGCTATTTACTGAGTTAGTTATTTTTGATATTATGACTTTGATTTAGTTTTGTTTAGTTGACCTCTTTTAATATTTTTCATTGTTCATTTGTATTTTTTTGGGTAAATAAAACCCGTTACTTTTGAAGCCACCTGTGATCCTCATCCTTCACCAGCTCGGTCCATCACAGTAGGGTTAGTTATCATTGTTACCTGTCAGCAAGGCCTTCCTCTCCATGACTCTCCATGCTTCAGTAAGCATGTTAGTCTTAAAGTCTTCCAGATAACCCTCAATTTAACCTATTTTCCTCATTCCATTTATTAGATTTACAAAAAAAAAGTAAAAATTGATTGCAAAATTGATTAATAACTTCTTGAGTTATGTTGCAAACAGACAAGCAGAAAAACGAACAACAGAATACATGACATCACCTTGTTAGAGGTGGTTATAGATAAATATAGTCACAGAGACTTTTAAAGTTTGTTTTATTGTTAAAACAGAGATAAGAAAACCGATTTAAGCAGAGTATTTCATGCAGAATTTAAAAAATGCAGACTAATTTATATTGGGATTTTGAAATCACTGCCAGACCACAGAGATGATCCTGCACCTACCAGGCCCATAATCACCTTTCTACATTAAATGACAAAGTGAGTGGTAAGACAAGTTTTGGCTCAGGACTGTCTTTTACTGGCTAGAGAGAGTACATGTTATTGTTAGGAAGCAAGATAGATGCAGTTTTTGCCAAATAAACTGAAAGCATTTGCTGCTTTAAATCGTTTCTGTAAAGCATTTTTAATGAATGCAGTTTATTTAGTCTGATTATTGAAAATATGAATCCTTCTTTAGCTTATTTTGCCTCAAGTGTCTCTCTTTTCATCTACTTTCCATTTAATTATTCATTGAACATGTTAAATATATAGAAGAGTTCACTCGGAGAAGATGCGCTCCCATTGTAGTTTTTCACAAAATAAAAGCATTATTTGTAAAAACAACAAACTATCATTTAGATTTTGCAGGAGTTTATTAAACAGTGTTTAGTGCATAAGCTGCAGTTTTTGTAGAATCTCATTCAGCTGATGAGATTTAGTGACAACTGTGGCTCACGCAAAATGACAAAGAAGTCATTCCCCCTCATTCTCCTTTCTTATTTCTTGTAAAACTCTCCGTTTCATGGTTGTTTGCGCCATCCTGCCCCATCTTCACTGGTACCATGACCTACTTACATTACGTCTGGGAAAATGCAGAAAGTGTTTCTGTTACTCTTTTTTGGAAAACATCTACATCAAAATGTCTGGGAAAAGACTTCTTGAGAGCATAACATTTTTTTAGAATTGAATTTTTTCAAAATGGCTTTGTTTCCTTTACCGGATTTCTATTGCAATATTTAGGGTTTGTGCAATTCCAGGTGTAATGGAACCACAGCTACAAATGATCCGTTTCGCTTAATCCAAAGCAGAGCTGTAATTGTTATACAACTTCAGGCACAATTAAGCAATGAGGCTGACTGTTTCAGGTGAGTTCCTGTCTTCTTTTTTTTTTAAAACAACTTCATGGGATGTCCCTCTTGGACACCTTTAAGACAACAAGACGGTTAACTTTTCTGTTTGCAGCTTGGCTTGAACTGGGTCATGTAATGGGACAATAATCCAAACTCTGCTGCAAAACTTCAACTATGTCTGAAAGAGAAAAAAAAAATCAAGATGTTCAATTTACCCGGTCATTATCCAGCATTTCTCATCTTTTTATCTCATCTCAGTATCAGTATTATTTCTGCAGGCAGAAGAACAACTTTGGGAACTCTAAACTAGTAAACCGTGTCCTACAGTCTTGTTTGATCCAGGTCTGTTCCTTTCTATGCAATTATGATTAAAAGAATGCAGCAAGATAAAACTAACAATCATTCATATTGCTACAGGAATTCCTACAGGAACCTATTTATTGGTTAATAGTTGTCTAATCTGTTTGAAATATTAATTTGATAAAAGAAAAAAAAGAGAGAAAACCCCACAGATCTACATCTCACAAAGGTTGCAATTCTGCACTGGTTAACTTGCGTTTAAACGTTTAAGAGAGCCACATTAGCTTTTTTATGATTTTGATTATAATGGGGTCTTATTTAAAACACATGGATGCTGTAATATTCAGCAGCTGCACGGCTCTGCCTCTGGGGCATTCTTTGTTCAGCTTGGAGGAAAGGAGAGGGGGGGAAAGGGAAAAGGAAACTTCCACATGCTAACATTTACACAGTGATTTCTTTTAATTGCACTCTACTTTTTAATTTGCCCTGGACTAATGCTTTTAAAAGTTGGACTGGAGGTATTTTATTGAAGTCGTGCCTTGTGCCGGACCAAGTTTTCCTGATTGCTGTATCCTTACAGCCTGACAACCTATGTTATTCCTTTCATTTGCTATGTCAAACATGCCACACAGCATTTGGACTTTGAACGGCAAAGGGAACATACTGGCTGGGTCAGCTCCCTCCAGGTCTGCTCTTCAAAGGATTACGATAAATGAAGGTTTCTTGCATTGGGCGAGGTGCACGGTCTAAAGAATCATGTTTAAAAGTGGGGTTGAACTGGAAATGCAGATGACCCAATAGATAGATGTTGCCTTTTGAAGGGGAAGAAAGGAATTTAAAACAGATCCTAATCTGAGCAGCCAGAAGGCAGGCCTGATATTTAGTTAAACACTTCCAGTCATAATAAAGAATCTGTCAAACCAGTAAAAAATACACCATGAGCTGATGAGCTGGTTATATGCTTTGGGGTCTGTCACATGTTGCGTTCTTAAACACTGCAGAGGTAGGACAAGTCTCATTAAAAAGACAGATCAACCGCAACGACCTGACGCTTGATCCAGACATGTCCGAGTTTAATACAACACCCAATGACTTTTTCTCTACTGGAGAAAATCACCCCTTACCCTGATGAGAAAAGCAACAGTGAATTTTCCCTTCTGAATTTTATGATTATGAGCTGTCATTTGCTTTGGTTTTATATCTCTGCTGTCTGGCTCCCCGCACTGCAGCAGCCACCGCCAGGGTGTGTGGACAGCCTGGCAGACCAGCGTGCAGCCGTAAAACAAGCCAGTGTCTGGACTGCATGACAGCTGCTTCATCCAGTGTAACGTGTTCCTATACGGACACAACCAGAGGAGGCTTTTACAAGATTAATTGCAGTAAAATGATTGAAAAATGATTGGTTGTCTATGAAGTAGATCAAGGCCCTTTCCTGACCTCTCAGTCCAGTTTGTGAAAATGTTCCTGTTTTATAGTATCTGTTATCAAAAAAAGTGTTTTATTGAGGTTAAAACATTAAAACATTATTATCGGTAGGTATTAATTTTACATAGGTTATTTTATAACACACATCCATCAATTAGGGTGCAATGCATCATTTTATTATGTTTCTGTGCTCAGACTAAATATTTCATACTCACAAAATGCATGTATCTTAATGTAGCCTAAAACTATCAAGTAGGGAAATGTGTGACAAAATGAGACGGTGGTTTAAGTTGACCTTTTCTTTTAATATTGAAAGATTGTTTACAATCACATGTTCTTTTTTTTAAAACACACAGTAAACCATTTTGTCATGTTTCCACGGGTTTAACCCTAGATGAAGGAAAGAAAAGAAAACATATACAACAGTACACACACACACACACACAGATTTGCAGTAGTTTACGATCAGATTTTTCATAATTGCTCCTCTAGGTACAAGGCCTATTTTTTCCAATTTGAGAAATGACATAACATCTCGAAACCAAGAAGAAGTTGAAGGTGGTTTAAGTTTACCTATTATTGAGTGAGTTTATGATATTCCAGCGTTGCTGCATTTGACTCATTCTAGATCTCTGAAGGTAGCAGTGTCTGAGCAGTTTGATCATTCCTAGTGTTGTGCATGTAATCGTAATTAAAGTCCCTGCACAGGCATTAACTGGTTTAAATGGTCTTTGTTTGGTCAAGAGAGTTTGGAAATGTTCCAAGTGTTTTTATGTCGGAATGCATGTTCAAAGACATGCACCTTGGGCATGGGCTGATTAGAGACTCTAAATTACCCATAGGAGTGAGTGTGAGTGTGTATAGTTGTTTGTCTATGTGTGTTAGCCTTGTGATGGACTTGCGACCTGTCCATGCCTCTCGCCTGATGCATCCTCCCTGCGACTCTGTTCTGAATAAGCGATAGATAATGGATAATGGATGCATGTTAGCCCTTTTGTGTCAGATACTGCCGTTGACAGACAACTGCAATATTATTCATGTACAGTAAATACAAGCACATAGTAAGAGAAGCAAACATCAAAAGCTTAATCAGTAACACACTGCTGTTACTGGTTACCATTTAAGTAGGTCATTGCAGATCATCCTTGTTTTAGGAAGACATTAGGTGAACATATTACATCACTTCCTCCACTTCAGATGTTGAAAGAGAAACGGTTGTGGACATCAGCTGCCAGGCTGTTGTCAGCTGAAATAGACATTAGCAAAATTGCCACACAAACACACACACACACACACACACACATATATAGAGAGAGAAAGTGAGGACAAGAGTCAGTGAGGTCAACATGATTTCAAAGGTTTATTGTAAAATGTCCAAACTTCAAATGGTTCATGAGTTGTTCATTATATGGTACAAAAAATATATTTAAAACATATTTTTCTGGGAAGTGTGGCTGAAATGAATTAAATTGCCAGGTTGCATGATATTTTATCACATTATTTTAATGTTTTATGTAATTATCTGCATGCACGAGATTCCATGAGATTACAGAATGGAAGTGTCATTTTTAGCATGGAAAATTAGGTTTGTTTGTAACGGTTTGTATGGTGAATTATATAAACCGGACCGAACTCAAGAATGTACACATGACACTAATCATTGTAGAAATGCCTGCATTGTGAAATGTGGGGAAATGAGCCTGCTGAAACTCATGTTTTTCAGTTTGATCACATCCACTCATGCAAGTCTAGGCCTACTCACTGTCAGCTATTGCTTTGATATATACCAGCTAAGATAAATATTTATTAATTTTATAGACCACTTAGTCCAATTCAGCCTTGCAAGGAAGCTGGAATCCATCCCTACAGTTAGCAGGTGAGAGGCAGGTACACCTGGAGAGGTCACCTGAGCCAAACAGGTTCAAGAAATAAATATTTCTTATTATTTCTAAGCATGCTACCATGCATGAACCTTTATTTAGCCAAACAAAATGTATGCGCCATGTACAGAAATGTTTATCTACAGGGTTTGTTTTGGTTTTTTTCTTTTACATTTGTGACTTTACAAGTACTTACCTGCAAGGATAATAAACGCCATTTTACTATTAAGCATTCAACTCCTAAGCATATGCTAATTGGCCTCTCTCCTGTTTGTGACAAGTTTTTTTTTCTGGTGCTCGATCGAGTCACATAGGTTTACCCTACAAATAAGCGCGCATATTTTATCTGCTGACATCCGTCTTCAAAACAATCCAAACATATATTAAGGATGCTAAACACTGAGGCGAGCTCAGAGTGGATGCTGTTCCGCTGATGGATGCGCTGCTCGGAATAAACAGGAACACTTCATTAAAAGGGTAAATGGAAAAGTGAGTGTTTATGATCCCAATTACCACCTTTGCTTTAGCGCCTGCTTTAATCATAGCCATATCCATCTTCCTCTCTCAACACTATAAAGCCTCCACTACAACACACATTTACAAACAAATGTAAAAAAAGAGCTCAGCAAACAGCAGAGAAGTCCAACTATTTTACGGGTCTTGTTTCTAAGTTGCTGCTGTTCTACTCCATCTAGTCGAATGATTCAAGTTTATTTGCTGAACGTGTGTAATTTCTGTATAATATTCCCTCTGACGAGTAAAAGGCTTTCCTTAGAGGTACTCTACGTTGAGGGTTCACACAGTCAAATAACCTGTGGCACAAAACCTTTTACCATGATGATCATCATTATAGTTAATCACCATTCATTTCCAGTTTCACAAGAACCCACAAGATCAAACATGGAGTATTTTGAGCATGTTCTTATAGCATGGCCTGGAACAACAGTTTGGAATAATTGAAACAGTATGCAGCATAACAACACTTCCAGTTACTGAACCATCACCACAGTGCAGTTATCGCAAAAATGATTTGAGCTTGTTTTCTCATGGTTGCAGACACAATAATGTGCGCTTCAGCTCTGTAACTCATACCATGCGGCAACATCACCATCTTGTGGACACTGCAGGTGAACTCACTCAGTATCAGCTATTTATCCTGCAGGGTTTAGTCCTGGAACTCTGTGACCTCCTGTAAACTGGTTACCTTGGCTGGGATTTGATGCAAAGATTGCATCAATTTGTTATGAAGATGTTTGAGTCAGAGAGCAGAACAGCATCCGAATCTTTAAAAAAAAACCTTGTCCATATTGCCTACCCTCCATTATTAATCTATTGTCTTTGTCTCAGAGGTGGCACTTTCTGGATTTGATACATCTTCAGTTATAGTATGTTTCTAATTTCACTTTTCGTCTTGCTTTTCATGTTGCGCACGCCAGCAGCAAACAGTCGACCTCTTGCATGGTGAGACACTGCGGTTCATTAAAGACATCCTGTTGGCTTCAAGAGGGAAAAAGATCCCCAAACCAGCCTGCTGCTGCTGCTCTGGTCTGCCCTCTAAACCCACACTGGCCAGACCACATCAGCACTGAAGCTGGAAATCACTAGACAAGCGTGGTCAACCATACACACAATATCATTTCCATTTTGTCATTTTTTTCCCCCCTAATAGCTGGCACAGTGTAGAACGTTGCTCCAGGATGCCGGTAAGCTGCGCAGATGGCGCTCTGTGATCTTTAATGTCACTTTGTAGTGGCACGGTTGTCACAGCAGACTCCGGTACTGAGGAATTAAACATTAACTTTAAGCTACTTCACACAATGCTTTACTTTTATTTAACGGGACAGATTGCGTTCAAAGTTAGAGTAATAATAGGGAGCAACCACCGGCTGTAACTAATGGCATTCAGGCAGAGGAAGCATGTATCAGGGAGTAACAAGAAGGTTTAGGTTTGGGATGTTGTTATGAGCTGAAAGAGTCACCAACTCAGTTGAGTCATAGGAGGAAAGCTGATAGCTGAAGTTGGGTCAGAAATTGCTGGTTTTTATTCGGAAAACACAAACAAAAGCTGAAGGAAAAACAGGAAAGAAGAATCCTAACCCATCAGCTGCATCTGCTGTCCTCGCTGTGGACAGTTAAGTTGACATGTGTTTAGGAAACATTGCTCTCAACTGCTGAGAAAACAAACTAGCAGAGAGGAATTTGTTTATTGTGCACACTTTTTAGGGTTTTAACTTGAGTCAAGTTTTTAAAATAAAATCTAAGACTTTGAAAGACTTTTCTCATGCGCTTGTGCATGAAATCTGCATGTTCTTTATCATTTTATTGTGATTTTTGTTGTTTGTTGCTGTTTTTTTCTCTTACAGTTTTGCTGGTTTTAATGTAAAGCACTTTGAATTGTCATGTACATAAAATGTGCTGTGCAAATAAACTTGCCTTGCCTTGAAATGTTAGTGCTGTTACAAATAAAATTAATTTGGTTTGGTTTTCAGTACTGAGGAAATCCTAAACAGCAATTCATCTTTTTTTCTTTTTTTTTTTTTTGCTTTTCTTCTTTTGAAGAAACCAAAGCAAGAAATCAGAACAGTATGAAAACTCTTAGCTGAAATGCAGCATAGATCAGATCATTTATAACTGAGACGGTTAAAGAAAACAATGAAGCTGTGGTTCTGTGAACAAGTGAATGTGAAGTCTTCTCCTGAAGCATCACCAAGGCAACCTTCAAAATGGCGTGCTTCAAAGTGACAGTAATATTGAGTTAATTTCTTGCTTTCGTGATGGTGTTGTACTGCAAGTTATCTTGCATTCAACTATAATCATTTTTGCTGTTTCATGTAAATATTTCACTGTGTGTACTTTGAGAAGATAACAACCTGACTGACTGGCGACCTGTCCAGGGTGTACCCCTCCTCTCGCCCGAATGCCTGCTGGAATAGGCTCCAGCTATCCATGACTCTAAACTGAATAAGTGAATAAATAAATTAATGAATGGACAACCTGACAGTGATATAATTGGCATTTTAAATGCAAAACAACCTCACAAGCTTCCTATGTGAAGCAATATTGTGTGAAAAGTTCATAAACTTGTTCATAAACTCGCACTTCATAATTTCATTTCAAGTTTTTCTTTCTACCGTAATGTTTTTTTTGTTCTGCAACCTTATCTGATCCAGCATTAAGGCAAGCAGAATGCCAAACAAACTTGCTTTGCAATGGAGAACTTCATGGAAATAAAGGAAATAAAGCCTTGTGGCTAGAATAAAGAGAAATGGAGAGAAGAAAGAGAAGAAAGAGGAGATAAAGAAGCAAAACTTAATAAAAAAGCAACAATTAAACAATAAAAGCCTGAACAGAAAATATTAGATAACCTTCTTCAAACATCAAGGTTCAGAAGAAGACAAAGAAGGCCCCTCGACCCAACCAGCATCAGCTATAAGCCTGGTCTCCACCAGGTGATGGCTTATAAGCAGGAGTAAAGCATAGAGTTCTACAAGTCTCCCACAGCATCTCCCTCCCACCTGCCTCCCAGGATTATAACATTTAACATGTTTGTTAACATTAATGTATGACTCGATAGAACTGTTTATGAGATATGTAGACCGCAGACAAATTATCTATATGTGGTAGATGTAATGCGAGATTTTCTGCTACCTGTTCGGTCCTGAGGGAAAATCTTATGATGACACATATTACAGCAGCAATATGACTTGAAGAAACTGCTGTGTGTGCTGTCCAAGCAGCAGTAATTTAATACAAAACAAACTCAGCGGTTATTATGCAAAAAACTGAAAGGTCCAGCCTCTCACACTGCTCAGACATCTCTCCCTTGGAGAATCTGTTCGGAGCATCTTATCCCTGTCAGTGAGACAGTCTTACACATAAGAATGTAGCTTATCCAGTGGAGGTAACAAAACTATTGTAAAGTTTATCATTTTGAAAATGTGTATAGTCACTGTTAACAAACAACAGTGAAACTGGCAGAGGAACTGCCTAATGTCTCACTTTACACTGCAAATGGGGTGAAGACTTTCCAACAGTTTAACAGCAAAAACAACCCATTACTTGTAAATGCTGTGTGAGTAAATACTAGAAACTATGAGCAGGGCTGCAGTTAAACAACCTGAATCAGTTCAATTGCTCATGCATGTGTGTGTGGTATAATACAGTAGCTGTGTACCCGGGGCCCTCATCCAAACAGCTGGTACCCATCTGTTACTCCTACGGCCTGCGGCTCGGAGAGCGAGGTGCACTGGCATGCGGTGTCTGGGTTCTGACCAATGAGGAGGTATGCACTGTGCACGTCTGGTTTTCTGGTTTCATACACAACTTGTTTGTTTGTGTGTGTGCTTATGTGTGTACATATATATATATATATATATATATATATATACATATATATATATGTCTGTGTGTGTGTGTGTAGGGTTCCTGATATCCACATTATTTGTCCACTTTAATTGTTGTTGTTGACATACAGTAAAAATCTGCAGACAAGATATCTCAAAGATTTCTGCTGCTCTATTGTTTCCTGAGAAATCTCCCATGATGCAATCTGCTCCAGAAGTGATTCATTATGAAGAAACTGTTCAGTCTTTCCATTTGTTGTGTAAGTAAATCATATAGACTGAACATAGCATTTGCCATAATGTTCTAAATTTCCCTTGTTACTTAATGGCCTTGGCATGATCGCTCCCTCAAAGTATGTGCTTCTCATAGCATAAACACATTAAAAACAAGAATTTGATGTTGCCTTAAACAGAAAATGACTCACAGTGGTTAAGATGGTATTTTTCCTTTGGCTAAATAAAAGCCTGGAGAATGTTCATCGTTGGAGGAATAAGGTGATTTGTTTTGATGTGGCAAATGTTACGTCTGAGGCTTTGCAGATAAAGCTATGTTTCTTCCAATTGCTTTAACGAGTCTGTTCACAAGGAACTGATCAAATAACCCATTGCTTGCCTTGAAGTCAGTCCTAGTTTTGAAAGAGTTTGAGGATTTTTCTCCTAGAATTCCACTAGAGAGCAGTGTTTAGCTGCTGGAGCACAAGGTCTTTATGACTGTGTGTTAAAAGTGTGTATGTCATTAGGATGCAGTGAGTCAGCTGTCTGTTTAACCTACTTCTGTTTACTCTGTATGTGTGTATGTGCAAAAAGACTAATTTTATTTTCCACAGTGAGTGAGTTATTGAGCTAATACATGCAAACAAAAAATTGAATTTAATTAAAAAGTATTTTATTGATCCCAGAGGGAAATTCAAATTGTAGTAGATTTTTTTTGTATTTTTTAAAATAAAAAATAAAGATGCAGTGTATTTGAAATTATTTAAAAAGCAACAAAAATGACTGGATTCAAAGAGACAACATCCAAAAAAAAAAGAATGAAAAAGACCTAAGAGATGGACAGGTGCCAGATCTGAAATACATGCAAAGCAACTGCAGTGATGGAAGAATGTCACTCTGAATCCCAGAGGCCAAAATAATAATAATAAAAAAAAACATCCACTTCCCTTGTTTTTCATTTGTTTTGTTTTTTTAACAAACCTTTTATATATTAGACAGTTCTTTGTATTTTTTGTGTAGTTTTCAATTAGCTCTGCCAAATCAACCTATATGTGGACAGGAAATGGAACTTAATCTGCCAGATGCTTCAAGTTGGTAGTTTATCCCATAAAAACCTAAAGAACAACCATCAGGTCAGAAATCTTGGTGTAATGATGAACTCAGACCTAAATGTTGAAAAACACATTGAAGGAATAATAAAATCAGCTTTCATTTTAAGCATATATCAGGAGTGAAAGAGCTGATGGGGCTGCACGGTGGCGCATGTTGGTTAGCACAGTGGCCTTGCAGCAAGAAGGTTGCTGGTTTGAGCCCTGGTGTGTATGTCCAACTGGGAACGTCCAGGGCGTACCCCACATTGACTGCTTATTGACAGCTGGGATAGGCTCCAGCCACCCCGTGACCCCGTTAGGGACTAAGCGGTAGAAAATGGATGGATGGAAAAAGTTGATGTCCCAACAGGACCTGGAAAAAACTAGTCCGTGCTTTCATCTTCAGTCAGTGTGATTACTGTAACAGTGTCTTTACAGGTCGTCTCAACAAATCCCTTAGACAACTGCAGCTATTTCAGAAGTCTGCTGCCCAAGTACTCACTAAGACCATTAAATTGGGCTGCATCAAACCAGTTCTGAGGTTTTTACACTGCCTGTCCATCAGAAATATAAAGTTCTGTTGCTCATTTATAAAGCTCTGAATGATTCAGGACCAAAATACATCAGAGACCCTCTTGACCTAGAAACAGACCCCTCAGGTCAACTGGATCTGGTCCTTTATCAGTTGGGTTTATTCAGGCTTCTATACTGCACATGTCTCCCAGAAAGCCTCAGATGATTGAACTTGCTCAGTTAAATACTTATAATTGCTTAAAATAGATGATGAGGACATTCACCCACACTCTTTAATATGAACTCTTAAAATAAAAAATAATTGTGAAAAAATAATTACAATATAAAACAATAGCTGTTTGGCAGATTATTGATTATACACATTTATTCAACTTTAATTAGATTTAAAAAGTTAGTGTTATGGGAACAGCATTGCAGCATGAGTTGTAGCTCTCAATATGGACATATTATATTGACTGGTAAGTTTTAAACTGTTTCACAGTTGTGAAAAACAGATGAAAAAGGGAGAGATGGAAAGGAAATGTTTCTATTGGCCCCCATTGGAAGCTGGGGACCAAATACAGCTGCTCATCTTTGTGTAACAGTAAAGTCTGACTCAGATAATATTTGTACATGTTCTATATGTCTAGATTTTCCACTCATGCCATTCTGCTGTTACATCATGTATCCATGAGTCTGGCCGTTGAAAAGAGTCAAAGCACTGAATGGTTTGTTGAGGGTGGGGTCAGCTTGTTCTGAGACATTACCCTGTGTGGTCTGACGGAGCGGCATCTGTCTGACCCCAGACGGTCTTGTTCAGCACTAAACTAAATGAGGACTCAGCTTTTACACACAAACACTCGAGCAGTTTTAGAATTAAGTTATTTTGGACACAGAAACCTACTGTAGCGCTGTCACAATATCCAATTTTTCCATGAAACAATTTTGACTCAAACACACTGTGGTAGTCATTTTTGCATATAAGTGATAGGAGAGTAACTTGAATCTCAAAGCATTCGCCTCCTCCTAAAAAGTAGGTGATATTTATAGCTGTCATATAAAGACAATATCCCTGTTTGATAATTAGACTGTAACATACAGTCATAATTGCATCAATATATTTTTAAAACATTTATGATGTATGTGTTTCTTTTGCCAGTGCCCTTCCATGTCCCATGCCTTGAAGGTCTGCAGAAGCTGTGCATCTACGGCTCCAAGGGAGGGTGCTACATTCGTCACTGACAATGTAATTGAGTTCTGTTTGACATGGAGAGGTGAGCATGCCTGCTGACATCCTGTCCTCACAGCAGGAATCCATGAAACAAAGATACGGACTGCTTCCTTGAAGACAGATTGAGCTATGTCACCCTTTTAGTTCCATCCCCTGAAGTTATGGCTGCCCAGGTAACATGGTCTGGGTCTGCAGTCCTTTTTTGGGTTATGATGACTTTCTTTATGGGTTGATTTACTTTTGCGTCGTGGGGTTGTGTTTTGTTTAGGCGATTTGCGGTATCTAACTTTTCTGCCTCTTTCTTCTATCAATCTCTGGAAATCCTTTAGGTGTCATTGAGGTTTGCCTGGTGTTTGTATCGTCCCCACTGTTCTCTGTTATCCAGTTCCATTCTCCCTAAATATGTTCCTTTAGCTTCCCCTTCCTCCCTCCTTGTGGACTTTCTCCTTTCCTTGTGATGTCTGAGGTTTCTATGTTTCTGGGTCTGGACCTTCGCCTGGGTTGTGATTCCTCTCCTGCTTCGGCAGGTTGATATTGGGGAATCCGCTCCAAGGCCTGTTGTGGAGACTTTGGTAATCTGTCTGACTTTTCTTGTGTCGATGTGGTTTAGTTCAGCTGGTGAGATGTTGGTTTCAGATTGCTGATTTTGTTACATTTATGTGTTTTGCCGTGGAGTGCTGTTGTTGTGTGGTTAGTTTTGTCTGTGATGTGGGTTTTTGGTTTATTTGTTCTGGAGTCCCTTTAAGGTTTGTCTTGCTGTTTAGGGAGTAGTGGAGAGTTTGGATTTGTTGTGTGCTGGGTTTAGCTGATCGGGTATTATACAGTGATCGGCTTATGATTGATGTGTTCGGGTTCCGGTTCCTTATATTCGGCCTCTTTATTTTTGCGGACTGATGGGTTGCCTGCATATTTGGAAACGGAGGCTGATTTTTCTTTTTTTTCTTAAAGTTTTCTTACTTTTTGCTTTTGTGTTCTTTTGGTTTAGATTTTTCTTTTGTGATTTTAATCTTTTTTAATTCCTTTGTGATTTTGTTTATTGTGGCTTTGTTATTTTTATGCTTTGATCTCATGAGATTTTCCTTTGTGGTGATCAATATGTAAAATGGGTTTCCATATGATCAGAGGTTAGGGCCTTGATTGAGGTGAAAAATGGATACGATAAAAGAACTCCACATATTTGTACATATTTACATTTGGAAATAGTGACATAAGCCGGCCTTTTAGTCCTCTTCCACTCCATCTGCAGTGTCAGTGTCACAACATGCTTGGTACTCCCATGGTGTCTCCTTCTTGCATTTGCCACAAGTGTACTTGTAGCAGCGAAAACATCTCACAGAGGCTGAGTTTTGTTGGCATTGTCGCCTGACCTGACACTTGGCTCTTTTCCCAGAGCTAGGTGTGAGAGGTTGCTGCAGACGTACTTCCTCGTTGTGTGGCTTCTTTGCGCTCAAATGAGATTGGGCCAATTCTTTCGCCAGCTCAATCAGGAAGTCCACCCGTCTCTCCTGCACTCCAGTGCATGCCTTATGCACAATGTGAGCATT
>JBAMIG010000006.1:21219896-21245271 GCA_037177335.1 Kiunga ballochi | reverse complement strand
TTGTGTGTTATGTCTGCTGTGTGATTAACTGTGTGTGTGAAGCCTTTTGAGACGACTTTGTCGTGATACTGGGCTATGAATAAAATAAAATTGAATTGAATTGAAACACCACTTGCGTGTAAAAATAGCATCAGTATCCATAGAAAAACCTCTATATTCACCTTTGCCTTTCATTTATTGTCAGATGATGTCAGCAGTCTCTTCCTGCAGGGACTTTCATGTCAGAGTGATTCCTGCTCTTAATATTTATTAACTTTCTAAGTCACTTTCACTTCAGCAGATCTTCAAAAAGGGGAAAGCTCCACTAAAAATGTTCTGTTCTCATCCCCCTTCCTGTTTTGTTATCTAGGGTCTGATGTATTGCTGAATCACCTTCACTCATTTTCTGTGCATCAGCACGTTTGAATGTTTAGTTATCTCTTCAGCAGGTCTGTCTGTGTAAACCATGCCTATCTCTTGAAAAATGTTGTTCAGTGTGACATTTCTAACATTTGCATATCTGTAAATGGATCTTTGAGGCCTTTAAGCAAACATAGCCAGCACAAAATTCCATTGCGGCCTTTTTACTGGCCATCCCTGGGTTGTTCATCAGTTGACAGGCCAGTTGCTGTTTAGCAAGTGTGGTGTTTCCATTTGACTGTTACAGATCAAAGGAAAAATGAGAGTTTTTAACAGAAGATGATCCAACATGTGTTAAACATAAAAAAATGTGTCTATTTTACATCAGGACCCACTCTAAAGGTATAATATTGCTATTAATATTATGTGTTACAATTTTTTGTTGCTCGAACTGTTTGTGTACCAGAGAGTGATAGGAAGCAGGAGCTGACTGTGGCAGGTGTTTATGCTCCACGTTCCTCCTTGTTCCTTCCGTGACACTGTCTGTGCTTCACCACGGTCCTGCTATCCTTATTAAGACACACCGATGACAGCCAGGCAGAGAGAGGCCTGTCAGACTTTTTCATATCCCTTATCTTATTTATTCTCAACACGTTTCTTATGAGGCTATATGCAAAACTTTGCATCGCTTTTGTCCCTTCTTCTCACTGTGCTGGAATGAAATGTAGGTCACTATGGCTGCACAAAGTGTGACTGAATAAGTTGTGTTGATGCTCGATGATGTATTTGGTTTGCAAACATTCTCAAGGTACCCAGTGAAAGTAATGTATCTGGGTTGCCTGGATAATCATCTTTATCTTTGCAGTCTATCCACTTTGTCCTAAATATCTGTCCTTGTCCACAGTGTCCACAAAGTGACCTGGTTTTATCTCATACAGATAGAGGCCAACTGCTTTTTTCAGCTTGCACATTTATGTCTTGGAAGACCTACATAGTGAGTAAAAGACATGTTGCAGTAGATATGGCTCCAGTGTGAGAGATGATGTGAGGGTGCAGAACATTTTAAATATTTAGACAATGGTGATCCTAACAGGCTGCAGCTCTGAGCTGGACAATGGAAAGCTGCTCACAGTATCTTCAACGTGCTATCATGCAATAGCATGATTTGCCTATGTGACTGGTGAGGGCCTCTAGATACAGCACATAGCATCCAGGTGTGTATGTATGACAACCTGAGATCTGTTAGCCTATCTTTCGTTTCAGGTAAAATGACCTGGCCTCTCATTGGCATAACTGACCAAACAAAGACTTTAATTTCTCTGAAATATCACAGCTGAGCAATAAGGAAGGACATTTTTACTATCTATCTGACAAGCTGTCTGTACTGCTACTGTGTGTGTGTGTGTGGTTAGCTTGTTTTACATCATGAAATAAAACTTCCTTTTTTTCTGAACAACTGGATTTATGTTCATCCAACTTTTATATGAGCTTAATTATCTTTGTTTAGATTCTTTAATGGCAGTGTTAGCAAGCTACTGCATCGCCTTCTAGCTGTAGCTCTGCATTACCAGACATGTTGCAGCCATTCAAGTTGTTGCATGTGTTTTCTTTAGCTCAATATCTTGCTTTTTGCAAACCGAATCTTTTTTTAAATATATATTTTGGTTTGTTTAGGATTTTCTTATAGAACTGTATTCTTCAGATTTTTAAACAGGATACTGTGGACATCCATGGGTTGGTCTTGCAAAGCTCTGAGGGCTTTAGTTGGATCTGATTGCAAAGATTGACCTGACAGACCATAAACACAGCCCAGAAGCTTACTTGTGGATAATAAAGTGTTAATAAATATGTCTAGATTAGTTTAATGGGCTACTCCTTATACAGTTATATCTATACTTAGATATATAAAACACAGAATATAAGCATCATGTTGGGTTTGATATCAAGCATATTTTCCAGATGGGTTCAGATACAATTATAGCCAATCAGTAGGTCTGCTTTTTGTAAGGTTACTCATTGCTGTCTCACTGCCTGGTCACCATCCTGACCCGACTGGACGGTAAAGGCTTGGCTGTCATCCCACTGTCCTCTAATACAATTTATATAGCAGCTGATGCAGATCTTGCTGGACCGCCTGAGTGGGGGATCTCCCCGTTCATATTGCTGGGACTTTTAAGGGTGCACTGTCATGGTCAACATTCATATTTCCTCCCACAGTGACATGTTTAATGCACTGTAGGGCTTAAAATAATCCTAAATAGTTAGAGCAATGTTCATCCCGCCAATGAAGGCGTTATTTTTGGCAGCATTATTGTCTGCTGTTGGTAATTAAGGTTTCAGTTTCTTCTTGGCTAAAGAAATCAAACATTTGTGGCCCTGATGCACGTAGAAGAAACCAGCGTCTGCCATGTAAAGAAAACATAAAACTTTGGGCTTTTTTTAAACCATTACTATCATGTAGTGGAGCTATCTTTATAAACGAGTGATGCCATTTATATTTCCAGTATGTGTGAGACTATGTGAGGTGAGAAGGGGCAGGTTACACATTTGTAATGAATGAACTCTTTAAAAAGATGAGTGCTACATAAGCATGCATGTATATGCAGCTGAGTGCATTGGGTGTCTATCTAAAAGGTCCAGAGTAGGATTTTAGTATCTAAAACACACTTATTTGTTATTAGTTCTTTGCTTTTCCTCAACAACCTCTACAGGAAGTGATTATAGAAAATTTCAGTTCTATTAATATTCTATTAGCTTCCCAGGAGGTGATGGATATCTTAAGTAGTGAGGGTGCTGTTTTGTTTTTTCCCTGGTGGCAGCTTTTCCTATGCAATACTCGTCTCTAGTTGGCTGACTGCCAGAGGCTGAGATGGATTAGGAGGTGAGAGTGAACAATATGGTGTGGAGTGCCTTTGGGAAAAGCACTTTAGCTGTTGCAAAACCTCTAGCTGTCTTAAGGCCATGATTCATTTGTACTTGAGGTTTTCTTTTTTAAGTTTCACTTTCAGTAGGTTTCAAATATTGCAAATTCTGTTCTCTTTGTACACATGGGGATAATTTAATGCTTAGGGGGATTTAGAGTGTATCCTTTTAATCATCTTATTGTTATGTTGTCACAACTTACTATTCTTTTTAAATCTGCCATTAATATTGTTGATCTTTACTTTACATTACATATGACACATAAAGGATACTTCTTTAATCTGTCATGTGACTGCACATTTTTCTCTCCATTGTCTTTAAGTTAAGTGTTGAAAAGGCTATTTATTTTCTTATATTTGCTACACAAATGGCAAATCAGCCAATCATGGTTGCAACTCAGTGCAGTTAGTCAAACAGACATGGTGAAAAGGAAGAAAGGAATTTAAGTTATTTTGATGACACAATGGTTGTTGCTTGACAGGCTGATCTCAGTGTTTCAGGATCTCTAATGGGATTTTAATTAATAACCTTTTCCTGGATTCACAGAGAATAGTCCATCCATCCATCCAGTTTCTACCGCTTTGTCCCTAACAGGGTCGCGCGGGGGGCTGGAGCCTATCCCAGCTGTCAACGGGCGAGAGGCGGGGTACACCCTGGACAGTTCGCCAGAGAGAATAGTCTGTTAAGGAAAAATATTCAATAAACAGCATTTCTCTGTATCAGAATGTCCTGTTAGGGTCAGAGAATTGGCAAATTGGTTGGAGATGATAGAAAGGCAACAGTTACTCAAATAACTACTGGTTACAACCAAGATATGTAGAATATAATTTATTAATTTTAACAAACTGCATGAACAAATTATAGATCCATCTTGTCTTGTGTTCATTCTACTGGTAACTATGTAATGGTGTGGTGGCCTTTTCTTTGCACAGTTTAGGTCCGTCCGTAGCAAGTGAGCATTATTTACACACCACGGCCTTCCTGAGTATTGTTACTGACCATAACCATCCATTTATAAGTATTGTGTGAGTTAAAATAATCTCCAACTGTTGTCCTAAACATGACAATGAGTTTGTTGTACTCCAAAGGCCTTCGCTGTCACCAGAACTTAGTCTACCTAGAGCGGCATCATGATGTGATAGAATGAGATTTTCTCATCATGGGTGTTTATCTGACAAATCTAGTCAGCTGGACTTTGCTGAATCTATGCTTCAATGATTTAAAGTAATGTGGAAGGCTAAAGTGGTCCAAACTGATTTTAGAGGGTGTACCTAATGAAATGGCAGATGAGTGTATATGTGCCCTTTAATAATGCCTGTAAAATAATTTCAATACATTTCATTTTTTCCTTCTGCAGGGAGCTGTCATTTTGCCAGGCTGTTGAATTTGTTTTGAGGTCAGCCACACAGACAGATGTCAGTGCCAGCTGAAAGTAATGGAAAAGTGTCCGTTGATAGAGAAATAGTGGCTTTAGTGTGTTTCGCTGCTCATACAAGGTTGCATGACATTTCTGGGCTTTTCTCCTTGCTGCAGTGCCTTTTTTTAGAGCTTTTACCACTGCCAGTCACATCTAGGTAATGGAACTTTCCTGCTGATGTATTTCTGTTATTTATATGTTGTGATAAAGTCCCAGATGCTTATATCAGGCTGGGTGTGTCTCTGTAATAAGTAGGTGAGGCTGCATGCTCACCATGCTTTCGCCTGCTCATAGGGCACGCTAAAGGCGGTAGCTTGTGCCTCTTCTTTTGTGGATATTTTCTTTTTTTATGTGTGTCAGCATACTGCTGCCTGGGATAGATCAGACCTAACGCACAGCTCAGGGCAGAGGTTATACTGGGGCAGGGCATGATAAACTGGTGTCTACTGGGATTCTTTCAGTGCCTTTTAAGGGAGTAAGAGAAGCTCTGAGCGATGTTCACCTAAGTTCTGCTGAGCTTCCTGTTAAAGTCATAATGATTACAGAACAGAAGCTGCTGTTCCTTTCTGCCTGAATGTTTGGTGGTTTAAAGCTGTTATTATTTGAGGGAAGGAATGTGTAGGAAGAAAGAACGGAGCAGACTGGGAGTGAAGCTAGATGGAGAAATGTCCACTATGTACTACACATGCTGAGAAATTAATCTCATCTGATATTATGTTTCTTACTTAATGAAACTAATGAGTTACAAAGCGTGAGAAGCCAGATTAATTTCTAGACACATAGACACAATCGATAGGGGAAATACAAAAGCAGAAAGAGAATCATGTTGGATTTAAATACATTACCTGATTTATGAAAACAACTGGAAGAGGAAAGGAAAGATGAACCAGGAATTGTTATCAATTTCCTGCTTTATTCAATGTCATTTTTCAGTTTCCCCATTTTTCAGTCATGCCTCCAAATAAAGAAGCAGGCTTCTTCCTTCAGTGTGATCCTCTAACCAACAAGGAAAGAGGAAGAGAGACACGAGTGACCTTGTAAGGATGAAATGTTGTGTCAGTTAAAAATTTAGGAGCTGGAAATAGTTGCACATCATTTTCCTTCCTACGCAATTTTTGTTGACCTGCCCCCATTTGGTCCTCTTTTTTTCCTTTGATTTTATTTGTCCTACTGTAGAACTTTAATCTTTTTTATATTATCAGTTTTTATAAACTAAAATAATGTCATTATTATTTCAGTGTTCAAATCCTAAACTCATTCTCCTGTCTAAACTCTGCTGATTCCGGCAACTTCTGTGTACGGTGTCTGCCTCTAAGTGATGATCCTATATAATCTGACAGGCAGCTTGCTTTCAGACTACATGAAATCTGCCTAACCAGCAGTTTGAGTGACAGCTGTCCTCTTGTAATTTGGTTTACCAGTGTTGGACAGCACAACAGCTTCCCTGCACCAAGGAGCCCTGTGGTATTTTCAGCACAACAGTTTCTCCCTCATTTTTACAAGGTCTGAAACATATGGCGTTGTGGTTTGAGCGGAAAGAAAGAGAGTGGAAAACACATTGGTGTGGAAAGTATGAAGGTTGTAACACCTGGGTTGTGTCTGAAACAGAGACTCCTTGTGTCTCCACTTCTTTGTACTGCAGGGTGGGGCTGTGACAACTTATTGAGTCCAGAATTAGTCTGCAATTTTGGCTTTAAGGCTCCACTGAGCTGTAAAAAGACAATGTGGAAAACAAAAACATCCCCAAGTAGTGTTTCAAATAACTACACATCTGTGTGCACTAATGCTGCAGCAAACTACTGTAGATGGAAAGTGCTTTCCGAAAGGATCAGCATAAAAAAACAAGATCAATCCCTCCCCTCATTTCCCATCTTTCCCCTCTGGCAGAGTCTACAAATCTAGACTGTGTGTGTAAACATGCTTACAGAAAGAAAGATACTGTGTATGTCAAAGAAAAGAGACTGTTACATCATGTTTAAAGGATGTGTGTCATGTTAGGAAAATGCCTCTTACATTTTCAGTTGATAAAAGAAGCCGATTCCAGGCGATGGAATAAAGTAGGTTGGCATATAAACGGGAAGCAACCATAAACAGCCCGAGTCTGTCAAACCGCTTATTAAAATCACTTATTATTAGCATATGCTTAGCATATGTTTGATGTTTTTCTTTTTGCATCCAGTTTAATCTTTTTATGCATCTCCCTAAAAGTAAATATCAGTGTTTTTGCTGAAAATGAACAGTTATAATTTAAATAAAAATTTTAATTTCATGATGGACAGGTTCTGTGTTTTTATACATCTCTGTGTAATCCACTTTGCAAAAGCACATAAACCACCTTTTACAAAAATACTAATGAAAAGAGTAACATAAAGGCTAAATTAGGGAGAAGCTGAGAACATCTCCACTGTTTATATGTGACTGGATTTATTAGGAATGTTTGTGTCCTTTGTACAAGAAAACCTTTTATTTTCTGAATAACATTATTCAAATTTAACATCATCCAGATTGTTGTGGTAGATGGAGGGAAAGAAAGGCACATTAATGTACAATCAACAGGGTTTATTTATACATGTCCCTTAGCATGATGTGAAAAGGTAGCATTGATTTGTACAAACATTCTTGAGTGTGTACAGTTTTGCTCGCCCTTTTATTTCTTAACACTGAAAATAATCAGTTTATTGCTGGGTCCTGGCATTCAGAGCAACTGGAGCTGGTCGGTATGACGGCCACCACACAGGCTGGGAATGTCACAACAGGTCACCCCACTCAGCTGACAGTCAGGGGGGATATTTGTCCCATGTGCTGTCATGACATTGCATGCTAAGTTTCTTGCTGCTTTTCCACATGCACATGACTGCAAAGATGTCACAGGGAGTAACTTGTTACATTCTGCTTTGTTAGCTGATCACTTAATCTTTTTTGCCGTGAAATACCAATAATGAAGGAGGAGCGTTTGTTAGCTGCAGGAGCAGCAAATACCATCAGTGTTGAGAGAGATGCAGTTCATTAAAACTTGCCTAACATGGCGAAACTGACTCCTCCCCTTTAACCAAAAAGGACTGCACAACCACTGTTACATAAAAAGGATAATTTGTTTCAGAGATAAAGATGTTTTTTAGAGAACAAACTGTAAAAAGTAAACAGGGCCTCCCTTACTTTTGTGTGCTGGTTAATCATGGGTCTCTGAAGGGTGTTTCCTCTGTCCCATGTACCACAGGTCAAGCGGCAACCCTGGAACAACAAACTGCCTGTTGTTTGTTTTTGCTATCTCATACTTCAAATCACTGGTAATTCTGGCCTTCCTGTAGTACTGCAGCTGCACTTTGACCCACATGAACCGGGTTGTGTTTGACTCTGTTGCTGTCAAATAACCTCTGATGTGGTTTGTGAAGGCCATGTGTTGTGGGAGGAATCATGTGTGCAATGTTTTACCTTAACTTTCAGAGCTGTTGTCAGAGTAAAGGTGGGAAGGCAGTTAATGTGTAGCAAAGCTGTGGGAGCTCATGGGGAGGAGGTGTGATGACCTTCAATATGTATTGTTTATGTTTGCCCTTTAGATTTATACAGTGAATTCACAGTTGAAGGCCAACATAGATAATAATGGTCACGATAAGACAGTGAATGTGCCTTGCCAGATCAAGTGTAAACTTGATTTAAAGTTTTTCCATGGATAGATTACACCAGTGAGCTTATGCTGAAATAAAGTAGTTTATACTCTATCTTGCAGGAAAGGTGCAGCTGAGTAAAAGTTGCCATCAAAGTCAGTTTGAAACTTAAAAGGCATTTAGAGAGCATAAAGATTATCCAATAAGGTAATTTTAACACTGTTGCAATTCAGAAATTGATTTTGTTTGGATACACTATTAGATTTTAGGATGAATGAATTGTTCAAGAATAATTAGTACTTTGTTCAGTGTCTGCACAGAGCCGTATTGTGCTGTTATTTGTTCCCTTTCAGTGAAAAAGACCTCCTATTTTTTTTACTGTTGAGGATTACAACCTGACCAAAATGTTTTCAGCATTCAGATTTAACTTTGATATCTTCTAAATATTTTGGCACAGTACCTTGACTTTTTATTGTGGAGTTATAAATATACTGGAAATGGCTTGATGTCACAGTGATAAAGAATCATTAAAAAAACAAATCCTGAATCTAGAAGGTGATCCATATCACTGAATGAAATCAAAGTTAGAAAAAGATACATTTTCAGAAAAAGTTGACCGAGCTTCTCACCCCATCTCTAAGGGAGAGCCAGCCACCCTTATTCGGAAACAAAACCCAGAGATACTTGAACTCTTCCACTTGTGGCAGGACCTCACTCCATAGAGAGGACCCTCGCTATTTTCCAGCCATAGATCTTGGTTTAGGATTTGGAGGTGCATATTCTCATTCCAGCCAAATCACACTTAATTGTGAATCACGTCAGCGGGGGCTGGAGATCACGGCCAAATGTTGTCAGACCACAAGTGAACCACTTTCTGGCTTTATTACCACCTCTTCCACAAAAAGCAGAAGCCCCATCCTGACCACCAATCCAGATCCCTTCCACAGCTCGGCTGCACTTAGAAATTCTGTCCAGATGAGTTATAAACAGAATTAACGCTACAGGACAGCCTTGGATGAGTCTAGTCTTCACTAAAATGTTTGACTTAATGCCAGCAGTGCTGACCAAACACTAGTTATACAGAGACTGCACAGCTCACACAAGGGGGTCTGGTACAATGAAGATGCAGAACAATACTAGTTTAAAACATCCCTTACCCAGATGTAATTTACAGGGCTCAATGTCTTGGACACTAGAGAGAGGAGTGAAGCTGTCAAGTGATCACTTCTTTCTTTCCATGATAGATCAGAGGATGTGCTCCAACCTTGAGTTCATCACACTATCAACTATCTGACAAACTCTCCTTTCCAGGGTCCTTGATAGGAGAGTTTGTCAGATAGATGAACCTTGGACTGAGCAGTAGCAGTGGGATGTTTCTCAGTCATGGAACAGTGGACCAGCTATAGACCCTCTTAGTAGGAATGATAGTTTGCTTGATCAATGTGTTTTGTAGACTTGGAAAATGCGAATGACCATATCCCCGGAGCCTCTTATAAAAGGTGCTTAGGGAGTACGAAGTACCGGACCCCTTGTAGGCTATATTCATATATGCAATATTTACTATATATTTACTATATGTCAAAGTAAATGTTTAAAAAGACATCTACTATAAGCAGATGATGTATGAGTATAAATCCAGCCAAAGACTTTTGCTTGTGGTACTTGATGCATTTTGAAATAGAAGTTAACAAAGAAGAAATCATACATCATGTTGTCCTTTAGATTTCCCAAGTACAGCAGCACTTGATAATAAAAAAAAATGACGCCACTAAGAGTAATTGTACCTTTTGTGAAGTTTTTTGGGTTTGGAACCATTATCTGGGTACAGGTTTTCAAGCTTTGTTTTAGAGTGCATCAGGTAGTATTACTGGAATCTGCAATAACAACTGAAACCACAACAACAAAATATGACAATCTTGTTACATTTCTGTAATCTTAGTTTATGAACTTCCACTTTTAATAGAAAATTAAACTTTTTTTCTGATGAATTTTAGTCAGAACGAAGAGAAAAAAGAGAAAGCACCACCGTCTCTACTTGTGGTAAAAATGTATTTAGATGGTGCTCGAGTTAGTCTAAGATATCTGTAATTCAGTTAGAAAGAGAGCCACATGGTTTTCCAGTAACTTCCACTAGGAGACAGTAGGCTACCAGTACCAGTCACAGAAAAGAACTAGTCTTTTCTGGGAAGGTGGGAAAGTCTCTGGGAGAATTGATATAAGTCTGTCAGTCACATCAGCTTTCCTGGGAGCAGAGCTTTACAGCCAGTAGCCAGAGTGGCGCCTCAACCCCCGGTCATGCATAGGCAGAAAAACATGATGAGGCATTTGGGGAGTGTGGGAGAGAGGGAAGACAGGAAGCTGAGAGACAAATGGCTTAAATAAGACTGAAATAAGGGAATAAGCAGAATTACTAAGAGAAAAAGCAGAGTTATGTAGAAATGGCAGTCTCTGTTTCTGCTCTAAAGCGGCAGCAGGTCGGCAGCAGTTTGTTTAGATGAAGGGACATCTGTAAGCTGAGACGTCAGGTATGTTGTCACGGTGGCCTCAGGACTTCTACATGACAGGTTTTATGGTTGTCCTTCAAAAACTGCTGCTTCTGCCAGTTCAGTGACACTGTACCAACACAACATCAGCCAGTCTTAAACACATTTTACTGCACACACACACACGCACACACCAAAGCAGAGACATTTCATTCTTTTGAAGGCAGATCCAGTTTGACAACTGGATTAGTTTAGCAGCTAACAATTATTATTTTGTACTGGTTAAATTAAGATTACCTGATTGTGATAATTTAAACTGACCATGCTCCTTTTATATATAATTCTTAACTTTTTATTAATACAGTTGGAGAGAAATATATTTCCATTTCTTTAAACAGTTGTTTTTTCACTTGATTTTGTATGACTAAGGTAATTTAAAAAAATAGTTTTCTGTTCTAGTTAAACAGATCTAGTCATGAAAAAATATCAACCCTAAAGCTTTATGAAATATCACAGAGACCTTTCTATGTACTGAATCTGATGAAAGCATGAGCTGTCCCTTTTATCACTAATAATGCACTGAACTGAATTTATACATTACAACAATTTAAAAAGAGACTGAATTGTTTTCAGGCATTGAGTTTTTTCCTCTTTGAGGCAAAATCATTAAAATATTTTGATTGCTTAGCAGCTGTTCTCAAACATGTGCTATCTGACTTCACTTGGACCTGACAGTGTAAGCACAGCCCCTAGTGGATCATTGTCCTCACAACCGAAGGTCTAACTTGAATTCCTAGTGGGACAAAACCCTTTGGCTTAGTTTGCACAACATCAGGAACAGTAGCCAATAATTATATTTTTAGACACGTTTAGTTGAAGTCAGTGTTTGGATTTCACATTTAACAAGGGGGAATCAGTCTCTTCCTTCTCAGTAGCTGATAGTTGAGTCTAAATAAGGCTAAAATGACAGCATCTCTCCAGTAAGGGTGTTGGTCCAGTTCTAGTAAAGTGAGTCAGAGTGGAAGTTTGTAAGTTATTATGTGTGTGAGACCTTCTGACATTTCACGTTTTGCTTTATGCCCACTGCTGAGTATATTTAACTCAACCTTCCATTTCTCACATCTGTTAAGATGTTACTCAGTGAGGAACCCTCTACTGTTTCCTTGCTGTTTTACATTTCTTTCACTTATTAAGGAGGACCTCTTGACTTGAAGAGCCACATAGGACTTAGTTATTGGTTTTCCAGGGTGGAGCATGGGAGAAAATCTACTGAGGTCATTTGCTTTATGCTTCACCCCTCCTCTGCGTCAATGCATAGAATTGTTCCTCAGTCTGAGGAAAAGGTGGAAAATCAGTGCGCTATGACAGCCGCATGCAGGTTATCTGTCAGCATAGAGCAGATCACAACTCTGTTACACACACAATAACTGCAAACAACATTAAATGATTGTTTAAACTTTGAGATGCTTTTAGATATTTGGAGTAACACTAAACTTCAAATAGTAAAGCTGCCTTGTTGAAAAGCTGTGATGCGTAAAGTTTAGGCTTAAATAGTTTTATCACAGACTTTGTCTCTTGATGGGGAGCTGCTCTCCTGCTGACTGCTGCCCTCGGCGCTAAGCTGGTACATTGGGCTGGAGATTTGACTGGCTGGGTGACCTCAGACAAAAAGAATGTTTTGTCTGCAGGACCCCAGCAGGGTTACCAGTTTGATGTAGACAGAGCATAAAAGCTGTGAACAACTGAGCTGAGAGGCACACTCAGGTAGTGTGTACAAACATCAGGTTTAAGTTAGTAGGTGTGAATAAAAAACTATTTGTTTAGAAAGTAGATAAATAGTATCACTGGGTTCAAAACAGGTGATGTCCAGTAGCTGCTTTGTATCATATGGTTTTTGTTGCTCGATAACTTGGTCTACAAGTGCATCCAATGATCAGCAGTGAATTTCCATCACCATTGATAACAGGACAGGAAAATGTGTTTGTACCACAGATATTGGTCAAAATCTAATTTCATACTGTAGTTTTTGGCTCCTTTATGTTTTGGTGTGTTAAACACATTCGTCAGCAAACGTGAAAAGCTGCTGCTTAGCAACTTTGGGGAGTCACATGTGATTGGTCAAGGAACCAGGAAGTAGTAAGGAGCTACATAATGCAGCACATTGTCACAGAACTTTCCTTCTGAAAGGAGAAAAGCTTGACAAAGACATTGTTGAAAGGAATGATAGTTTGTTAAATGGAAGGTTCTTTCTATATAGATGACAATATGGAATGTTTTTAATTATTTTTACCAAAAAATTAAATAAATCTTACTTTCTGATTTTATCTTTAAACTTCATAGACAGATTATCAATACTGTCACTGTCACTGATACACAAATGGTTACAAAGGAAATGAAAGCGTGTCAGAGTTTTACACACTGGTGTTATCTTAGGAATTTTGCCAGATGAGCTGCACCTTGCTGTTGGAGTTTGCAAACTGCACAGGAGCAAATATAACCATAAGCCCTCATTGCCCCCCTTTTTTCTTACGACACAGTAATGAAACAGCAAGTTGCTGTAAGATTCCTGCCTACCCCTAAGCAGAAGAGCTGGACATAAGAGATATATGGTTAGTTTTACATCTCTGTAAAACACTAAAGAGGGAAGAAAGTATCAACCCAACCTAAATGCCAGGCACAATGTAAAAAAGCTGGAGGGATGTACAATAAACAAAAAAAAAAACAACAACAACAAAAAAATATGTTAAACAATAAACAATACTATGCTGTGAATTGGTATTTAAAAACTAAAATTAAGAATTTAGGCAGTAACTTAGACCTCCCAGTTAAAGTAACCAGAATCTGCATTCAGTGTATTGTTAGTGTTCCTTTCTTCTGTCTGCATGATACAGTTCCTGAAAATGTATGTCAATGCCCTTGTTTGGAAATTGGTCATAACACAACAAACTCAGTTAATCACTTAAGAAATAAACATGATTCACAGAGGAAAATAAAAGTAATATTTTCAAATTGTATATTTAGACATATTCATTGCAAGCACATCCAGTACACCATACCAAGACAAACTTCAAATATGACTGTTATATCATAAAAATGTTTGCATTCTAGGTATATGCTTTACTGTTTTTATGCTGAAAAATAGATAACAAAGTTGCTGCCACTGCTAGATAAGTACAACAAGTTTGAAGGGGTTAGCAGCAACTGGTTACCTTAATGCGACACAACGATGTAAGTAGTAGTGTGTCTGTCTATTGCCTGCATGACAACCTCACAGCTGAAAGGACTTTGAGCCAACAAATAGTCTGGCTGCACATCATCATTTCCCTTTAACCACAACATATCATTTTAGCTTTTGCAAGCTGCTTCCCATCATTTACATATTAGCATATTGCAGAATAAGATATCATGGACACCGGTGTATCAACATCTATGTTCAATTCCAGTCATCAGAAGCAAATATCCTGCAAGTTTGAGATTCAAACTCAATATGCCAAGTTCTGGACAAGCCTGTAATTGATCCATTCATTTCCATTAAGCAGGTTGAATCAAAGAAGTAAATAAAACCAGCAGGACAGTGGAATTGGATACATGTGGCTTAAAGCATTGTCAAAATACCATAAGGTTTTAGCAAACTTACTCCATAACTGTTTCACTGCTTCTAGGAAAAAGTCCAGCATCTAGCTTAGGACATTTTCTAAGCACAAAGGCAGATTTTGAGGGGGAAAAAAAAGCATTAACATGTCATGTAGGTTGTTTTTTAGAAATCTTTGAATGTAGCGTGAGTAGTCCTGACTGTGGTGACACCTTTTCACACATTTAACTTGGAGTGTGTGTGGTTTGATCAGCATGGACACACACTGACACCTGTCAGAACAGGCCATACATATTTGTTTGTAATATTAGCGAGAGAACATTAAATTGATTTCAGTAGTATACAACATACCCTATATGTGTAATATGGACAGCAAAAAGCTCTCGGTCTCTTCTATTACCATGGCAACATGGCTGGAAGATGACCTGTGAACGGGCTCACGGCTCGTTGTGCACATGCTCACATGAATTCCCTTTAAATCACTGTTTTAGTTGGTCCTTGCCCCCTCCTCTGTGCCGTCCAACCACTCTCTGGCTGACGAGACCCTCCTTTTTACAATGTGATGGTTGGATTATTTGTGCTTAACTGTGAGGTGCTTTTTTAGGCATCACTGTACTGCGTTTTTACAGAATAATACAATTAATCTTTGTTCAATGTTTATAATATACATATATATATATATATATATATATATTCTGATTGAGTCAAAGTGTTTCCATGTGGTGCTGATACAATATCTACTTATATAGGAAGCAAAAAGAGAAGACCAAATTAAAACAAAAACAATTCATTGTATTATTCCATCAGTGAACTAAATAAAGCAGTTGGTTGTGTTTGGCTATGGTATAAATTGTTACTAATTATTTCCTTACCTTAAGCCCACCCACAGTAAAAACACTTTCCCAAGAAGTAGTCAGAGAGCAGCTGCCACAGCCACTTCCAAGAACAGCACACTTCAAATCCCAGTAACACACACACACTCGTGATTCAATTCTTCATGAAAGAACAGAATAGACAGACTTCATTTTATTCACTGCCAAAAATGTGGCCGTTATTTAGGTTTAATTTTGGTACACTTAGATTTTCTTCTTGTGGTTTTAACCACAACTTGTGCTAATTTGGAGCTTCTTTATTCAGGACAGATTAGATTCATCACAATGTTCAATGCAAAGTTTGCATTGAGGTTTTATTTAGTCATCAAACAGTTCACTGCATACTTTAAAATGTAATTATTGAAGATGACATGAACACAGGGCCCTTCAGTTTTGTGATTTTATGTGGTTGTCCTCTTAGCAAGTAGTTTGCAGTTTGGGGTGTTCTCTTTCAGTGGAAGAATGATGAAAAATGGGCAGATATGAATGATGTTATGTTTCCTTGTGATTGGTGGTTTGCTTTGGCTTGTTAAAGTGGACCTGCTGTAATTTTTTTTACTGCATTTTCAGTGTTCTTTCAGATATATGATATATGAAGTTAAATTTGTACAAAGTTATATATTTGAATAGACAAATAATTAATTTATATTGATTGGATACTTTAGGTTGCGTGTTTGGTCCCTATAAAAAATGTTTTTAAAAGTCCCCGTGTAGGCAGCATTCATGTTTTTATATTTCACCATTTTCCCATTTCTCTTTTAAAAAAATCAGCCTAAAATAAAAATAAAATGAATAAATGTAAAATCTGTTTAAAGTTTTTTCTGTCTTGAAAGTTAACGTGCAAAAGCATCATGTTAACATGTCTGCGGTGTTTAGGATGGATGTGAGTGGTTGTCTGTCTCTGTGTTGGCCTTGCAATGGACTAGAATAGAGTGTACCCTGCCTCTTTCCCAAATGATTGCTGGGATAAGCTCCAGCTTACCCTCAACAGGTCGCCAGTCCATCACAAAACTAACACACATAAACAACTAGACACACACACTCATTCCTATGAACAATTTAGAGTCTCCAATCAGCATATCCCCAAGGTGCATATTTTTGCACTGTAGGAGGAAACCGGAGTACCCTGAGAGAACTAACGATAACACGGGGAAAACTAAATGTCAAGGTAATTTAATAATATTATTAATTATAATAATAATTATTATTATTACTTTTATTATACAATACATAAGAAATGGTCATTTAAGTTTAAACTATGTGCCTTTTAAACTTTTTTTTTAACCTCTTGACGCTTGAAATTATATGCAATTATGTCCGTATCGAAAAGACATCAACCTACAACGGAGGAACACATGCACTATCCAGCTGTATTTTGAATTGAAGCGGTTTGATGCGAATTTGCGACAATAGGCTTTAAAGGGTTAAATCGTTGTCTGCTCTTCTGTAATTCTGGGAATCATTGCAGAGATCTGGATGTGGTGTGGGGGCATTGTTTCTCTGGATGGGAACATACACACACACACACACACACACACACACACTAATGCATTTACTAATGTCATGAAGGGTCACTGATGGCATTCCTCAATCCTTTCCCAATCCTTACATTAACCTCAACTCTAAATGTAGACAGGATATAATTCTGACCATTAAACTCAATATTAACTCTCAGAGAAATCATTTTGTACTTGTGGGAATAAAATTACTTTTCTCGCATTTACAGGAAGTCCCCATAAGTTGTTTTGTGGTATTTTGTTTTTATTTACTTCATGTCGAAGTTTTATTCAGTTCACAGCAGAACTTGTTTTCACTTTGTGCTCTTTGTTTGTCTACAATGGCATTCTTCCCATTCTAAGTATGATAACTGGTAGATAGGTCCACTCAGTGTCCTGACTGACTTGTCTGTGAAGTGTCTGACTGAAAAGCTGGTTTTATTAGAAAGAAGAGGTAGAGAGAAAAGGAGGACTGTGGGAGGAGCTTCATACTGCATTCACAAATGGGTTGTGTGTGGATGTGAGACTGTAAGTGAACCAAAACAGAGGAAGGTCCTGAGACATGCAGTGAAGGGCAGAACACAAAAGTGACCAAAGCCAGACAGAAAAGACGCTGCAGTTACTTTAACTTCACACACAGGAATCGGCTTAGACAAGGCAGCATTTGTGTCTTCCTTTGAATGAGTCAAGACTTTTGAAACATTCAGAGTACACATTTTCATTCTTCAAGGAGAGTCCAGATGGCAGAAAAGGACAACCCAAGGTCCATCCAAAATGAGATTACCTCTCTGAAAGGTATTTATTATCTGCTTTGTCTTTAAAAAAATAAATACCAAGCTGTCTGTGATGTGGGGCTGGCTTGAAATGAAACCAAGAGCAAAACAGTAGGGACACATTATATTGTGTTATTATTTAGGAAGGGAGGGGTGTCTCACAGCTATTGTTTGAAAAACAGCAAAACTTAAAGCACCCTTTGGCTTAGACATTTTTAATATAGCATTTCTTGAATGAGTTCGGTCTGTGTTTCTGTGAGAAATATTTGGGCAGCTGGTAGTGAAAAGTATGTCACGACTGGAGAATGGCACACTGGGGTCTTATTGACCTACTCTCGGACCTCAGATTTGCTATGCAAACCAACCCATGCAAAGCTGAAACATCATCTAAGCTGATCTAAAGTTGATGATAAAATCCAGCTTAATGAGTGTGCAGCATCGTCTGAGTCTGGCATTGACTGTATGATGTGAGAAACGTTTTTCTCTACCAAAACTAGAAACTGGGCAGACTGACTAACTCCAGGAAAATCTACAATCTTCTTTAAGACATCTTTTTTTTATGTATCACTTTGGTCCGTAAGTGTTTATCTAGGCCGCATTTCTTTGTAGATAAGCACTTCAACATGTTACCTTACAGGTTTTATCTATGTGCATGTGCTGCATCTAGTTTCTGTTATCATTCTTGTTTAAGATGTATAACATCACTCACCTGTATGTGGCCATTTGCTTCCCTGTACTGCAGTTTGTAGACGAGGGAGGACTGAAATTTTTCAAATAAGCAACAAATTACGCTTTTAATTAAGTGTTGCAATCGGACTTGAAATGATGTTTGTTTTTATTTTTATAGGACACAGTAATTGTTTTTGTTCACAAATGATAATGTATATAGTATTTTTTTTTCTTTTGATATGACAAGGTAATATAAAATCTGATTATTTTTTTTGCCTCATGACTAAAAGTCAATAGCATTTTTACAATTTTAATATTAAAGGTTATTCTGTTATCCTACGTATAATTTAGCATTCTAAAAATGTCTAAAGGAACAGAGAAAAGAAGATTGATATTTGGGTGTGGTGGTCGGTATCTTCAGTTAGAGCCTTTGTGGAACCAGTGCAGTTTGAATGTTTTCCCCATAGAGAGCAAGCATTGGTTCTTTAGAGCTACTGGGAAAACTCTCCACATTTTAATAAAATGTATGTTAGATTAACTAATGCCTCTGAATTCTGTCTGGAAATTATTAGGAGTAGTAATTTGCCATCTTGTGTTGCCGAACTATTCATGCTGTACGCTGTATTTTCCCTATTAGCAGCAAGATAGGCTTCAATTCTTTTGTGACCCTGGAATGGTATAAGCAGGTTTAGACGTTTAATAAATGAAAGATTTATTTTATTTGGAATAGTTCTCCAAATCCAAAGCCTATGGGTCCAAGCCATTCCCCGGTTTTTCAGAGATAAAACTAAATGATGGTAGCTGTGTGTCAGCGATGCACTGACATTGATTTTATTTACTGAATTTAATAAAATAAATGACTAAAAAGACTTTATTAACCACTTGGCTGCATATTTCTTGTCTTTTGTCTCTGTTAATAGTGTGTTCATGCAGTGCTTTATTAAATCACATTCAATATTCCTGATAAAAGCATGAAACAGAATTAGATTAAGCACATTTCTCAGCTCTCAGACTTGTCATGGTCCCATAATAAATCTGTGTCATTACACCAAAGGATCTGTCTGACACAGTATTTCTGTATGTGGTGTGTGAGTTTAACCACATTCACACTAAAAGTACACTATTGAATCTCACTATAGTGCAAATGTTACACGTGGATGTGGAGAGTACCAGTGTCTGGGTCAGGATCATTCATCAGACGTTGTTCATCTGCAGCATCCAGATGCTTGGTCTGGTGATGTCTTGGCATTGTACAAACAGGATTGCTGCTCATGTGTTGCCTTTGAGGATATGAGAGTGAGATATATCAAATGTAGTGGGTCTGTCATTAGTGGGATCGATTCAATATCAGTTTCACCATCTAAACCCTGGATCAATTTCTTTCTTCCTCTCATGTTTTACCTGATGGCAGATAATCAAAGACATTTACTGTCTGCATCTGGAAGTGAATTATCCTGTTTTTACCCTGTGCCTTTACTTTGGGACCATTTAGAGCACAGAAAACTCAGCATGCATTTCTTTCTTAATGTGGAAGTATATAATTTATTCTGGAAATTTAATAGGTGATACATTAAATTTATGTGAGTCTTCAACCTCTAAAGTTACAGTAAACCAACTGTGAGCATAAACCGACTACATGCCATCCTTTTTATTTTAACATACCTATGCATAAACTGTACAGCAGAGGTGTAGCTGTTTATGTTTGCTCTTACACATTTACAGTCAAAAGAAAAGTAGTGTGACGTAGTGTTAAGCACCTTCACTGATCCAGCATGGCCTTCAATGCAATCAAACATTAAACTGTAAATTAGAAAATCAGAATATCAGCAAAGTATGAATCAAAACCTATTTCTCATGCTATCCTCCTTCCACTCTGTCTGAAGGAATCAGCTTTTATCTTCAGGAAATGCATTTAGTTCCAGACATTTTTGTATTTCCTTCCATTTCAGAAAAAGGAAATTAAGTCAGTCTCAGGTTTATATTTAAGTCTTGCTTAAATATTTCAGCCCCTGTTTAGATCTTTACTTTTTTTTTTTTATTTGAAGGGCTGACTAAAATAATCTTTTTGGTTGTGTCTGCTGGAATTAGCAGTTTGTGACAGTTTCCACTCTGGGTGTTTTTTACATTCAGACAATCCCACTGTGTAAGCACAGTCATCCAGCATTTATTATACTCTTATGCAGGGCATTCCCTTGTTTTTTTCCCCATATCTTTTATACATTCTGGGAAAAAACTACTCAAAGAATAATCCTTTCATTTCTTGTTTCTGTGCTTCTGCATCAACCATTATACACACTCTGCTTCCTTCTGTCTCAGTTTGCTGCACCTCTGTTTCCTGAACAAATATGCCAGCGGAAAAGGATGCATTGTGCACTAATCACTGTGTCTGAGGTGAATCTAGTCAAATAAAGATGCAGTACGTAAATGGCAATCAGAGTTGGAAAACTGGGAGGTTTTCCAGCATTCCTTTAGGTGTTAAGCTCCAACCTCTGAGAGGTCTTTGTTCTTGTGTAATTATTCCACCATTGTGATATTTCTACCATGACACATTTAGTGGGAAGAACAATGTGCCATCAGTGGTGTTAAAGGACATCCCAAAATGGGAAAAGTGTAGTGTTTGTGCTTACAGGTTTGAGAGGAATATGCTTTGAAATGTTGCTGTGCTTGGTGTAAACATTGAAGGGTGCCAGTGAGAGTCAGCTGATCATGTTATCAGGGGTTTGTTACAGGTTGAGAACAATGTTTGCATTCAGCAAGGTTTCAGGCCTGTTTACTGAATGATATGTGCAGATTCCACAGCATGGGTTCGTGATGAAAGACCTCTCATTTTACATCAGGGTGAGAGGTAGGACACAGTGTCACACAATGCAACACTTTAGGGTGATGTGGAAAGTGTGTGTGAATGTGTGAGGAAGACAGATGTATTGCATTGGCCCAGTTGTCCTGTTCATACACACCTGTGTGTGTCTAATTATGGCGTCGTGCCACTGATTGCCTTAAATTTACCAGTCATCCATTTTTACCAATGCTGTGGCATGTTCACACTTAGATCTCTGGTTATAATGAAAGCAACATTTTTTTATGTTGTACTGTATAGCATATTTTAAACATGAATGACTTCATCAGTCTGACAACTATAAGAGTACAACAATTTTTACAATCACACTTCAACACTACTATGAGTATTCATTTCAGCACTAAGGAATATGACCGAACAGCAGCTCAGTCATGCAATAATAACATGTTTTCTGTCACATCACCAGTTTCTATTTAAGAAGCCATGACTTCCTGAAACTTCAAAAACCTCCTGCAAATTCCCTTCCCGTCTTTGTGCTTTCTGTTCTGTCAGCAGGAGCCTAATATGTAAGACATGGGTCCAAAACAAAACAAAGCAAAGCAATTGCTACGAAAGAAGCACAAAATCCCCAGAGTATAAGAATCATGACAATAAAAGAGCAGTGTTTTTTATTATTGACAAAATGATGAAAGATAGAATGATTAGAGCTTGAGGATACATTATTTATCTAAGTTATTGCACCTTAAATTATAAATCATAAATCTATCATTTATCATTTAAAAGTTAAATCTATATAGGCTGTAGCTCCAAAGATCCGTGTGATACTACAACTTTTTATGCTTTAGACAGCTTCACAAAAAAGCAAAAAAAAAACAAAAAACGGCTGCACCTTGTAACGCTACATATCAGAGGAATGGAATGAGACTCTGGTTAATTGAAGTTTTGATAAGAAGGCATATTTTCTTACTCTGACAAAGAATTTCAACCTTTGGATTAGAGATTAAGTTCAGGAGACCATGACTGAAAAACAGTCACTGACGTTAGAAAATAGAAAAGGCATTGAATGAATAAAAAGTAATTATTACAACTCTGTAGTAAATGAACAGGGACTCTGGTAACAAAATGGAAAAGCAATATTGAAGGGATTTTTCTTTCTCTCCTTTAAAACCATCTTTTGTTACTTAAAAAAACTAAAACTAAATTAATTCACATTTTATAGTTCATAAATTCCTGCCGTAAATCAAGGATGGTGACTCGAATGCGATTCCGGTCCATAGTCTGGTGGACTGTCTGGTTTTCAGACTGCGTAGTAAATTGACTTATTTCCCACCATCAACCACATTTTCACAGTTTGAAGTTTGAAGCACCACCTCAGGAATGCAGAAAACAGTTGCTACCACCTCTGTCTTTTTAAAATGGGAGGAATCAGTGGCCTGACCTTCAGTGGTTGTAATGTTACTAACAGAGACACATAACTCTGGCTGACATAGCAGGATAGTCTGGGAGCGTTTGGCTCAGTAATGTGTTTTAATGTGAAGATGCGACAGGACAATGGACCTTGAGACGCCTATTGTTTCGGTTTTCCTCCCTTTCCTCCCATCCCACCCTGTATTTCACATGGGAATAATAAAATTCCTGGACTGGTATTGTTTGACAGACTCTTCTTAGCTGCTGAATGAAGAACAGCACATAATTTAAAGTCATTCTTACTATTTATTATTGCCAAAAACGCAAAATTTTTATTATCACTGTAATAATCTTGTACATCAGCACTTTATTAGCGCTTCCAATATCTAGTTTCACATCCATCCCCATGATGCAAGTAGCAAGTAATTCAAAGAATTCCTGATGCATAGTTTTCCTGAATCCCTGCATGGAAATGCATCATATGTAGTTCCTCTTTTTGTTACTGAGCTATTTTGAGAAATGGTGAGACCCTGGGGAAAGACCTTGGGTTATAGTTTCATTATGCACAACTGAAGATTTTTTGCCTCATTCATGATAAACACGACCGGACAGAAGCTGAAGACAACAGTGTTTTCCATACATTCCTTTGTGCTTGTGTTTCTGTGTGAATGTGCTGCTTCACATTCTGACTGAGAGAAGAGAAGTAAATTGGAGGTTTGGGATTGTTTTTAATGTGTGCTGGCTTCAGCTACAGAGTCAGTGAGCCATGTGCTCATCACTGGAAATAAGTACAGTTCTGTATATTTCAAATGATTGCTTTGTTTTAGCACAAAAAGCTGCAAACAAAAATAATATCATGTACACAAACAAATTTATGACAGAAAGGAACTTAAGTCACCTTTGATTGTATTGCCATTATGGTCCCATCCATCATCACCTGGATAACTTGCCACCATCCACATGTTTCCAATACATGTTAAAGATAGTAAAAAACACTGAACCATTGTGATTCTGTTTTCTCTGCATATACTCTTTCTATTACAGATTAGAGTCTCAGTGGGTATATATGCTGTATAAATGCATAAAAACTGTTTATTATTTAAGAATATGAGCAAGTCATTAAAGCTCAACAATTCTCAGTAACTCTGAAATATATTAATTGTTGGTGTATATACGACTGCCAAATGGCTTTGCTTTGCACAGTTTGCCCCTCCAACAGGTAATAACATCAAAAACCAAAAAATGTCATGCAAAATGCTTTATGATTGTTTTTTAACTCACCATTCATGAATAAAATCGTTTGGTTCTGTCAATGTTGAGGATTAAGCACTTCCTGAAATAATGGCATCGCTGTTCCTCGTGGCCTGAGTCAGATATCGACCTAAAAGGGAAAATGTTTGCTCCATTTTTATTATTGTTCTGACAGAATGGTTCAATTCAAACTGAAGCTATCAGAAAATACACATTCCTGTGTCCATGTCTTTCTTCAGTTAACTTAATATCTTGGGCCTGGGTTAATGTGTGCCGGGCTGTGCAGCAATTTATGAATAGATGGTAATGATTAACCTGCCTTGCACTGCAGAGTACAACAACCACATATTGTATTTACTCTGCTTACAGGATATAACTCATGCTGCATGTTGGGATTTTGGTGGACATTTTTAGCATTTACATTCACTGACTTAATCATGGCATTTTAGTTGAAAAATTACTCCCCCATAATATCGGCTACAACTGACAGATTCTCTCCAATACAATACATTAACGCTTACATGCCCTCAGCTTCAAAGGCTCATGTTCGACACTGGTCCAGCTTCTTTCGATAGCCAAAGAATTTCTTGTCTTTGTGTAATTAGTTACTCATTTTTTAACAAGAAACTGATACTTTTGTGTATGTCATTAGAGCAAGCATTTAAAAGATTTAAAAATAAAACCAATTAAAGCCGCCCAACAAACTTCAACTCAAATGAATAATTCAACCTAAAAGTAATTATCACCAAAAATTCGCTAATCCAGTCGGGACATTTAGTGCCAGATTAATTTTAAACTTTCACTCATGTTCTTTCTCTATTGTTTTGACGATTTTGTTTGGTTTTGTGGCTCCACTGGAATTTTTTCTCTGTCTCAAGCAATTCAGCTCAGTACACAATCCCACATTCACACAGAGGTATTATTATGGAGGGTGGCTCTGACCTGTGAAGGAGGAGGGAGGCTCCTAGGTTGATCTACACAGTGTGACGTGTTTTAGAGAGAGCAAAGAACGAACCCACGTGGCGAGAGAAAATTAAAAAATCCAACGTGACAGAGATCAAAAGAAGTTAGCTGTTAAAGAAAGCAGTCAGGAAAGGTTGCTGTGAATGTTGAGGTTCCAAAGGTCTCCGGACTGTAAATTCCCAACATGGAGTCTTTTTGTTCAAGTAAAGGTAAGCCTGGAATGGAGAAGAATGCAGCTGAAACAAGAGAAAGGAAGGAGGTAACAAAGGCATGAGGTAAACTGATCCAGGTGGACAGGTAGATGGAGAGAGAGTCTCGATGTGACGGCATGTGTTTAACTCATGTCTTTGCATCTGTTGCTGCCAGCATTCAGTTTAATTAGCTAATATTTGACATAACGTCATGTTAATTTAAGTTTTTAAAAACTGATAGATTTTACTAAATTTAGTAGAGTAAGTTTATAAAGATACATCCTAAACACACCAACAAGCCTCTTTTCCACAATGCATTCCAAAACTATAAAGACAAATTTCCTTCCTGTAATTTGAAGAAAAAAACACACCACTGCAGTTTAGTGTTATGATCATGGTGAACTAATCAATAAGTTTGGTATTTTATCCTATATTGGATTTGTATCGGTTGTAGGCAAGGCAAGGCAAATTTGTATAGCACAATTCAACACATGGTAATTCAAAGTGCTTTACAGAGATATACAACAATAAAACACAGGCAATAAAATAAGAGAAAAATAGAAATAAAGTAGCAGCAGAAAAGATTAAGATCATGTAG
>JBAMIG010000006.1:21201294-21212038 GCA_037177335.1 Kiunga ballochi | reverse complement strand
ACGCAGCACCGGGAGCAACTGGGGGTTCAGTGTCTTGCTCAAGGACACTTCGACATGTGGATGCCAGAGCCGGGACTTGAACTCACTGGTTATGAAATGACCCGCTCTACTACATGCGCCACAGCCGTTATTGTTTAATAAAAACATACTTGATTATTTCAAATTTCTATCCTAAAGTTTTAATTGCTCATTTCCCTAGTTACAGCCACAGTCCTCTCTTGGCTTCAGCATTTATGATTTATAAAGACTAAAATGCATATTTCCCCTAAAACACTGACTGGAGGAAAAACAAAGAGCATAAAAAGCATGACCTGGGGATAATATTCTTTGTTAATAAAGAAATGCCTTCTTGGTCTGCAATGCAGCTCTTGAAATATTATTTTTATTATGTCTGGCTTCAGTGCATTCATACAGGAAATATGACGCCCCAGAGGAAAGTCTGAGTGTGTTCCTTACATCCTGTTGTTCTGAGCTGTTCTGTCCTTTTCCTGTCTTTCTCTTTGGTTTGTTACATCTTCAGCATTTCTTTCTCAAATATGAAAACTTGCTGTGATCTAGTCTGCCATGTTTGAAGGGAACTATGCTCAGATTCAGACGTTTAACCGACTGTCACAGATTTACATCAAACCCTTTTAAGGACCTCACCTGAAATATCTTTTTCTGCAACATCTCTTGCTATATTAGAGGCCAGGTCTTTGCAGAGATAATATTTATCTATTGTACTGTGATCTGAAAGGGGTTAAGATGTACAGCTGAATTTTAAAATAGATATTTACTATCGTCCTGAAACCTTTTAATTTCTGCTATGCGTTAATTTAACACTTTTACACCATTACCATTCACTCATGTTTATACATGTGAACAAATCTCAGAAATTAAGACAGCCCTATTACATAAGTATACCAGTTTAATAATGGGAGTGCTGTTTTTGAGCAGAAGTCTTAAAAATAGAAACACTTCAGCAGTTCAGCAGTTGTGCACTTCAGCAGCACAAGGCTATGTTGATGATTTTCCCTGAATCTCTTTACTAGTTTGTTAAATATATAAGATCATAGAAATTATAACTGAGAAAATTTAAATGGAAATAATTGTTTATGTAATCTAAAATTTGCAATAGGTTGCAACCTATAGTCCAGAATATACAATGCGATATCTTCCTTCTTACAAATATTTAGCATCTTTCACTGGTTACATGTCTGAAAAGATGTTACTCCTTCAAATGAAGACATCATTGTTGAAAAGCACCGCAGAAGAATTTACACACTAAATCCCTGTAATCTTTAAATACACACTTCAGTGTTACTATTCTAATCCTAACATAATTAATCCACATGATGTGAAATATCACATTACTATAAATATTCACCATAAACACTTCCTGTAGACAGTCAGCTGTTGAACTACATTTTAGACGGTTCTATTTTTGAGTGAGATGTTTCCCAGATTACCAGTGTCATTAGGTGATGATTTAATACAGCGTTAGCTTCACATGAGAAACTCTAGAGGGGTTGGTGGTTGCTACCCGCTGCTTGATGTTGCCTGCATACACAGGAAACAGTTTTGAAACCTTTGACGGGAATGCCCTGCACGGTGGGTGGTCGATGTGGTTGGTACAGGCTAAGGATGACCTCGGTAACGGGGACAGCTGGGACATCTTTTTTCAGAAATGGGCAAAGAGATTCACCATGTGTTCAATTATTTTTTAAATGTACTAAAAAGAAGCATCTTCCATGACTTAAAATGTGTGAATATAAGAAAAGAAGAAAAGACACTATATATTTCTTATATAACTTAAAACATTTTTTAATGTCTTATTATGGTTATTACTTATTAAAAATAATATAACACTTGTAGCTGGTAAGATTGAAACTAACTGCCATTATAAAAGTATTTTGTAATTTAATCAATAAAGCGCTTTAAAAGTTTGTGAACGTATGCTTTTTATTTACATAGAGTGAAAAATATATCTTAACATCTTTAGTAAAATACTCAATATTTCCCAGCTTGCTTTTTATCCATCTCTCCAGCAGATGGTGATATTAGTCAGTAAAGTCCAGCGTCCTCAACATGACGAGCACTCTGACCACCCAGTACAAATGTTATTATTTACTTTTTTATGTTTAAAACGTGATGACTCAACTATGTTTTACACTAACTATTAAAAGCATCATTTTTACAGAACGGGACAAAAAAAAAAAAAAAAACGCTTATTTGTTTGGAGGCCATTTTTACCCAGACATGGACTTTCAAGAAGACAAACTAATGTCTTCTCCTTTGTTCGTGTATTATTTAAAGATTAAGCATGAATGTGTTTGTAACCAGTTTAAAATAATGTTTTTTTTTGTAGTGACCAAATGTGTGTTTTTCTCTTTGTCTTCCAGGTGAGTGCCTTCTACATTGTTGTGCCGTTTTGCTGTCCGAGGATGCTCAGGAACATCTGAAGCTCTCATACTATGAGTATTTTCATTCAATTAACTGAACAGTAAAGTAGGAATTCAGCAATTCACAGGTCACCTACAAAGCTAAATGACTGATATGATACATGTAAAGATACAACACAGATAGATGTTTGCATATATTTTTCAACACAGTTTTATCAGTACTTGAGGTGAGAGATTCCTGTATTTGTGATTCAATCATTTTGGGACAGGTAATTTCTTTTAAAGAACAGGCCTGAAGAAACAGATGGACCGGGTCAAGATTAGCTCTCACGAGCCATTTATCTTCTCTGAAAGGCATCTGGAATGTTTTACAGCCAGTCTTATGAACCTATGGCTGTAACTCCAGGGTGTATAGCCTGGCCCCTCATGTTTAGGAAAGGTCATGTTACCATTTTGCTTTGTTTCCCCAAAAGGTGCACCGTAGAGTGTGCCATGCAGAGAATTATGTGTTTGCAGCTTTGTGCAGGAAAATATTGTGTTTTGTGCAAACAGTGAATGTGAAAGTATTAAGATAGCATCAAAGGTTGCTAGAATGAATGAGTGAATGTGTAATTAGAAGCCTGGGTGGGGGCAAACAATGCTTGTTCAGTTAATGTGAACTTTAGTCATAAAGCAAAAATGCTGAGAATGTGTGTGTGTTTGTGTTTAGCCATGATTTAGACTATAGTAAACTTGTTCCACACATTAGAGTGATTTAATTTCTGATTTTGAACACTAACAGTACATTGGTACAAACGCACAGTGGATCATATTTCTTCACCTGAGGATAAAGAACTCCAGACACACCCCACACAAAACCATTAAGTTTATAAAGGGAGCTTGGTGATGACTAAATGTGATCCTACAGGTTTGCATTTCTTATTTCAACAATGTTGGTATTGGGTTTAAACACCTTTTTATATGTTATTCCCAGTTTGTGGAGATCCGGATGGCTGCATTAACTTACAGACTTCTGCTCAAGTGTGTCTTAATGAAGTTTTATTACTAAATGCCTTACAGTAGCATTCATTTCTACCTGTAACTATTACACACATTTATTAGAGCGTTATTGTTTAAGTCACTACTGCAAACGTTTCTGCTCTATAGTTTTGTTGCAAACAGTGTTCCATAATTATGTACGGTATGTGCATAATGCTGCTCTAAGATTTTTCAAAGGGGAGAAATCTGATATCTCTTGTCTGGAGTTATTATCCCCACATGGGCCACACACTCCTAAGGACAAAACAATACCATGTTTTTCTTTTTAATTGTAGCCTTTCAAAACTTTCACTTTGCTGTTTTTACTGAATCCACTTCATTGTTTGTTGCTGAAGCAGCTCATCCTTACTGGTGTGTCTTCCAGCTTAGGAAGGGGAAACTGGGTCATTGTTTGGATTGTTATTCTGCATTTACAGCTTGGAGCTTTTGATTGTAGGTGTCAAAGTAGAAAAACAGGATGTGAAGTCATGCATTGAACAAAGTAGAGTCCCCCTGCCTGCAGAAATGAGGAGATGTGAATTATGGGTGGGGTGATCTGGCATACTAGCGGTTTGTATACAATAAGACTAAAGCCATAACTATGTGAGTAGTGTTAGTGTTTATTATGCTTCTTGGGTATTGCACTTTAGACTTTCATCTTCATCACATGATATGTAATTGTTACACCTTAGCTTTTAATTATATATAAGTGTTCGGCCTTGCAGGCAGAATTTAGAGCAGGGGTGTCAAACTCCAGTGAGCGTCAGTATCCGGCAGGTTTTGCTCTTTCCCTACTCTAACACACCTGATGCAAATCCAATGGATCCAATAGGTTACTGTTAACATGTTCATTTATTTTGATCAGATGTGTTAAAGCATAGACAAAACAAAAATCTGGTGGATACTGGTCCTTGAGGACTGGAGTCTAACACCCTGGATTTAGCGTGTAAATATGCAGAATTCAAGCAAAATATTTTGTTTTTGTAAAGTTTTGTGGCTGCATATTTAATTGTTTTTTACATTGCCAGTAATAAGCTACCACTTTGACTCACATTGCAACATGAGGAGACATGTATCCTAATAATACTCTATAATACCATTTTGCTTTAATGCTAGGCAGATACTGCATTCCTGAGGTGAGAGCTGTCTGAGAAAGCAACAAAAAACAGGTTGATACAGTACTGCAGATAAGCTGTCACATTCATTCATCACATAATTCTCCACTTCCAAGCATCCCTGTCCTCATCTCTTCATGCAGAATATTTCTAATATTCAGAAATGAACATTTAAAGGAGCAGCGACATGATTCAGAGATGAAGTGATGCACACTGACACTGATGTTGTGACTTTTCCTTTCAGAAAAAGTTAGAAAAGCTATATCTACAATGTGCTTCGGCTTGATGAAAGTACATCTGTGATAGTAACAGAGATAGTGATGTTGTTGAGTTTCCACTGTTTGTAGCTGAAACACAAAGGGCCTTTCTACGCTCACAGATTGAGTAAGTTTACTGCAAGTCGCTCTGTGTTGTAAAAGGAGGAGTTCATGCAGGCAGTTTTTTTTCTCTTTGCTTTGAAGAGAGAGAGAAAGAATGCAACTGATTCATACTTCCCTGACTGGATGGTGGTGGGGAGGCGGCTATGACAGTGAGGATAATGAATCACATTTTAGTGCGTGGTGTGCATGTGTTGGACTTACTTATTGAAGGGACCCTGTGTGTTTGACTTTTCATTATTACATGCTCATCATCAGTGTGTTCAGTCTCCTCAGGTTACAATGCAAATGTGTACACTGTGGCACAGACTCAGATGTCACAATCTAGATCCTGTATCAGCTTTTGTTGTTTGATAGCGTGTTGCCCCTGGCAACATCGGCATAAGGACCATGTTTCCTGGGACTTGAACTGTGAACAGGGCATGGTATTTTCCTAACATGTTGCTATAGCAACCAAGGCCGTGCATGCCCACTCCCATGTGTGGTTTGCAGGCACTTAGTCATACCTCAGCTTCTCTTTCTTTCTTCTTTTTTTATAATTTCATTTCAGAAATGTGTCTATGCCGCATTGCTTTGGATGTGTTTTTATAACAGCTTTTTGTTTTTCTTTTGCATTTTATGAATGACTGCTTTACGATAAAACATCGTAACATCAGCGTGTCTGTATGTGCTCAAACAGACCACTCCCTGCTGACTGGCAGTGCCAGACGGACACTCCCCAGCTGCCATTATACCCATTTCAACCAACTCTCCTCACTTACCAGACTAAAACTCCATTTTGTGAGGGTCAGACTTTATTTGGACAGGAGAAATAATTTGTGTACATTTCAGCATCAGTAAGGGATTATATTAAAAAAGTCAGCTATTATTAAGAATTAATAAATGCCAAAATGAAAACTTATTCATGCCTTCATGACCTGTGGATTAGGGATTCGGCTCAGGCTGGTTTTGAAAGCTCATCTCTCTGTACCATGCCGTTGTAACAGCCATCTGTAACAGTTCACAGAAGAACTGATCACATCGCTCTGGTTATTGCAGATTCACACTTTTATCCTTTATTGTACAGATTTTAGAATTGTCTTACTTTTATAGGTTTAAATAGTTTTGCATCTGTTTTTTTTATCCAATCTGCTCAATATTTATAAACCCAAAAGATCACTGGCCCATCCACTCAGATGCTCATAATTCACCAATAGTCTTATGTTAAAGTGAGGACTCACTATGTCTGAAGTGTAATACATATAAGAAACAATATTACCTCCAATATTATCTCTCTTATATTGCTGAAATAAAACAGAGCTTTCCTTTGGACCTGCAACATGTTTTTTTTATGTTTTCTGAGTGACCCACAATAATGAGCATATTTTAGTATTTATTAAAAGAAGTGTCACTTATTAAAAACTCTCTTAATGAGACTTTCCTAAGCAATCTGACAGCCTTCATATCATGCTGCCTGGATTTATAGTTTAAACTTCCAGGTAGTTTGCCGCATCTAGAGGATGTGTTGTATCCGCTTGAACCATTTTGATAATGCAAGCTCAAATTAATCATGATGCAAATTTTGGTTGTAGAATTAGTTTATAATCACAACTCAATTTGGTGTACAAATATACAGAATAATGTTTGAATTTCAAATGACAAATATCCAATTTATCTGATTCCGTGTCAGAGAAGCTTGATCACATCATGGTTGCCATTTGGTAAGAGACATGAGGGATGGGTGCACCCTGGGCATGTCAACAGTCCATCACAGAGCCAGCATACAGATCATGGTACACCACAACATAAATTCAAGGCTCAGAATAAAGTAGACAAGTAAACCAATGAGATTAGCATGTGGCTACAAATTCATAAATTGAGTTTTTCAGAGATACAAAGTCATCTCACATTTAGACAGTCGATTATAAATAGTGTGGCCAGATAGTTGGACTGACAGCCTCTTATTGTGGTAATTCAATAAATTTAATTTGAGTGATGGATAGCTTGACTTGCTCTTAGCTGCAGATATCGTATTATGAATAAATTAATTATCCTATAATAAATAGTGTATAAAAATCAAGGCATGCTTTATTCCTAGACAACATAGTGATGCCATTAGCAGTATATTGCATAGCGCATAACTTAGAAAGTCGGTCGTTAATGTTTATTCAAATAAACCTCTTCTTAAATTTGAGAACAAAGATCATCATGTCATTGCCTCCCAGGCACTAATGTACCACCACGCCTCAGTAGTAAATGCCAACTGTAAATCTTTAATGCCAGAACAAGGGTAATGCAAAGCAGTGTGGATCTGCTACCAAATTTCCAAACCTACTCACAGTACTTCCTTTTTTTCTACAATCACAAATCCCTTCCTTCAGTATTACCAGAAAACTGAGGGGAGCAGCCAGGGTGTCTTTGCCATCCATCAAAATGGATTAAAAAGATTCTGTTTGGACAATTTTAACACACTCCAAATTAGTCTAAGTTAGTGTCGCAGTGCTTTTTCTTTCAGTTCAGTGATAACTTTAGGTCTTTGTTATACCTTCAGGGTTAATAATAGACTCTGGATAAAAGCCAGGTCTTCACATTTGAGCTTTTGTTGTGGAGTTTCTCCTTCTTGAAATATGACCACACTGGGTGGCTCTTTGATGACTTGCATGGATTTCTTTGGAGCTTTGTTATTGGAGTGTTTGTTGGTTAGATAGGAGATTCTAATTCGAAAATTAACTCACTGGTTTTTAACAACTTCCAAAATGCTTCATTGTTCCCTATAAACCCAAAGGTGAATGTAACAGACAAAGCCAGAGTTGTTATAGGGTGTATTCTGGGTGCCTTGGCAGTACTTTTAGTTCTTTGTGTCCTGTATTGCTCCGGCTAGTTTCCTCACCCTCTCTTTCCTTCACTGACCACCCTTCGTCTTAATCTCTCGGACTGTAATTTTCTCAGTTTCTTGAACAAAGAGTTCTGTGTGTATCTCTCTGCTAACTGGTGCCAGAATAAAGCGTGGGTGCCTTCAGATGTATGGGACATGGAGCAGGGTATCCGTGGCAGCAGAAAGGATGTGTCCAGCCTGGCATGGGCCTCAGATTTATGGTGTAGATGTTTTCCTGCATTTATGGGACAGAGATGAAAAGATTCCCTTGTTCTTTCTTTCTCTCTCCACCATGAAAGAACCCCTCCACTCCCATTCCTACTCTTTCTTAGCCCCATCTTGCGTAGCATGTTGGTTTGCCGGATAGGCAGTGGGTCTCGCAAGGGTAGAAACAAGGAGTAGTAACTGTGTGGCAAAAGCAGAAAGAAGGTGTTGTATTTTGTTGAAACAGAGGCCTTTGCGTAATATGTCAGATCAAAGCAGCAGGGAGAGTGGAGATCCCCTCGGAGATCGCTTCTGGCTCAGCCCAAAAAAAGGTAAGTTTATATAATACAGAAACGGAAACAGATGAGAACAGATGATGTATGCAAGAGATTCCTGGCATTGGTCAAATCACAGCTTATGTCACGATGAGGTGTGGCCATGCTCAGCAGCAAATCAGTTTTTGCATTTAGGTGTTTTATAAATTATACAGGAATTAGTCATTTTTGTAGAATAATCTTGTGTATCAAGTGTTGGAAAAGTGTACTGCATCTCCTGCATGCAGAGTCAGATTCCTGGCTGCTTTTTGGCTGAGCTAGCATTCAGCTCTTGCAGAAGAGAATGGAGGGCTGTTTTAAATTTTCTGTCCAGATCTTACTGCTGGAACTTGTTTACTGCACAAAGTGTTTTTGTATTTACTTGTGGAATTTACCACCACCATCTGATTTCTATAAGTATCCTTGATGAAGAGCAAGAAAATGGTTTCAAAATGTCAAAGAAATCAATGTTTTATCTGCTGCGCTTAGAGGGAACAGTGCCGTTAGGTGCTTACTGTCAGTCTGCCCACTTTTACCTCCCCATGTGTGGGCTGATGTTCAAGTTTGAGGGGCTGCAGAGGGTGCTGCATGACTCACATCGACAAACTACAGACAGCTTAACAGAAAAACACTAACTGAGAATGAGGACTTGCAAACTTTTTGGGTGCTCTGGCTTATTTTTGGTCAGTGAGGAGGGCGACTGCAGTCATAATCTGTGACTTCATTTCTTTCCACTCTGGAAAAGGAGAAGTCACTGTGACTTGTGGAGCTGAAAATGTAGGAAAGGGTTACCATTATAACCTTAAGATCAGTTTCGTTTACAAGTTTTCCACTGGGGTTTTTGCCCATACTGGAAAAACGAAAGCCAAGAAGTGATTCTAACATAGTAACTTATTCTAATTTTGATGTTGGCAAAGCGTCATAATAATAAAACACATGACTGAAACACCAACTTTGGATAAAATGTCTGTCTAATTCTTATTTGCAGTATTTTACACATGCACAAACTACAACATGGTAACTCGAGAAAAGATTTAAGCGCATTAGAAAATGTTAAGACACAAGAAAGTTTAGCTAGGCAACACAAAAAGAGCAGTTCCAAAATACTGACGCCAGAGCAGCTTTCCTGTTTTTTCCATAGTTTGCCTTTTGGTTTTCATCTCAGTTTTGCAGCAGAATGAGGAATGCCTACAATACTTCCCTCAACGCCTCCTAATACACAGTCTTTCTTTGTTTGTAGCCATTCTGTGTCTTTTTGCCAAATGTGTGGCTTTTTAATATGCATCTGTAAAGCTTTGTCTTTTATTCCTTACAACTTTTTTCACAAACTGCACAATAAAGGATACCCCCCCCCCCCATGCACCCCCAACACACACTCACAGATCAGCATTATTTCAATTTCATTAAAATTACGAGCATTTCCATCATGCATTGCTGTGCTTTGGGTTTACTTAAAATAACTTAAAGGTTTTTTTTTCTGGTTTTTTTTTCCAATAACAACTTGGACCTTCTGGTGGTGCAATGAAAGAATCAATCCCACTACATCAGTCCCTCACCTTAAATCAAAGATGTAAAATCTCCATAAGCAAGAAAAACGTCTTGACACCTTAATGTTTTCCTTTTACTTTCTTTTATGTAATATTATTTAAGACTTTTTTTCACAGTAGTTGATTTTGATTGTTTACAAAAATTTAAAGTAATTAATCAGTTTATTAACCAATTTAGGCTGATTGCTGGGAAAGTGTATAAATGGCAGAGTGACAATGATATGCTCCAAATAAAGCTGCTTACAACAATCTCTAATGCAAGCAGATTCCTGGGTAATGTGTTGGAGCTCTAACCTGCCCCAGCCATGTTTGAGGGCACAGCTGTGTCTGACTGTGGGTCACGCACCTAAACATACCCGGCCGGGGGACAAGTCCCTCAAATTAGAATAAGCTTATCTACCATATGAAAAATGGAGTGCTAGTGGATTGCAGATTAATTTGTCACTGCTAAATAAGTGCAAGCCGTGGTTGGACTAAAGGCAGGACTTTATTTTGTGTTTACTGCTATACTTTTAGCTTTCTTTAACTTTTAGCCTTGTCTGGACATCTCTTACCAGAGGACACAAAGTATAGCTTCTGCAATGCTGTGTGTGTTAAAGTGAGTCATGAGTTTGTGGTTTGTGGAACTTTCTGGGTAAAGATTAGGTTTATTAAGTTTTCAATCTAAAGCCCTTTGCGTTGCCTTCTGTATAAAAAGATGCTTTATAAGTAAGTTGTGTGTAATATCGTCATCCTACTAGGACGAAATACGTGTGAATTTATGTTCCAAAGTTGTTTAGAGATAAAAATGACACGCTTTAAGGAGATTGTGTGAGGTAAAACAGATGATCTGATATAGCTGGTTACAGATGCCCAGCCAAGTTTTGCTTTCAGAAGAAGTTGAAGTAGTTTGGATCTCTTAGCTAGATTGAGGGCACGTGTGAAGCACGATTACA
>JBAMIG010000006.1:21191146-21201194 GCA_037177335.1 Kiunga ballochi | reverse complement strand
CTCGTCACCCCTCCTCCCCCATCAGTGGACCTTTACATTAGGCCAATCGCCAGCTACCATCAGCCGGCTGTGACAAGTCTATTTTTGGACTTTGAGAGACCTTAAATGTGGCAGCAGAAACAGAGGCCTGAGTAGAAAGCAGCTCAGAGACCATTGTCCTCATTTTTAGTTAGTTTTATTTAGTTTCAGGTTCTATATATTGTTGAAATACAAGTATTTTGAATAAGAATATCAATAGCATATCCTACTCTGTCCATATGACTGCTTCAGAAAGTTAATTGCACTTAAGTCCAGAATACAGGCTTTGTGATGCTGTTTAGACCTAGTAATGAAGTATTGCTTTCAAACCTTATAGAGCAAATATTTGAGTGACTATAGGAGTGAGCAAAACATTCTTCTCCAAATGATAAATTAATCCACTGACAGATCATATGTTATTGGAAAGTTGGGATGGAGAATTATTTTTGTGTATCTTTTTAACTGTCGAGTCAACCAAGGAAGGATTACTAAATAATATATGAGCTGAGTAATAAATTTCTTCACAAACAGCCTATTTTTGACTTAAATGCTAACTTGTAATGCAGAATATTTCCTAATATATCAGCAATACTGTGTCTTCATAACTGCCTGTCAAACTGCTGCCTTTCAGTAATAAAGCACTTTGTACCACAGAGGAATGCATATTTTGCATAATAAACCTGAGAATTCCTCTAAATAGCCACTCCTCCCAGCCTCCTGCAGCACTGCCTGTACTCGCAGTCCTGAAGGGCAGAAAGCATTGTTGCTGTAGGTGTGCACAGGGCCCAGGGCATTGCCTAAAAGCCTGACTTGAAAGATGTCAGTTTGATAACAGAGAGACATTTTTTTAAAAGAGGATTAGGCCTTTGTTGGGTTGCAAGTTGAAAATTTTTCTCAGATTTTAAGCATTTTGCATGTAAGGAAAATAACTCTGCTACACATTTAGTTTCCTTGAACAATGTCTTGACAAATAATGCTGAGATATATGACCATGCAGTGCTGTCCAGTTTTCCCACTACAGCCCTAAAACCGGATATGTAGCTCACTCCAACTTGGCTTACTTCATTTGACTGTTGCCATGGTCAACACAAGCAAAACAGTTCCTGCCTGCGTTTAAATGTGTAATGGTGCGGTTTAAAACAGCAGGGGGAAGGCATCATTTCATCACTCCTCTTTCACGGCACTATAATTTTTCAACCAGACTACTGTGTTTGAGGGCAGCACTGTCTGCTTACTCGGCTCTTCAGTAAATCCTTGTCTCCTTAGTAAAAAGTGAACATGCGCTCCTCTCCCCTGACCAGCAGTTGTCAGCTTTCCTTCCAATTTTTTAGGCCATGAGAGGACACTTTCTCTGACACTGAGAGATGAACAGGGGACAGATGTACAGAAGAGAAAAACGATCTAGGGATAGAAATCTGATATCATGTTTCAGGGGGTGCAGAAAAGGTTAGCTATAATGCACAGTTCTTTATATAGTTGTGCAAGACAGATTCTTGGTTCCAATCTCTAATGTTAGCTTTATGGAGCAGCAATACAACTTTAGCATGCTTTACAGCCTGTTGCATCACTTAAATGAGCAGTGTAGGGAAATACGTATTAGTCTATCACACAAGTATAAAGTTAGTTTTGGCTCCAGGAGATATAATTGGCATTTGACAGATAAGATATATTATATTTATTTATTTATTTTTAAATGTCTCCATCCTCCATGCTTCTTAAAGAGATTTGAAAGCCACAACTGGTGTGTAGAGTAAAACCTCCTCAGTGATACCTGATCAGGAAATGTGTAAACCTGGACACCTTCCCCTCCCACTTATGTCCAACTAGACGCCTGCGGAGAGGAAGAAGAATGCCAACTGGTTGTCTCATTTATAACTGATGTCCTCGCAGCTCATTCATTGGAAGAGTATGCATCACACACTAATGGGTGTGTGTTAGGGTTAGGGAGGCATTAAGAAGTGTGTATTGAAAGGGGGCGTGTGCTTTGGGTGGGTGTCTCAGTAAAAGTCACAGAGCAGTGGAACATGTGCTTGTGCACACTTTGTGCATTTGTTTGCTGCACTCTAAACTTTGCTACGTCTTGATTCAAGTTGTCTTATTTCAGGTAGAGTTTTTTTTCTCTTACTTCCTCTACTGTTTACTTTGGTGAGAATTATTTTCCATGCCCATTTTTTCCTCAGAATAGAGAGAGAAAGGTAGGTGGAGTCGGCCTGAGAAGTGTGGCTCACTCCCTCTCTCACTCTCTCACACGCTGCTTGTCTTCCATTCTGTCATTGCAAACTCGACAGAACAGAGCGTGGTCATTCCCTGCCACTAAATGTAGTAGGGACAGCTTTCTTAAGGAGGAATCAATTTTCTTCATTGCACCAGAAGGATCATCAAGAATACAAGACAGAGACAGTAAGAAAATTAAGGCTTTGCTCTTTGAACTTTTCCCATTTGAGTTGAGAAGCACATGACAACTTATTTTACCACTTGATTCTTTAAAAAATAGGAAGAGAAGCATTTTTATTTCACTTTGTTTTATGTTGGACTTCTTTAATTCTTTGCTTTAAGAGAGTTAACTGACTTAAAGCACAATGGTTGCTGGAATGCTAATGCCCATGCGGGATCTAAGGGCCATCTATGAGATCTTGTTTCGAGATGGCGTTATGGTGGCCAAGAAGGACAAAAGGCCTCAGGTCAAGCACCCTGAAGTGCAAAATGTGAGTAATCTACAAGTAATCTGTGCTATGGGCTCCCTTAAATCTTGTGGCTATGTCAAGGAAACATTTGCTTGGAGACATTATTACTGGTACCTTACCAATGATGGCATTGTTTACCTGCGGAACTACCTGCACTTGCCCTCGGAGATTATTCCAGCCTCTCTGCAGAGGGTTAGGAAGCCAGCTGCCACATTGGCCATTAGCCACCGTGCTGCACAGGTCCAATCTGTAAAAGGTCCGACATCTTTTGTTCCCAAGCCGGGACGCAGGGATGAAATGGAGAGCCAGGAAGCACTGGCTGAGCGTCAAGGTTACCGCCATAAGATGATGGGTCCTCGGGGCAGAGAGAATTTCTCTGAAAAGACTCCCAGGTTCAGGGGCCAACCACTGACTGCAGAACCAGCAGGGTCAAAAGTAACACGGCAAGTTGATGACCAGCGCCAGTCTCTTTATAGGCGAGAAACCAGTTTCAAGAATGAATTAATGATGGCGGAAGAGAACAAAGTGAAAACATTCACTCGTCAAGAGCCTAATGTGAGAGCATCATATGAGAGAAGACTGGAGGTCCAAAAGGAAAGGATGCCAAGTTCTTTTCCTGTTCAGACATCAGCTTTGAAGCAAGGTGGATCCCAGACCACTCTGTCATCTGCCCTACCATTACCTGTTGCTGCTGTTGGTGCAGCTGCAGGTGCTGCAACATCAAGGATCACCAAATCCTCCACAACAATCAAGGAAACAAAGGATAAAGATAAGATTCCCGATGATAAAGCTGTAACACTGCTGTCTAATATGCAGATAAAAGAGGAAGAGAGAAAGTCTGAACTAGTCAGTGTCACAACTAAAACTGAAAATAGTGTAGTGGAACCCAAACCAGTTATAATGGAATCTCGTCAGGAAAACACAACAGATCTGACCAGCTCTACCACTCCTGTCAACACTAAACCTGCTGCTAATGATTCCAGAAACCTTACAAAACAAAATGTATATGAGGACTCACCTAAACCCATCAATACAAAGACTAAAGTCATAGTGCCATCAAAAGCAGAAAAAAGTGCCAAAGTAATTCAGGAGAGCACCAAACACCACAGCCCCACCAAGACTCTTGCAGAGTCCGCTACTGAAGCAGAGGAAATCTCTGAAACTAAAGTTACTCAAGTAGCAACCTATACTGAACAAAACTCTGAGAGGCTCACAGCAAAGACTAACCAAGTCCCTGTGAAGAAGACAGCACAAAATGAATATTCAACAGTTGAAGTTAAAACTGTTAACGGGACTACGACTGCCTCAGCACCCTCAGACAGCGTTAAGGATGAACAATCTGTCACAGTGGAAGTGACAGTGACTGAAGTGACTGCCCAGCAGGAGGAAGCTGTTGTAAATACTCCCTTTGACAAAAAAGATGGAGTGCTTCCAGAAGGTGTCACTAAAGTCTCAGTACCGGGAAATAGCATTGTGCATGAAGACATCACTTCAACATTTTCTGCTCAAACTACTGCCACCCCAGAAGGAGTTAAAGAAACTGAATCAGTAGTTGAGGGAAGTTCAAAATCGAAGCGAAAGAAAAAGAAATCTTCAAAAGAGATATCTAAGAACACCAGTCCTACAGAACCGTCTTACTCGAAGATGAAAGAAGAAAATGTTGATGTCAAGTCCCCAGAGGAGGTGAAAGTAACTAACAGTAAACCTACACTGACTACTACCTCAGAGAAATCAACAGAGTCCAGTAAGATTGAGGCTAAATTATATAGGAAAGGGGAACAGATCAAAGAAGGCCCTAAACAAACTGAGGGGCAGCCAGAGGAGGAGGGGCATAAGCAAAGTAAGACTATAAACACGTCTCTACAATTAGATGCTGTCCTTGCTGAGCCTCGATTGGATGTCCAAGTAGAAGATAAAATAGAGGTGAGCAATGTCATTGAGATCACACCGGGACCTTTATGCCCCAAGGACAAGCTAAAGGCTGCATTGCCCCAAATGGAGCCAGTGAAATCTGAGGAAATGACTGTCCCCAAAGTGGAAACGGTGACAGTGCAGAAAACAAGACAAGTGGATCTCATGCAAGCAGACACTAAACCTAAAGAGAAAATCCCAGAGTCCATGCCAGAACTTCAGAGAGTCACTGTTGAGACTGAATCCTCAATAAATGCAGAGGAAACTACAAAAGAGCCCTCAAAGGGGAAGAAGAAAAGAAAGGGGAAAAAGCAGGCTATGCAGTCACCAGAATCAGAAAATGTAAACACAAAGCCTGAAGCAGAAACAATGCCAATCCATGACATAACAACACAACCCAAGACCACAGGTCAAAACACCCCTGCAATGGCCTCTGCACTGACAGGAACCAAAGTTCTTCCAAAGATGATTCCTGAAAGAATGTGCAGTGAGGAAATCAGGCAGGCAGCAGCTGTGCTCTCTGCAGACAAAGGGGAGGTGGAGCCAGCACCACTCTTTGCAGAAAAAATAAAGCGGGAGGTTCCGAAACCAGAGACATCTTCCACTGTGAGGGAAGCACCCACAGCCGGAGAATCGGCGTCAGCAGCACCAGTACAGGCAGCTGAAGCTCAGACCAGCCCTCTCGTCAAGCAAGAGGAGCCTCCCAGGGTTGCACAGCATTCGGCCGGTCAGGCAGCAGAGTGCAGCACAGCAGAAAAGCTCTCTGTTTCTGAGACCTTAAAGCAGAAAGAAGAGAAGAAGAAGATCCTGAAAAAGGACACACCCTCTGTCTCTGCCACACCTTTAGCCCAGCTTGACACATCTCACCTGGGGGACACCTGTAACTCCACAATACCTGACATTGACGAAACTACCATGAAGAGAAAAATTGTTGTGGTAGAAGAGATTGTTGAAGTGAAGCAGGTTATTAGTCCTCAGGTTACTGGGGAGCAGTCACCCAATCCACCTGTACAGCCTGAGGTGGAGGAAGAAGAACTGGACCTGGATGTTCTGGAAGCTATCGCTATACAGCGAGCTCTCTTGTCAGGGACAGCAGAGGTCAAGGGGCAAGGTGCCTCACCTGAGACTGACTGGAGCCACTCACTGGAGGAACCTGAGGAGAAGACCTGGCCTTTCTTCACTGAAGGTTTGTTTTGAAAACACACTAACCTGTGTCATCCTTATTTCTGTGCATGTGATGCAGTTGGTTCCCTGCTTGTTTGGAGGTGTAGGAGGTCTGAAGGGGGGTACTCAATGACAACTCTATTGTTGCTTCAGGTTGTGTTGTTTTTAGTGTTATGTGTTGTAAATGATATATTTCCATTTTGTAAAAGCTTTTTACGTCTCTTCCAAAGTTCATTTGGATGATTTGATTTTTAGCTCATTCCTGGAGCTGAAGACTACAGAGGCTCTTTTCTGTGATGTGGAGACAGTTTTTCTTTAGGTACAGTTTCACTATGTGGGTGAGAAAAGCCATTGGCATGTGGCTGTGATTTAATCATGTGTGTGTTAGAGGAGATAAAGGCTCAGTAACACCTTCACCATTGTACTATTAACAATATCAGATTCCACATGAGTAAATGATTAGATTAAAGTCTTCTCTATGTATGACTGTTTACAGGGAAAGGAACAGATAACAGGTTATTACATTTAGGCATTTTAAATTAACCTTTTTAAATGCAAGATTGATGAAGGTTTAATATTTAACCTGTTATTTTTCTGGCTTTTCTACGTCGTTTTTATTTCAAACTCCTGGGACATTTGTGCTTTGGGTGGAGGATATAATTTCTGTTGGGTAATGAATTAAGCTGTGGTCACTGTTGAGAGAAAAGTGCTCTCTGGAGCAATATATGAACATTTGTCAGTGGGATTGCAAACTTGCTGTCAGTCCAACAAGGTGGAGCTGTTTGCTGAGATTCAGCCTCGCCTGTTCCCTGCAGAGGTAGTTGCACATGAGTTAAAGCAACCCAAACTAAATGAAGGGGGTGTGGTACTTCTGGGAGCTTTTCCACACTTTGCTCTTGTAATACTGTGTTCTTGGCTGGAGTTTACATTCTGTGGTTGTTTTTCTTTCCTCCTCAGTCTGTCCTGCATTACAGATAAGCATAGCATCTTACATACCTGCATGTATGCGTAGGGTCGAGGAGTTTTAGAGGCAATATGGGTGCACTAAAATGTGCTGTCTTCCTTTAGTGGATTGGAGAAGTTGGCAAAATCTAGAGCAAAGTGTAGCACATCGCTGTGGTCAGCTTTGACGAAGTGAAACTTTTATTACTCGTATGAATAAAGGATCACATGACGCTCACATTTTAGACTGTCATAACTTCAGAAAATGAGATAAGTTGTTTTGATTATATGTAAAAGAGGTTGCCTGGGCGTTGCCTGCTGTGAGTGTGAGCAGTGGACAAAGATTCAGGAAGTTGGAATATGGTACTCACAGCTCCATGGGTGTGTTTGTTTGGATTCACACGTGACAGCAGATCTGGATTAAATTAGCAGCCTGGCTCCTTGATTCAATCTGCGGTACTCATCAAGAAAATAAGTCCCCATTACAGTAAAAGAAAAATATCTTGAGTCACACACAGAAAATAAAGCCTGCCATATACTGAACAGAGCTCCGTTCACTGCTGGGTTTTACTATTTGTGAGAAATCGCTTTGCACTGGTAAAACAATTAGTTTTAACCCATATGGAACATGACCTCTGATTGACAAGGTTATTTGAGTGTGTGATGTTTTCAGATAAGGGCACAACAGTGCACTGCTGACATCTACTGTCCATGAACAAGAACCATTTTCAGCTGACACACTGACCAGATGCCCTGCCTGCAGTCAGGCGTGTATTTAAAAAAAATAACCTAAATTCCAGGTCATGTGTATTTTAAATCACAAAATAAAACCAATATTTTTTATTTCTATAGTATTTGATAAGAGGATTTGCAGTTTTTAACGCATGATTTTAAGAGAAGCTCAGGTCTCCACAGGTACTAGTTTTAGTGTTATTAGACTCTTAGTGTGGTATTCATGGCATGTTCGCTAATTAAATGGCTGTCAGCCAACACAGCACCACCCTACTAGATACTTAGGTGTGTCTGATTTTGGCGTAATGCCTGTGTATCATTGTCTGTTTGGGATCAGTCATTTAAAAACAATAAAAAGAAAAGCATTTAGAAAAAAAATATTAAGACAGAAAAATCTCACATCCCAGACATACCATTGATATTCCCCATGTTATCATGTCTGAAATGATTCCCAGTGCATACTTATATGATTGTTCCAGCATGCTGCAGATCTGTGCCTTTCATTATGGTGGGGTGTCATTTTCATGTTATGACTCACTGGCCATTCTGTAATTATTCAGGAATCTGACCTTTTGGTTTAAAATGGATAACAATGTGGGACATTAAAGGCCTAAACTCCTATTTATCAGGGTTCTGCAGCTCAAATAGAACCCAGTGCTGCCGTTTCTGCTACTGGCCCGCTATCATGTTTGGCCCAAAACAAAGTTGGTAACCTTGGCTGCTGTGTCATATCTTTTCCCAGTGAAGGCTCCGGAATCCCTTCTTGTATTTTATGATCAACAGAGCATCAGGGTCTTGATTTTAGAAGCTTTTACAAACACACTAAGCACACACTGTGTCAGTGGTATGTAAGTGTGTGTGTTTGTGTTATTTCTGAATGAAAATTACAGATTGAAGCATCTGATGCTTTGTGATTTGCATCCATCCATTTTATGCTGAAATTTAGAACCACTTTGAGTGGCTGGGTAAAGAATATGATATAAATGTTCCAGGTTTGATCTCAAACAGTATGTTTGAGATCAGATTTAATGTCAGACTGTACAAACAATGACTAAAAAGCCTGGAGTGAGTTGCAGAGGCACAAATATGAAGCAAGACCTAACTTACCATAAACCTATCCCAGAAACGGAGGGATCAATAACATGTGGAGCATATTTGGGTTTGGCCAAAATAGTTATGACATTAGTCATTTCCCAACAGTATATTAAGCCATATTAAAGAGGTTGAGTAACATGTTCAGTTCTCCGAGAAAGCTGAAGCAATGGTGGTTTATTTCCCTACTTTAAAAACATCACTTAGTAGGTGTGCCCAAGTGCTTGTTTAGTACTTTAATTTTTTAATTCTTTTAAAATGACAGCATGTGTGTGTGTGTGTGAGAGAGAGAGACATGTCTGAGTTCAGAGGTCTGTGAATGCTAAACATGTGTGTTAATCCATCAACCTTAAATCTCCTTCTTGGTATTCTTGGTATGGACGCTTTTCATACACTATAGGACATTCATGTGGGAGTTGCTTCAGTCAGAGGGGCTCTTCATGCACTTTTATCATTCCAGAGAAATTTAGCAAATTGTCAACACTGCAATTTGCAAAGCCAAATGTATATTAGTACGGGCTATTTTTAGAGATTACCGAGTATCACTGTGATCCCGAAGCAGCAGGGGATAAACTGTGGGTGCTTCACTGCTTTGAATGCTGCTATTTCTTAACTCTTTGTGAGATGGTCAGATTGTGTAAATATCCCAGCAGTATTAGCTCTCAGACTGCATATTTACTGTTGCTATTTCTGTCCAGGGTTCCTGCTTGTTCTTTTCCCCCCACAGTGACACTGAACATGTCCAGTTTAACTCGTATCATTTAATTTTATAGACATCCAGTAATAACCTTTTTGATTTACTCTGCAAAAAGAGATCATTAAAAGATTTGCGCCAGAATAGCTGGAAACAAGTGTATTTTCTATGTATAATCACACTTCCCTTCATCTCATGTTGTGTCAGTAATGTGTGGTGCGTCATTGCTCATTATAAGTCTATGTGTATGCTGTGACATGTCCAAGAGACAACTCTAATTAATCATAATATACTTCAGAAAACTGTAATTTAAGCTCGTATTTCCGACTGAGAGCTGATTTGTATCAGAGAATTATTAAAGTAGGTAGATAGAACTAGATGTCCCACATGTTTTTGTGGGGTTAAGTGTAGCCAAGTGACCCATGAGAGCATTTCCACTTTCCAACTGTGATACTGTGTGATCAACTGGCTCTGCATGATATATATAGCTCTTAGACAACTCTAACACTCTCCCCCCACCCCTAACTGCCTGCTCCTCTCCCTTGCCCCATTCCCCAGAGTCGGTGTGTTGTCCCTCCTCCCTTGACCAAGAGAGCAGGCTGACTGATCCAAGCAGCAGGCACAGCCTGTCAAAATTTAAGACAAGGGAGAAACGGTTCAGAGCAAACAAACTGGAGCCTCCCCTGTCCTCCTCATTCCTCCTCTTCCAGCGCTCTTTTCTCTTCATGGTTGTCCTCCTCTTCCTTTCTGTACCTCTTAGATGAAGATCATACCCGGTAGGTGACGTGAGTGGAGTTGCTGTGTCTTGTTT
>JBAMIG010000006.1:21166201-21188391 GCA_037177335.1 Kiunga ballochi | reverse complement strand
ATGTCTGAGAAATGACACAATGCAGATTGTTGTCCTTATTTTGAAAACATGAAACATTTTCTTATGAAAATAGGTTGTGCTGTACTGAGCGTGCAGAGAGGGAAACAAGGATGCTAACGTTCCCTTATAACCATGTTGAAATGGTGTCATCTGAAAGGTCATGATGGTGGTAAAGCTAAGTGAAACAGTAAATACTCTGCCACACACAGGGTGCATTCCTCTGCCTTTCCTTTTAAGGTGGTGTGATTTGTTATCATCAGAATGCTTGAATCTGCGTGTCTTACCCACCGCAGAGTTTCCTGTTAAAACTTTACGTGCTTTAGCATCATGACATCTGACTTTACACTGAGTGACAGGTGTTTTAGAACAAGGCTGTTAATGAGTTGATAAAGTCCTTTGCATAACTGGTCAGTGAAAGATTTTCATAGCCAGTATCCTCATGCATAGCGGGTGGCTCTGATCTAAAGAAAGCTCTAAACACAGCTGTCTAAACAGGAGCTGAAACGAGAGAATCTGTTAAACAGAGTTTTTACAGTGTAAGTTAAGTATAAAACCCTGGTTGACATGTTAAGGGCAGGGGTTTGATTTGTTATTTAAGTAGAGATAAATGTTGGTGCCACAGAGCTGAGTGGACCATGATGGTTGATTCCTGCGTCTGGGTGTTGCTCTGGCCTGGTCTGTGGAAAAGACAGCATTCTTCCTGGAAACAGAACCAGAAGTCCCGCTCTGGAACAATCCAGCTACTGCTTACTGTACTCAGTGTGTCTGGTTTTCCAGGATTGTGAAAAAAAAACCCAGATGACGGTCCCTGCAGAGGAACAAGTGGGCATTATTCATTACATAAACAATGAAGCTATGCTTTTGGGACTCTTAAAACCCTCCAAGGTTGGTTTTGGAAACAGTTTCCATGTCCGTGGAGAGAAGAGAACAGCACTAATGAAACAGATAGCCACATAGCCTCTAAGGGGATGTTCGTGTTAAGCTGAATTCTTTGAGCCACAGTGGGACCTTAGAAACCCAACTGGTTTCCAACTGGGAGTTTTTGCGACCCCTCTGTGATCCCCTTTACAGAATTATCCACACGGTTTGCTTACAACCAATGTTTGTTGGTTTATGTGCAACTGTTACAGCAGGCATTAGAAAGGTCCTGCACTCACGTTTGCTCATTCACAAATCGCAAAAATTTGATCAAATGAAACAAATTTTGTGTTTTGTTTATTTGTTTGATGTTTTTAGCATTTGTTTTCCTCTTCACGTGCCAGATATCTCGATAGACAGATCCAAAAATGTAAACCCATTATAGAAAATATGTTTTTATATAAAACACTAAACTAAACCAGTACTCAGCTGGAACCAAAAGGATACACCATGGTTCTGTAGAAAGTAAGCTCACTTTTCCACATATGAGTCAAACTATGGTAGTAGCTGTAACATATACATCTTCTTTGCTAAAGCTCGTAGTACACACCGTACATCCGGGTTAGAATAATTTCAACAATTCACATCATGTCACGGTAATGATTGACAAACATATCTCAAAAAGTGTTTATAGATTGTCCTCAATGTTAAGCTGAACTCTGCTGCCTGTTCTTTCAGCTCCTGAAATCATTTACTCCTGCACAAACACACACACACTCTCTCACACACACACATATACACACACACACACATTTGGTACCACCTTAACTTATCTTGACATCTTAAAGCTTAATTTCACAGTTACACACAGAGCATAAACATGTCTGATCGCAGCCTAATGAGGTGTTAGGGTTAGGGTTAGGGTTAGGGTTAGCTGTCACAAGTCTAGAGACTTAATAGAGAAAATAGAGCTTTTCACCTAAAAACATTTCAAATAGATTAATTTATAAACCACCAATGTCCAAGATTTGTCTGCTCTTAGTGCTGGATTTTGGTTTTTTTTCCCCTTTTTTATATCATGTCCTGAAGACTAAATTAATTAAATCAATTAAAAGTTGTATTTAAATGCTAAATAGTTATAAATCTCATAACAAATCTACAATGTTTTCAGTCTAAATAATCTATGTTTAATAAAAATGCAGACATATCTACCATTAATAATTTGGTTCAGTGCAGCACAAGAAATTCAGAGGCTGTGTGTGAGCCAGGAGCATCGAGATGTCCTGTAAAATGAGAAGGCATCGTGTTCAGCGTACTTTTCCCTTTTAAATGTGACTTGAGAATAGCTCAGCTGTGCAGTCGTAAACCTCCATATCATAAAGATCAAATGTCAAGCAGTGTTGTATTTCTTTTGTGGACTTCAGATTTTTACACACTCAGGTACGCAGATTTATTGTATTTATATATCATTACTTTACAAGTCATGGAGCTGATAGCCTTTTTAATGCATATACTTCCAGAGGGAGAACCGTCTGAACAAAATGGGGAAAAAGAAAACCCTAAATTTTCTAAGAAACTCATGCTTGTTGCTTTAGGGCCATAATAATAAAACTGCCAAGAAGTACGAGTCAGACATGCCCACAGGCTTCCTGTAGCACCCTTTGTAACATGTATAGGCATAAAAGAAAAACCACTAGCATATTTGGATAAATACTGTTCATGACAGATTTGGCAAAGAGTCATTTTAGCTGTGGCGTAAAGTGTTACGATGCTGTCTCCAGTTTTTTTCTTTTTTATTGTTTTATATTGGTTAATCTTAAACGAGAATGTATCTGTGGATGTTTTTTGCTCCTAACTAGAAAAAAGCAGCAGATAAAAATGTTTCAGATTGAATATGCATGAAATAATTTATAATATAATAGTATCCTAATGTGCTGTGACATTATGGTGCTGTGGTTATTGTATCAAACATAAACACTAACACCCAACAAAGGGAATTATGTGGAATTACCTGTCTGTTATCTTTTGTTTAGTCCATTTATGAGAGAGGCAGGGCATAGTATCTACCAGTCACCTATTGTAATTCTCTTCACACCAGCTGGTTCAGGCAGTCTGTAACACAAAGTTTACTGTGCGATCTTGTCAGTGCTTCTATCAGAATTACAATGGATGATGGCAGGAACTTTGAGCAACTGATTGATTTGCCTGTGATGAGCTCATATGGAGAGCGACTGAGATACTTACACACTAAGATGTGCTTTGCAGGTGAGTAGTGAGACTCCATAGGGAGGAGTTTCTGTCCTGTTGTATCACATGGTTTTCATTCGCATTAAAATGAAAGCCACTGAAGGGAAAGCAATACATTTGACACCCAGCTTTAGTTTCTTAAAATTAAACTTTGAATTTAAAGTCTTCTATCAAAATGTGGTTATGTTATTTAATGCATAACTGTGTTTGGTATTAATTAAATATATTTGAATGTTTGATGTGACATATAACTATTTCATTGATGCAGATTTTCCACTAGTATTTGTTTTCAGGGAAATTAGGTCACACAAGTATACAACTAAATGTATTCATTACCTTCCACAAGGAAGTTAATAACTCAAAAGTTATAGATGGATTTTGATCAAATTTACAGGAAATGTTGGGAGAGTCACTGCGAACAAATGATTAACTTTTAGTAAAGATCTGGAAAAGATTCTAAATTCTGGATAATTTTTAAATTATTAATAACATTAACAGAGTTCTTTTCTAGTTCATTCATGTTTCTTTTAAATAGTTTTTATTGATTTTTATTGTTTTTTTAGCAGAAAAGAGTAGGTAAATTTAGATCAAAAAATTAAAATCATCTATTCTAAATTTCAGTTTGATGGATTTGTAAGTACTTTGTAACAAATTAAATCTTTGGTCTAAATATTTGCATGAAATTTTGTAGTGCAATTCTGTCAAGTATGAATATTTATGGATTTAGTATAATTATGATGATCATTTTTCCCTTCTTGTATAAATTCAAAACAGAAAAGCTTTTATACAAACACACCCTTTCCAGTTTAACATCAGATGCAGCGCTGCAGCAGGATGAGCGATGGAGGTATTTTCCTCTGAGCCAATGAGCTAAAACTTTGGTAAAATTAAAACTCCTTTTTAAAGATACTTACCATTAATAAAGTCATGCGTTCATGTATTAAAGCATTGATGTGCCCTTTTTTTTAACCTTAATCCTCAGGCTATATCTTTTGTTTTTGGCATCCACCCATGTTTGTTTTCCTGCATTCATCGCCTGCCAGACAGGCCTGTGAGTTTTCCTTTAAACCCACTGTTAGGGCGAGGATGACTTTGAAGTCTCAACCTTAGATTCAGTCTGCAGTTTAACAACAAGAATAAATATGGATCATTTCAAAACACTGACTGGTTTCATAAAGGGAACAAAAACATCATCAACTAACCTTTACGCCTGTTGTTCCAGGTGCTCCAGAAAATTAGGTTTTTATAGAATAAACTTTAACTCACCAGTCTGCTACCAGGACTTATCTATTCTATTCTATTCTATTCTATTCTATTCTATTCTATTCTATTCTATTCTACGGCATTTAGCAAACACTTTTATTCAAAGCAATGTACATCAGAGAAGAAAACTGCTGTAAAACTGCTGGAGCAGCAGGTGTACAGGTTAGTTACAGGTCCTGCAGCACAACCAGACATCAAGGGGATGCATCAGTTTCTGTGATGCCTTGCTGATGATGTGTTTGAGACTTTGGTATGTCACAATGATCTCTCATACCCACACCATACATCTTATCCATGAAACAAACAATAATTATTTGGAAAAGAACTTTACAACCCTCCCTTACACCTAAAACCCACCAGAATGCCCTGTAACCCACATTTTTGTGGGCATTCATAAAGAATTCCAGCTACTGAATTGAACATTTCACAAAGTAGTGATTAAAGTCTAAGCTCACAATGATCTTTGACATCCATATTTTATGTGTTCTTACTGGAGTTTTTTGTTTCAAAGGCAGTCACAGATCTTCCAGGAGGTGGTTGGGTGTGGTTGTACTCTGGCGCCATCTTGTGTGGAGTTCCCTGCCTTCTGCTGATGACAAGAATGTGCCGAGTACAGGGTTTTCGGTCTGCTGTGGGACACTCCTCAGTCTCTGTGGCTGAAAATACAGCAATGACTAAGAGTCAGTCACAGTTAGAATGGTTACATGCTGCCTCCTGTTTATGGATGTTGTCATAGAAACATCTCTCGAGTTCCCGCTTGTCCACATTTGCTTGGCAAGGGTTAAAGGTGAGACAGCGTATGGGAATGCCAGATGTCAGGATGATAAATCAGTAGATACATGGAAAATGAGAAACCTGTGGTGCGTGGTTGTGTGTGTGTGTCAGCAAAAAGGACAAACAGTATTATTTTTATCATTTCTTATTCTTGCTTGCATGAAATTCCAGCTTCTTTGTTAATTATTGGACCGAAACGAGTCTTTAGTGTATTTGGAAAACATTGTGAATCATTGCAGGACTAATGAGTAAACTGTATTAATTACTAAAATGCTTTCTAGCAGAACATTTTAAGCACATACCTGCATTTTATGAAAAATGTTTTCACAACTTGAGCGTGTATTTGATGAGTTGAAACTCTGCACCATGAGGTTTCATTGTTTTCCCCTGCAGAGGGAGACACATGCTGTTCTATTCGCCTGGCAGCCTACATCCTCATCACACAGCTACATTTAAACCCCCTTCAAATAAAAGATTAGCGACCGACTTAAGCCCAGATGTGGGACTTTCCAGAGTCTTTTTAAGCTCAGCACTGATCTATTTTAAAACTCAGCTGCTATGGCTAATCCAAATGTCTGTTGAGTCAACGTTAAACTGGGTTTTCAGAATCATTGTTGGATCAAATTTCCACGGTATCATCTGAACTTAGCCACCGGGCTGCAGTTCCATTAAAACAGGACAGCCTGTCACTGCACAGCTATGACAAACATCTGTGTTTAGAATGAATATGAAGACATCCCGTTGTGTCAACGTTTATCTTATCTGGGTCCAGAGATGCAAGCTTGATCATATCATTTTTACAGGATAGCGCTTTATTAAATTGTAGGAATAAATTATTAACTGCCTGGTGGATCAGCTCAGATTTAGGCTGATGTCTAAATGAATAATTATGGTCAGAAGAAGAACACATTTCAAACCCGATGTGTTAGTCATGCGTTCACACTTTAGCACAATTATATGTAACAGTGTGGAACAGGGCACTTATTGTCTCTGCTTGACCTAAGAATAGGCAGACCTTCATATTGTGTTTGTAACTCATCTGGGATTACTTTTCACAGCTGTTTTACCCAGTTTTGTGTTTTTTTTAGTCTTATTAATTCTTATCTCTTCATTTAAGGCTTAAGTTGTCAGGAGCATGGTAAACTGCTTTTGATCTGCCTGCATAAAGATGGGCGTTATGTTGTTGAGCTTTACACAGTAACTTACAGATGGCTTCATAAATGTATGCCGCATCATGTGGCATGACTTCACTCATCCTTATGTCTTTGCCATCTTTATAGAAAGACTGATAAGATAATGCTGGGTGTGACTGGGCTGGTCCCAGTTTATCAGTGTTATTCATGCAAGGTGTGCTCATGTAAACACCTGAATTTTCCAGGGTTTACTTATAGAAATGTGAAAAACTGGAGAGAAGATGCGTTGAGAAGAGGGAACTTTATATGGGAGGTTAAATCCTCTCTTTACGTTATTCCTGCTTTATAAAGGAAGGTGTTTCCCAGCTTTCTTCTTTCTAAACCACGTTTAGAAACCATAATGGCATGCTCTTAGAATTCTTTTGTCCTCTAATTTGTTTGCTTTTAGGTTCCTAAGTTCTTAAATATGTGTTGTTTTAGGTTTTAAGTGGCTGCAGATTATCTGTTGCTAAGAGGTTTTTACAAACAGCTATATGTTCATGTTGTGTTTGTGCAGATTTGTTTTTATCTAAGTATTAAGTACAGCTTTAAGGTCCTTTTTAGGAGAATAATTGTTACTCCTTCTATTTTCTCAGACTATTGTACAGCTGGATTGTTCATTCTGTAGTCTTACTGTAGTTTTATCAAGAAACAACCAGATTATTTCACATCAGGAGCACTACTAAGGGATTATGGCACAGATGGTGCAACATGTTTGTGTATCAAGGCTGATTTGTTTTATTTTCATGGTGAACAGAAACTATAAAAAGATGCTCAATGGCACTGTGGTTTTCCGTCCATGATGTTAGTGGTTCCCACTGTTTATAGTAATTATACCTCACAATTTTACAGTGTATTGTACGGCTAAATGACTGCTTCCATGTCAGTGGTTCTGTATGGCTGAATTTAAGCACAGTAGTGATGCATCCATTTAGAATGAATGGGCAGGTTTGTTTTAGACTAACTCTGCCTAAAAGGTTGTGTTAGGGCACCATACCAGCATAGCTTATTAGTGTTTTGCTCATTTACACTAAATATCTTAAAATATAAAATAAATAGCTGAAAATATTTGACAAAAGAAAAAAAGATGTCATGACATGTTAGGTTAAAAGCATGTAATATTAATCTGGAATATGGTTTTAAACTTATAAATATTTGTACAAAATCAGCATATTTTAAACAACTAAACTTAAATCTACTCTGAATATTACAACTAATAAATAATTGATATTTTTTTATTTAACAGTAAATAATTTCAACACAAGATGAGGAAGAAGACAACCCACCTGTCCCTTTCATTAAAAATTCAACCTAAAACTTTTGATTGGATAAGTAAGGAAACATTTTGTCCCCTTATTTTCACAGTGCTCTGCTCCCATAAAACACCAGAGCGTTCCATCTGGTTTTGATGAAGCCCTGATGAAGGAGCAGAGTAATAAGCATGTTGAGAACTTAATGATATGTCTACTTTTTGGAGAATGTGTCCCATGACTAAGATGTTCCGCACTTTCTGTACCATTGCTCATTCCCATTTCAGTCCCCTTCTAGTGTTTTCTCATGAGGTTTAGAAAAAAAGCTGAAATTTTATGTCTGTATATGATTCTAAGCCTGAATGCAACCAAAAAAAGGCAACTCTCTTCTCGCCTTTTTTTTTCCATTTACCATTTCTAAATCAAAAGACTTTTTTGCTATTTTTGTTCATTTAAAACCTGAAATATAATAACTATTTAACTGGAAGTATTGCATGTAAAATATTCCTTTAGTTAAATGTATGTTTTTGGTTAAATTCCTCTTTTTCAGATTTAATTACTTTCCCCGCATACCACACCTTAATTCCACTGCGTGTCTAGACATTTTAAAGTAACAAAGGTGTGTGTCTGAATTTGCAAAGGTAGCTCAAAATGAGTCATCCAGGCAATTGTACGCACACACACACACACACACACTTTCAAGTCTTCACAAATTCACTGAAAAATTATGTGTCATCATGTTCACACAGGTTGTGTTATTAACATGCACGCTGAAAAGTGAAACGTCTTTTGAAGCATGTAAAAGGATATGAGAAATGGAGGAGTTATGCTATGTGTAGTCATCTCAGAGCTGGAGGGGTTAGGGTGTATCAGAGGTTATCTTCACGCCTCCAGCTCATGCTGTCAGTGTGAAGGGAGTGGTTTGGGAAGTCAACCCTAAAGTCATTAAAAAACTGTTCAGAGATCCGCTGGAACACACATAAAGTGGCAATCTGGATCCATTTTTCTTTTAAAAATATAATCCTGACCCATTGCTGCTATATTAACACTTAGGTTGGATTGGATTGTTTAGAAATCACAGTACGCGAGTGGAAGTACCTAATTGTCTTCACAGACTATACAGATCTTTTTTGTCTGATTTTAAAGCAGAACCTGGCCACACTTTCTGACACATTCTCCACTATAATTACTGAAAGCTTGGTGCACACAGCTAACATCAGTAACATGGCAGGGCGTCAGCCACAATCTCTGCATTTTTCTTTCTCTTAAAAATGACAGGATATTTAAGTGACAGCCTGATCCTACACATATACACAGTATGTTAAACAAACCGTAAAAAATTAAGCATAGAAGCACACTCGTAAGTAAGTGTGTAAAACAGTCAGGATGTCACTGTCTGAGAATCGTAGCAGCCCGTCCCAACACTGTCAGCCCCCCATCATTTCACTTTATGACGACTTCTATAAAATGTTGAAGGAATGCTGTGACTAAGTCATTATTGACTGGGTAAGCAAGTGTGTGTCTGTAAGCAACTGGTGTGTGTGTCTGCGTGTATGTGTGACCTTCTTGAATATCATTCAGTCCCAGTCATAATTTCCCCTTTAATAAATTTTATTGAAAAAGGATCAGCAGTAACTTTTATGAGTTTTTATGGTGCTGTGTAGCAAAGCTTGAGCTTGTATTTTCCTGCACATGCTAATATGAGATTCCCACAGGTTGCCACACCTTGGCCCCCATCCTGTTTTTTTTTTTTTTTTACTCTTCATGCTGCAAGAGGAAGGGGTGTGTCCTTCGCACACTTAATACACAGTTACACATTGCACACAAGGAGAGGCCCAGACTTCATAGCCAAGAGGCACCATTTGCTATGAAAGGAACTGAGTCAGCGGTAAAAAGGAAAAGAACAGGAGAAGAAAAGGGAGGAATAAGAAGGGCAGAGTCGAACCCAATGAGGGAGTGAGAAGGTTAGGAGAGAACAGAAAGAGAGAGAAATCATTGGTCTGTGCAGCACTTCGTGGATCGTGACCACTGGATTGTACACTCAGGGAGGGTCAAAGTGACAGACAGAAGCCAGAAAAGTTCCTATCAAGAAAAAAACCCCCACAAAGGACATTTTACCATCAGGATTACTATTGAGTGATCTGATAAGCAGTAAGGATGACTTCTCAGCAGCAGAGGTACCGGAACATCTCCACTGATAGCTTTGGCAGTGAAAGGTCTCCCTCAGAGGAAGCTTATTACCATGGGATGCTGAAGGCTACGGATGGCAGGAAAGGTACCAGTATGACTGCAGTTATTGGAAAATACTTTGGCTTCAAACCTTAATCTTAATGTAGTAGTACAAGAAGCAACTGGGAAGAACTGAGTTGAAGCTTGATTGTTAAACATGATGAACATAAAGAAACTTAGTAGTCTTGGTGATGGTAACATCCTGCCACCACAGATGGGCCTGAAGCAGCATTAAAAACTCCTCCTTAAAGCATCGGCAGCTTCCTCTCTGTTATTGGTCGGCATAGTTTATTCACACGTATTGTCTAAAAAAGTTAAGAGTTTTTGGAGCGAGTGTGTCATTGTAGTTACAGTTTGTGTTTAGTTGCTACTGGCATTAATGATTCATCGGATTTTTCTTTTTTCATTCAAGCTGTTCCTCTTTTTTAACTCACTGAAACTTCTCAGATATTTTTATTTTTTACACTGACTTGAAATCTGATTTTTCTTCCCCCTAAAACTGCACTGATGTGCAGGATGAGTGTGATTCAGTAGTGTCTTTATTTGTGTTTGAAGATTACTTTTCCTTCTGTAATTGGTGTATTAATAAGCTAAATTAATCTGAATTTGTAAGTAAGTTGAAGTAAGTTATGTTTAGTTAACTAAAGGTAATTAAAAAAATGTTTGCATAATTGTCCTTAATAAAACAGCACCTGAAAATTTTTTATTTAAACATGAACTCTGTGACTATACCCAGTTACTCGTAAGTACCTTAATGATCTTATGAGTGATGTTGTTTAAAACTGCAGTTAACTTTGCTGAAGATCTAGATCATAAACTCCACAAACTAGCTGAGGCTTGTTTGTGAATGTTGACATGTGATACCTGAAGGTCACTCAGCCACTATCTGCTTATCTAACCTGTAGGTGAAAAAAGCAGTAATACAAGAACATTTTTTGTTTTTTCTGGTGGAAACTGAATTTAATGAGAATAACAAAAGCTTGGATTATAATAATCATTATTAGGATGGAAAATCTTAAAGTTGTTTGTATGTTTATGTCACCATGGTCCTCACACTCTGGGGGATATTTAGCCTTTTTACAGGAAGAATTATCACAGGGGTTGCATAGTTGACTAGGGTTAAATGTCAAGCAGTGTCTCTATCTAAGTGTCCATGGCTATGGGGTTGTGTAACAATTGTGCAGTAATGGCTTCTATTTTAGAAAATAAAAGTAGTCTGTGGGTGGAAGTTTGATGTGGGAGTAAAATCCCAACTTTGGTTTTTATTGTAGAGTAGATTTTTATGTGAAGACAATCAGATTCCTCCCGTAAAACTGATAAGATTGAGGACTTTGTGTTGTGTTCATGGTCTCAGCATAAGTAAATGGAAGAGTTGAGTGAATTAGTGGAAAGAGCTCCCTCAGTCTGACAGGACATGAAGAGGCCCTGAAGGAATCTGCCATTCTGCTGCCTTCTGAGGTCCCAGTTATTTTGTTGTCAACTTGTAAAGCTGGAAGCAGACAGAACTATGTCTATAACAAATGTCCCATGACACACCTTGTGGTTTTTACACTGCTACACAACACTAAATGGTAATGTGCTGTTTTGTTACCTTAGTGAGGGTATTCCACACCTAGACCATGTTCTGTCTTGTTGAGAAATTGCACCATCTGATAGTTATATCATGTGATGTTTTATTCTTCGCACTCGCAGGAGCATTTCACTTTGGCTATGAGTCCTTTGTTCTTTGCTTCCCTCTCGGAACACAGCTGGTAGTGGTGTCATACCGTGAGGCGTGAACTTATAAACACATCTTCTAGACAACAAGGGTGCAGTGAATTTTCTCTGATGCAGGGAAGAACATGGGCGTGACAATGTTTTATCACCTGGAAAGAGATTTATCTTGTATAAACCACATGGGTCCACAGTCTCAGCAATTTTTTTTTAAAATTATTTTACTTTTATATTAAATTGGTCAAACTTCCAGCCACTTTTATACTGAGAATGCTCCAGTCCTGCAGCTGGGAGGGCTTATGTGATTTATTTTCTGCTTTTATACTGGTTATGTCTCATATTAAACTCTGGTGTTTCTGTTACAGATGAAAGAGACAGAGTCCAGAAGAAAACCTTCACAAAATGGGTTAACAAGCACTTGATAAAGGTAAGAGCCAGATGATTTTCTTTGTTTCTATTTTGCAACTAAAGTTACATAACTATAAAATAAATAAATAAATAAATAAAAGTAAAGCCACAGGGGGTTGAATGACATCTTTACAGAACAAACCTTGTGGATATGGGATGGTACATTTGTAAGATGTTCCTGTGGAGTCTGATGGATCCCTGGAACTCAACGGACTGTTTTCAGAGTCAGACCCTCTTGCGCCTTTAGTTCAGTCCATCACTCACCTGCTCATTGTAAACATCTCTGCAGAAATTATTTCCGGCCCACTTCCCACATGCATAAACACACACTGGCACTCTGGTAATTGTTTCACACTTGGGTACCAACAGTTCACCATGATGTGCAGGCTTACCAGAAGTCCAAACTGTCATCAGCTGACAAGCTGTGTAAACCATGCATCAGTATTCACCCACCCACACCTACCTCACACTATTTCCAAACCATGAAAGCCCACCGACCCACCATCAATCATTCAGATCAGAAGGGGAGCCACTGAGAGTCTCCTTCTCTCTCATTAGAGTTCCTCATTATTGTTGAAAAATAGGCCCTTGTAACACTATACCCTCCCTCAGAGCACTAAAATATCCCTGCTTGTACCATTTTTTCCCCTGTGGAGCTCCTGTTTGGCAGCAATACATTCACAGACTTGTGACATTGAGTTCTTCCCTGTTAATTCTATATTTAGTGCAAAGACATGAAGCCAGTCATTTATTTGAAAATGGAACAAGAGGGAAAATGAGCATAGTGAGTGTTATCCTTTCCATGAATGTACAGGGCTGAATGTATTCTGCTCCCACTCTGTGAGAACAGACTGCAGTTACTCCCCCTTGTTTCTCTGAAGTGTTCCCAGTGAATGTTGGACTGTGCGTCACAGACATCTGGACTCACTTAGATTCCTCTGAGAAGGCAAATTCTGTTCTGCACCCAAAGCCCACTGTGGTTGGGGCCAACAGTAGCACATGCAACACAGACTTCTGGTGCCCACTTCAGACTGAAAGACTGCATGAAAAGTGAAATCACTATTTATATTAGTTTGATTCCTACCAAAAATATCATCTAAGTTGAAACTTTCATTCTCTGATATCAACTCTTACTTTTTTCTTTTCTAGAAATAAAATGCACATGTTTTGTCTGACATGAAACTTAAAACTGTTAAATGCAACATGCCTGTGCACTAAGATTTTTGTAAAGACTGTACAGAAAACCTCATGAGTTGAGCTTTTCATTATTCTGATGATTAATACTCATAACATGAATTGCAGTTGGGGGGAAATAACATTGTCAACTATAGGGAATCTCATGTGTGGAAGGGAAAATGTTCCTTTTCAGCATTTAATTGGGCCTGGGTTCTGGGAAGCTGCTTTACTTGGGTTAAGGTGGTGTAAAACTGATTTAGTGCTGAATGTTTGAGTTGACAGAGGCAACAGACCGTAGGTAGGGTGTGGCTGTGAAGCGCTGTAAAGGACCAGTGAGTGTGTCCTATGCTCAGTAAATCTCTCCACATAAAACACAGTAGAACTCAGTCCAGCTGGAGAATGTAAATCTCCTGTCCTGCAAACTAAGTTTGATTAGATTCAATACTAAAATAGTTCTACATGCATTAGTGAGTGGAAGAAGATGAGATCACAAAAACATAATTTCAAAGAGCTTCAAAGGTTCAAAGAGCAGAAGAAACCACAAAGTACTTCTAGCCATAAAATGATGATTTCCATTTTGGGAATTTCACGGAGCAATTTGTCTAGACTGTGACAAGGTAGCTTGTATGGAAACATGTAGCTTTTCATCACTAGTGGTGATAATCATGCAGAGTAATGAAGGGGTGGGGATTGATTGTATTTCATTGAATAATCTTTGATGCTTTGCAGGGTTATTGGCTGTGAAACCTTTAAATTGGGATCTACTGACATAGTAAATAATCAGATAAAAGCCAGAATTTTGTTCAGCTTTCTCAAGAAGATGTTCAAAATTCATTACAATGCAAATTTCACGTTAAGTACCAAAGAGGAATACTGATAGTATTAAGAGTGAACCTTGCTGGTCACAGTAAACGAAGCTATCCAGGATAACCTCCTTTCTTCGTCCCTGCAGACGGGGAGGAACATATCTCCGATTGGCTAAAGGGATGTTGCCAAGAAAACTTCTCCACTGGTTGTAACTTGCAGGGAAAATTAATATACATTCATTCCTTCTCTGGGCAGAGGCTTTAGTTTTCCTCAAGACCCAACACACCCAGATGAGCAATACTTTAACTGAGTTCCGTCAAGAAAAAAAAGAGTTAAACTTTCTATATATGATGCAGTCATCAGGGTTGTATTTTCCATTTTCATTTGACTCTGTGCTGTCCTTCCTCTTCACACAGCCCTGGAAGGTAGAGGTAGGTACTTGAACAGCTGCGATGGGCTTGCATGGAAACCGTCCAACACCTTCACTTCTTTTTGCCCCAGCTCTCTCTTTTCCCCTCGTTCCAGGCTTCACTGTTCTGGCACCATCACAGCGGGCCCCTTCACTCCTTTCACTTGCTTCATTGTCTGAACGCAGTTACACCTCACATTCACTCTACAAAGCACAGATACAGTTTTTTTCTGTCATGTCTTGTCCAAAATAAAGACAAAAATGAACCTCAGTTATCTTAGTATGCAACTATTTAATATCGTTTGGAGTCCTACCTATCACTTGTCAGGATTGAAAGCTGCTGTTTGACATGTGGAGCAGCAGCTTGGCTCCTTGCAGCTATGCATTCCTGACCTGTGTAGAATTGTGTTATTTCAGTGAATGCTCTTGGTGCTGCAGAAAACTTACATGACATTGATGTAAACTGAAATATTTCTAATCCCATAATTTGCTAAAGTACTGTATATTCAGAGAAACTTTGGTGAAAACTGTTTATTTAAAGTATTTGATTCCATTTGTTTGCAAAAAGCCCCAAAAAGATTTCAGTCTGCTGTAAACGGTGTAAAAAGACCGAGTACTGTATGAATGTAGAAACTGAGGAACCAGGATTATGTCATTATTTAGCAAATGTGATTCAGTAGGCCTATTTGCATCTTTTCCTGACATGCTGTTTTTTTTATTTTTTTATGTTTTATTTGCAGAAGCAGCGTCGCATAACCGATCTGTATGAAGATCTTCGAGATGGACATAACCTGATCTCACTGTTGGAGGTCCTGTCTGGAGAAACACTGGTGAGTTCAGTCCTGGTGACTGAGACAGCTCCAATATGCTTTCAGCCCTTTACCTTTTCCAGCCAGCTCACCCGTACTAATTACTAATTATTTATCTTAAATGTACCTGAACTGTGAAAGCCAACTGAAATGAATCTAAACCATGTTATCAGGCTCTGATACAACTGCTCGCTCTCTATCACACTCACCATCATGTTTTTCCTCTAACTTTTCTTTAAATGATCCTAATGCTTGATGCTTCCACATTGACTTTAAAGCCATGTACTGGCAGCTGATATTTAATACGCTGGAGTTCAGATCTGCACAGAAGCTTCTCTGCTGCTGCTGCTGTACTTCATCGCTCCTTCCACCATCATTCCTAATGCCTCCATAACTATAACACATTAACACCAGTATGATCTGTGTGAGTGTCTTTGAATCATGCTCCTTTCTTATTCTTCTCTTCCATATCTCTCCCTCCTTTTCTTTTTCTCCTGTTTGCATTCCTTTAACTTGTGTGCTGATCTTTGCCGTCTGGCCTTCGCCTACTCTCCTTCGCACTAGTCGAGGGAGAGAGACGTGGCCAGGAGCGCACGGCTGGTGAGTGGCTTTCAAACTTACGGTTGACACCATTTTCTCTGGTCCACCTGCACAATGATTTGCCCACGCATGGCATCCATGGACTTCTGACATTGTGATTTATCTTTTTAAAGCATTTTCTTTATTTTTGGACCCATTGTTTGATCAAGCTTGTTTCAGGAATGTAGCTGCTGAAGACAAAGAAAGAAGATATGCGTTTAGTTTGTTTTTCCTTTGTTCTGCATCATTTTCCTGTAATTCTGTTGCATATCGCATAGTAATCTTGATTTGTACGAATAAAAAAACCACACGAGCAGATCTCAGCTTGCTTTAGTACCAAGTAAAAAAAAAAATCCACCTTTTTTTATTTTGTGGGATTTTGGTGAACATCAAGTCTAAATGCAGGAATTTGAATCAGAAATATAAGCTTTATATATGGAGCTCACCATCATCCCACATTTCATCTTGCATTTCTTCTTTGCACTCGTTCCTTACTTCTTATTGAGTTTTATCATTCCTTCATAATAATCACATTATTTAGTACTAGTAGATTTCTTACTAAGGTCATTTTATATAATTTCTGCACTCTTCTTGTTCATCCTGTACAGCCTAGAGAGAAAGGACGCATGCGATTCCACAAACTGCAGAATGTACAGATAGCACTGGACTTCCTCAAACTCCGGCAGGTATGTTAGCTCCCATCACGTTTTTACGATTTTAATAAGAAACATGCTTTAATAAATGTGTGAGCCTAATGATGCAGTCATAATAAGAGTAATATGTTTCTTTTATTTTCTCAGGTCAAGCTGGTAAACATCAGACATGATGACATAGCTGATGGGAACCCCAAGCTCACTCTGGGGTTAATATGGACCATCATCCTTCACTTCCAGGTCTCCTCCTCAGTCAGTGTTGTTTATTTTATTATCGCTCTCAACCTCTGTATCTGGAAACAGCTGCCGTTTCCTCATGTCTTTCAAATCAAATGGGCTTCTTTTTTTGTGGGTTTTTTTCTTTTCTTCCCAAAAGATACGTTCTGATCAACACATCCTCGCTCTGACCATATTATTAACACATTAACACTGTTGTCAGATTACAGGACAGACAAAGAAAAGCCATTAAGATAGGTTACTATGAGTCACCTTCTCCCTCAGTCCTAAGGGAAAAGGGTGTGTCACAGGGAGTCTAAGACTCGTTATAGTGTTACTGTCCCCGCACATCCCTTACCCACCACCTTTTGTTGCTTTTCCTGTATATACCAGGAGCTACAAGGAAGACTTGTCTGGCCGTTGGCTCACTCCCATTACCGTTACCAGAAAATGTTTTACTTTAAATTGCAAAAGCTGAAACCAAACATGAGACATTCTGATGAGCAAATGTGATAAAGATGCGGTCCTGTACACAGTTTTTATACTTTTATATAATAATAGAAGATGGCAGGCTGGGATTTAGTTGCTGATGAGTCATCTGTTGGCAGGTAGATAGATGAGTGTTGCCAAAATAGCAGCTTCATAGATCCCCTTTTGACTGCAAAAATGAAGGGATTTTTAAGTGGCAGGAGTTTTATTTTAAATAGTAAAAACATTCGACACTTTCTATTGTGATATTTCCAAATCAGTTTTTATCGTGTTTGGTAACCACCATAATTAAAGGACCTTTTGTGGTGATTTATTTAGTAGTACCTTTTAATTGCTCCTTTTGGTTTCCACTAATGCATTTTTAAAAGACTTCTTCAGCGTACATTATCTACAATGCTCCATTTTCCCCTGAGTTAATGTTCTGCATGTACTGTCTCAGATTTCAGACATTCAGGTCAATGGCCAATCAGAGGACATGACAGCCAAAGAGAAGCTCCTGCTCTGGTCCCAGAGGGTGACAGAAGGCTACCAGGGCATCCGCTGTGACAACTTCACCACCAGCTGGCGGGATGGCAAACTTTTCAACGCTGTCATACACAAGCACTAGTGAGTGTGGAAGTAATACCAACCTTTTGACATGAAATGTGATGCAAGCACAGCCTTTACTGCTACATTTCTGCAGGGTCTTGTTATTACATACCAAGTTTGAATTAATGTTGGAGTTCAGTGAAACATGTTTTAATTGCGTTAAAATGTGATATTAGACTTTATATACCAGCTAAAACCTGCTCTGTAATTAAATCTTAGCTTCACTCTTGACATGAGAGTCGAGTCCCTCAGGCAGGGTGACCGTGATATGGATGAGTTGTGGTTTATTATCTCATTTGGATGGACATATCTATTACTGCCATAGCTTTTCTTTGCCTAGCAATTGTACATTTTGCACAGTTGTGCTCATATTGCTAAAAGTTAACTAGCCAAACTTAATTTTTTATCATAAAATTCTGATATTCATATATATTTTCTACATTTACATTTGAAAAGTTTTATAGTTTTTAAAGCTGGAAGTATTTATGCACATATTCTTTTATCTGCATATATGAGTCTCTTACAGTATTTCAAGCCTTAAGTTGAAGTACAATTGCAAAATGTGTTCTCTGACTCCTATGGTTAATTATTTTTTTGGGTTATTTTTGCTACGCTTCCTGAATTAAAACAAATTATTTAAGTGTTGTGAAATTTACATTGAACAAAAAATATTCCTGATGTTCCCTAAACTCCTCAGAACTGTTTGTGTTTGTAATAGGCTTAGTGGTTACAGACTGCTTTGTGGGATATTACCCTGGGAGGTAAACATGCAAGTACTTCTCAGGGGGATTTGCCGATGAAGTTCACCACTGGTTGTTTAAGAACAATGGCATTCATGTGAAGTTTAAAAAGAAAACAATAGAGACAACAGGATTAGATAAGGAAAAAAATGCTTTTTTTCTATGAAAACACTGACTATAAGGAAAATATACCTGCAGGGGCAGGTTTCATTAAACTGCACCAGCTACTTTTTTTTCCCTTCTTCTTGTTTGAAGTCTCCTGAGGCAGGCTTTTTGCTGCTTTTCATAAAGGTCAGGGTGTGGTGTGTGGGCGTAGCTATGGAGCTGTCTTCTAAATGAAAACTGTGGTACTACTTTGTTCTGAGGCATAAGTCTGGAAAACTGTTGCAGAATATCCAGAGAATTTGAGATCCTCCTGGGTGACAGCATTCGTGTACATTTTAAAGTCGTATCTAAAACTCAGCACTTGGATTTAGGGTGTTGAAAATACAAGCAGGGAGGAGCAGTGCCTTGGCTTCACCACTAGGAGGCTTTGTCCAGAAACTTCAAGAGGAGCTTCAGAAGATGGATTTACATGCTGTCATCAAGCTTTTTTATGGATTTTTTTATGGAAATCGGTGCAATGTAACCACAACGGCTAGTCTTTAAATGTGACACTAAATGAGGAGCATCCTGCAGCTACCAGCATGCTCAGTAAAAAGAAAAAGTCTAAACAGAGGAAAGGAAGCTTGGGCTTCCTTCGTAGTGCATCTGAATCCATCAGCAATGTGGATAACCGGGTGGTCATGTTGTGTGAGGATGTCCCATCAGAGGGATCCTCCTGGGACTCTGGTCGAGGTTCTAACAGCTCAGGAGCCCGCTCCAGCAGCGAAGAACAAAATCACGCATGGAGGTCCCGCAGCTTTCATGGCAGTGAAGCACTGAGCATGAACAGCTTTCCAAGGCCAACAAAACAGTATTCTGTTCAAGAGGTCCGCCTTGTGGAGTCTTCTCCTGTGTATGGACAAAATGCTGGCCATTCAACTCTGCGCATCAGAGAGCTGTATGAGTCCACACACCGTTTTTACTCGCTATATGTAAAAATAACTGCTGAGATGTTTGCTACGCGTAGAAAATTATGGAGCTCTTAAATGCATTTAGAACTACTCTGTTTACAAGATAGAAAATAGTGGTTTATGATGCATAATAGATACGTTATCAATCATTCTGGTTTAATCTCTGTAAACCTAAACTTTTATCTCTTCTTAGGGTGAAGTTTTGAGATGTGTCAGGTTTTTTTTTTTTTTGGTCCGCTGCTCAGTAAATTGCATTCCACCTATAGATGCTCTGACATCTGGCAGCAACAGTCAAACACCCAGAGGACAAAAAGGCAGGTGCTGATGTGGGTTAGTCAGAAAGTGAACAGGTGGGCTGTTTTATAGCATTTAGCCATTGGCAGAAGGTTTTAGAAACTCTTCTTTCAGAATATTTGCTTCAAACTATTACAACACTCAGGTTCACATAAGCTTAAATAATTCTTCCAGTGTGCGCACATCTGGTGTCTTCAGACACCTGGCATGTTCCTTAGATTGACGTTTGTTGTTTAACTCTCAGCAAAGCGTTATTATGAAGCATATTGAAAATACATGTACAATCCAAGTGCAGCTACAAATCCAGCGTAATGAAGAAAAGAAACTTTGGAGTTACACAAATTGTATTTACTCCACTTTTGTCCAACTCAGCAACAATTGTACCTGCCAAAAAAACAATTTTAAAGAATATATGTTGTATGTTGGCTTTTTTTATTCCTGATGTTTATCTTCCTAATACCAATGAAACTCTTGGTGATCAGCGGTATTTCTGTATTCGCCAGTCCCAGACTCATCGACATGGGGAAAGTGTATCGACAGAACAACCAGGAGAATCTTGAACAGGCGTTCAGTGTGGCTGAGAAAGACCTGCACGTGACTCGTCTTCTGGACCCCGAAGGTAGGAATGGCCAAAGCCGATTTACAGATAAAACAAGTTGTTAAAGGAATGTCGGATATCATAAATTTGACTACTCCTTCCAGATGTTGATGTCCCACACCCTGATGAGAAATCTATCATCACCTACGTGTCATCCCTGTATGATGTCATGCCTCGTGTTGACGCTCATGATGGCATCAGAGCTAATGTAAGCAGATGAATTGGTTAAATTTTTCAGTTTTGAGTTGTAGTTTAACTTTGTATTTTCAGAATGTGAGTCTTGTGAAACGGTGTGACACAAAAAAGCAACATGTTTGTTTAAACTGCTAAGATAATTTCCTACTTTCTTACTTTCCGTAACTTAATTCGAAGTTTTAATAATACACATGTCCTTAAGTTAGACGTTAAAGTTCTTACTTGTCACATTTTTGCCCTTTCAGGCACTGGTACGAATGCTTAGTTAGTAATCTGTAAAGGGCTGAAAAATATGTTGTCTGTCTGCATCCATTGTTTACTTGTTCACTAGCTCCCTTCTTCAACAACAAAACATAGCTTGTTGCTACATAATTTAATTCAGAGCGGTGTGTGAGTGAATGAAAATGGAGACGACAGAAAATAAGAGTCATCCTGTTTGTTGTTGAGAAACTCTCGTGTGTTTCGGCTGTGCTGGCTGTAGGAGCTGGAGCTGCGCTGGCAGGAGTACTATGAGCTGGTCACGCTTCTGCTCCAGTGGATCCGCCACCATGTCATGATCTTCGAGCAGAGGACGTTTCCATCCAGCTATGAGGAGATAGAGGTAAGCTAATATGCTCATTTTTATGTTGCCGTTGTGTCTTTGCAGTTAACCAAGTAACAAAATAAAAGTTTTACAGGAAAAGGTTTTCATTGTTTATAAAAGACTTCCTGAAATACAACGCATGCATGGAAAAAAAGATGGCGATTATCAAGAGGTGATTTTGGCGACCATCCACTTTTGGATCAAAGCACATACTGACATAATGTCTGGCTGTGGGCAGATAAAGGCAGCTGTGTTCACAGGCATTGTTGAACCAGAGGTGGGACAGAGCCGCTGCTAAGAAAATGCAGCTAAAAGGCAGATAACGTTTGATTTAATTCTCAGGAGATTCAGCTCCCTACCACTCCTTTTCTTGGAAAAAAAAAACTACCAAAAAAAAAAACAAAAGCATGGTGGGACTACGTGTTATTGATTAAATCTATTTAGACTTAAATCATTTGCAGAGCAGAATCATTAGAGGTTGTGGATTTTGTTGTGTCTTAAAAACACTGAACAGATTTAGATCAGTAGCATTTTTTCTCTGGTAAGACAGGCATTAAAATGATGTGATTCTATTTTGGAGTTAATTCAATATACACTGGTCATGGGAGCATGTGCAAGAGGCCTTTAGATATCACCTCCCTGTTTGCTGGCCAAGAGCTGGCTTGTGAGATCCTACTTTGATGTGCTCTTATCATTAAACCAGAATTTCAGACTATTTTTAGAGAATGATATATGATTCAGATGTATGTCTATTTAAATTTAGATGTGTACATGCTGTAAAAATGTTTTTATTTAAAAGTAAATAAATGTTTTTGATATTTCTGGACCTTGTGTGACATACAAATATCTTTTTTTTGGGCAGGGGGGTAAAATTGATTAATAAAATACAAATCACCCAGTTTAATGCTTGCTTTCTTTGTTACAACTCTAGCTTCTTTGGCGCCAGTTCTTGAAGTTTAAAGAAACGGAGCTGCCAGTGAAAGAGTCTGACAAGAACCACTCCAAACAGATCTACCAGTCCTTTGAGGTAAACTGTGCACTAAGCTTTATTATTATTATTATTATTATTATTATTATTATTATTA
>JBAMIG010000006.1:21095659-21166101 GCA_037177335.1 Kiunga ballochi | reverse complement strand
TTATTATTATTATTATTATTATTATTATTATTATTATTAAATAATTACTTATATTTGTATTGCAATTAAATTAAATCATTGTACTTTCTTCTGTCTGCAGAGTGCCGTGCATGCTGGTCAGGTGAAGGTCCCCCCAGGCTACCACCCCATTGATGTAGAGAAAGAGTGGGGCCGACTCCATGTGGCTATTCTTGAGAGAGAACGGCTGCTTAGGATAGAATTTGAGAGGTTAGAAAACTACTAATATAAAATTGTTTAAGTTTAAAATATGTGTGTCTTGTTTTCCTAAGCTGGTAAAACAAAGGGGAATAGATACGCCTGTTTTGAAAGTGCTGAGATGCATGCTGGCACCACATCTGCCAAGGGAACAGGAGATAACCAAATCTGGGTTTCCACAAATACATAGTGTGTTATGAAGAGTAAAACTATGAGAATAGGTCCATATTGCTTAAATATAATATGTAATTTACATATCCATAATAAGCTAAGCAAAGTAAGCGCTTAAGCTAACATCAGCTCCTCATGTGAGTGTAAGACCAAGCTGATTTAATACAAGTAAAGGAAAAAAGTCTTCATTCCTTCATTATATTTGAGTAATGAGTAATAAGAAAGCGGAGAAAACTGGAAAATATTTCTAATGTTATTAGAAGCTCCTCAAAACACAAAAAATGCCAGCTAGCTTTTAGCTTCAACTTAATTGAATTAGCTAACTTTACTGACATTATGGTCCGACAAATAAAATTATGTCATTCAAGATTTAATTAATCATTCATTCACGATATTAAATATTTTAGTAAAACCTTTTTTCTACATGACTGAGAATTTGTACTAAAGAGATAAGACTGTTCCCACTGCTACCCAAATAGATATAATTAACTTTAATGAAATTGGACAAGACACTACATTATTTTAGCATTTAGAGTAGCAACGCGTCACGCCTGCAAAGGGGAGGGTTTCCTGTCATGAGACTGGCTCTTGCAGTCTGACAACCATCTTTACGGAGATGAGAAATAACTAAATGAGCAGACTGGACGTGCCTGTCAGAAGAATATTTAGCTTACACATGACGGAGATATGGGAAAATGACGGGAGCCCACTTTGCTTTTGCTTGAATGGTATTCCGATGACGAGGTTGAACATGGCATTTGTGAGCGACCCTCATAAACTGGAGTATTTGCTGCGACGCAGATTTCCGTAAGTGTTGTGAATGACATGTTGTGCCTTTCAGTCTTGGTTGTGTCACAGAGATCTGCTGATGAGTAGGGAGGATTGTCACAATATTATCTTGCAAAGTGGATCTTGATCTTGTATGATCATATCTCATGCAGACTTGAGAGGCTTCAGAGGATTTATAATAAAGTCCAGATGGAGTCTGGGTTGTGTGATGAGCGGCTGAGTCACCTGGAGAGCCTGCTCCAGACAGTAAGTTCACCTGCTTTCAGTTTAAATAACAAGCATCTGTGTACTTCTCTTATATTGGATATGAGTGCTGTGTTCACCTATCCAATTATACTGGGTTACATTATTATTATTATTGTTATTATTATTAATATTATTATTTTTTTATTTTTATTATCATTGATGATTATGATGATGATGATTAGGATAAAAAATAATGGTAATAATTAGTAGTAGTAGTAATATGACAGTAATTACAGTATTATAGACTTAATATCTCTTATGTTTTTCTCGTGGAGAAATGATGGAAATTTGTTTTTCTTTTTCTTAAATTACAGGAAATTGACTCTATCTGCTGTCTTTCTTTTAGGACATCCGTCTGCTGAATGCAGGAAAACCGGCTCAGCACGCAGCTGAGGTGGAAAGGGAGCTGGATAATGCAGACAACATGGTTCGTCTGCTCTTCAATGATGTGCAAATGCTTAAAGATGGACGCCACCCTCAGGCAGAACAGATGTATCGCAGGTGGGTGCTTTGTTCTCTGCATTTAAGGAACATAATAACAACATGTTTTTGGATCACTAAAAGAACTTTAGAGGGATTAAATCAAAATCATTATATATGCTAAAAAATAAATTGACAGCTAACAGCTGGATTTGTCTTTCGTCTCCACAGAGTTTACCGCCTCCATGAGCGCTTGGTGAACCTGCGTAGTGATTACAACCTTCGTCTGAAAGCTGCTGCTGTAACTACTACCCAGGTTCCTATCTCCCAGACTCCCCAGCAGTCCACCATGAAGGTACGGCCAGAAGTAGATGATGTGACCTTGCACTACGTTCAGGACCTGCTTACCTGGGTGGAGGAGAACCAACATCGTATTGATGAGGCAGAATGGGGGTCAGATCTGCCCTCAGTGGAGTCTCAGCTGGGCAGCCACAGGGGTCTGCATCAGACTGTGGAGGACTTTAAATCCAAGATTGAACGGGCCAAATCTGATGAGGTACAATAGAGATGGTATCAAGCCTATTGAATGAACTGCAGGATACTTGACACAAATACAGATTAAATAAACTCTACATGGGCTGCTTCCTGCCTCTCTTTGTTTCTCAGAGCCAGTTATCACCAGTCAGCAAAGGCACATACAGAGAATACCTGGGAAAGCTGGATCTTCAGTATGGCAAACTACTGGTAAGTGATTTTTACATTTTCAAAAATGTTGTTATGGATGATCCTGAAATGTGTGTGAAAACTGTTGATTCGCTTCTGTTTCAGAACTCTTCTAAGTCCCGCCTCAGAAACCTGGAATCACTGCATGCCTTCGTCACTGCTGCCTTTAAAGAACTGATGTGGTTGAATGACAAACAGGAAGAAGAGGTCAACTTTGACTGGAGTGACCGGAACTCCAACATGACAGCTAAGAAGGACAATTATTCAGTACGTTTCAAAAGAGTTAGCTCCGCAGGGAATCATTTCAGCTCTTTAGATTCTCAGACAGGGGATCATTGTATAAATATGACCATCAAATGTGTTCTTTGTGAACTTCAGGGTCTCATGAGAGAGCTGGAATTAAGGGAGAAGAAGGTAAATGATATCAAGGCTATGGGAGACAAACTTGTCAAAGATGGACATCCTGGCAAGAAAACAGTTGAGGTGATTTACAGCTGTAATGCAGGAGCATGAAGAGGTTTAAATTAAACCACTAAAGCCCAAACTAATCCACTGTTATCCTGCCCCATTTGTCACTGGTAGACCTTCACAGGTGCCCTGCAAACCCAGTGGAGCTGGATCCTCCAACTGTGCTGCTGTATAGAGGCCCATCTAAAGGAGAACACAGCCTACTACCAGGTGTGGCTTAAAAACAATAAACTGATTCTGTAGAGTCTTTCATGAAGATACATATTTGTTGAACAGTTTCCTAAACTGCTACTTGTCTCCTGTCTTTGTAGTTCTTTGCAGATGTAAAGGAGGCTCAGGACAAGATGAAGAAAATGCAAGAGAACATGAAAAAGAAATACAGCTGTGATCGCTCTATAACAGCTACACGCCTGGAGGATCTGCTGCAGGATGCAGTGGTGGGTGGATGTGCATGCTTTCAGTAAAAAATACAGGAATTTGAAACATGACACATTGCAATGTAGCATAGCTTTATTTTAAGCAATGCTTTCTTTGTATTTATAGGAGGAGAAGGAACAGCTGAATGATTTTAAGACTCTGGTCACCAGTCTAAACAAGAGAGCCAGGTCCATCATCCAGCTGAAGCCACGCAGCCCCACCACCTCCATCAAAGGAAAACTGCCCATCCAGGCTGTCTGTGACTTCAAGCAGCAGGAGGTTAGAATAGTCCAAAAGTGATTTTTCTACCTTTTATCACTGTTACAGCAGAGACGAAATGTAACTTCTGCAATGCATTTCAGATTACTGTTCATAAAGGGGATGAGTGTGCGCTCCTAAACAACTCCCAACCCTTTAAGTGGAAGGTCTTGAACCGCTCTGGAGATGAGGCAGTGGTTCCTTCTGTCTGCTTCATCGTACCTCCAGTCAACAAGGAGGCTGTAGATGGTGTATCCAGGTGAGAATACAGAATCACCTGTGACAGAAGTACCAGACCTGTTATTTCCATGTTTGTGTGTTTTTTTTTTTTTCTTTCTTCATGTTCACATTCTGGTTTTGCATTTTGCACTGCAGTCTGGATGCAGGTCATCAGCAGATGGTGTCCATGTGGCAGATGCTGCATCTAAACATGAAGAGTCTGTTGTCATGGCAGTACCTGATGAAAGATTTCACGCAAATACGCTCCTGGAACATCACAATGGTTTGCATTAATACTTCTCATCATGACAAACTAAAGCTCAGGAACATCATCAGAGTTTAAAGAGAGTTTATGGTTTAGCATGTCAGATATAAAAAATGCATCTGACTTCTACTGAAATGACAAGATTGTGTCAAATGAAATGACACTGAATACTTAAAGTGGATTGTAGTTGAGGAGTCCTGCTTCCTGATCCCCCGCTGTTCTTCTCTGCCTTGCACAGTTAAAAACCATGAAACCTGAAGAGTATCGGTTGATCATGAGGAACCTGGAGCTCCACTACCAGGACTTCATGCGCGACAGCCAGGACTCGCAGCTCTTTGGGCCTGATGATCGCATGCAGGTGGAGGAGGAATACACCAAGTCCACCCAGCATTTTGACAACCTGCTGCGCTCCATGGAGAAAGGTAAGATTTCTCCCACAATGTTTAATAATTTATCTTAATTATTCATGGTAGGAACAAGGGCATACATTGGAAGTGTTTAACACTTTTACAGAAGATAACTGTTAATTCGCCTTTCAGGACTAATGGTTGTTAAGCTCAAAGGTGAGTGCCATAAAGCAAACCAAAGCTACAGTTTAGCGAGCTGAACTTCGGTTTGAGATGTTCAAACATTAGTGTCCAGATAAGCGTCTGACTGCATGTTATTCTGGCTCTGTAGTTGCTTTTGTTGGCAGCTTTAAACACAGCTCATATATTATGAGTTAGGTGACAGTATGTGACAATAAGTTTCTTGTTGTGAAGCCATGCATAATTACCTAAACATGCTCATGTGTGTGGATATAACCGTAATCACATTGATTTGTGTGTTTCAAACAGAAAACTTGAAGAACTGCATGAATGGTCTTTTAATAAATATATTGTTTGAGATTGTGAAAAATGATGCATTTAGGTCAAACCATTGGTAATGAGTCACATCATCAGGCATACCATTAAAAAAAATAATAACTTTGCTAAACTTTTAATCCTTTCACTTTATTCATGGTGTATTGATTTAACACAAATGCCACTGTACAGGTCAGCAGGATGAGACTCTGTGTAAGAACTACATCTCTGAAGTAAAGGACCTGCGTCTGCGTATAGAGGACTGTGAGGCTCAGACTGTCAGTCGCATCCGTAAACCAGTGGAAAAAGAGCCTCTGAAAGAATGTTCTCAGAAAACAACGCAGCAGAAGGTACTAAACTTAATTGAAAGCAAAAATGTTGAAACAAATAGCCAAAATTATGCTGGTGAAATAGTTGCTTATGTGACTGATTAGGAATGAAAAGCAGCACTGTCTCTAACTTCATGTCCTTTCCTGTAAAGTGGAGAGAGAATGAGAACAACAACATCAATGCAAGTTGAAGAAACAGACTGTGCTTGTGTAGGAATTAAGACCACATTGAGTCAGTTTCATTTTGGTTGTTTTAATCTCATTCCACAGAAAGTTCAGGGAGAGCTTGAAGGCCTCAAGAAGGACCTTGATAAGGTATCTGTGAAGACACAACAGATCTTAGCTTCTCCTCAACAATCTGCATCCACTCCCGTGCTGCGGTCAGAGCTTGAACTCACCATTCAGAAGATGAATCATGTCAACATGCTCTCCTCCATTTATCTGGAGAAGTAAGTCCTCAGCCACTTCCACTGAACCAAAAGCTTTCCTAATGTCCTTTCCCTTCTAAAACTCATCTCTGGCTCTTGTCTCAGGCTGAAGACTGTGGAGATGGTCATCCGTAACACACAAGGGGCTGAGGGAGTCCTAAAGCAGTATGAGGACTGTCTGCGTGAGGCTCACACTGTCCCCAGTGATGTCAAGGAAGTGGAGACTTACAGAGCTAAGCTTAAGGTGGGAAAACAGAATAAAGCTACAATGTTATAATAAAAATTTATCTTAATATATTTTTCATGAAGCCAGTCTAAACTGCTTGATACCAGCAGCATACTTCCCACTCCTTACCTCCAGTGTTAGTATGACCGGTGTATAAATGTTAATGAACAGAGAGGCTGTAAGCACACACTGGCTGCCACATTTCTCTCAGCAGCATGACAGATGTAATTTACAAACACTGTAGTATCAATGAGGAGTGCATGAATAATTGATCCTATGTAAGCACTTTGAGTGGCATCAGCAGTAAAGCACAATATAAGACTAATCCATTATTTTTTAATTGTTGTTGTTCACTCTTATGCTAAGTAATTATATTTGCTTAAAGTTGACTGACTTTTATTTCATTTGGCATCTCCAGAAAATGCGAGCTGATGCTGAGGGAGAACAGCCTGTATTTGACTCCCTGGAGGAAGAGCTAAAGAAAGCCACTGCTGTGAGTGAAAAGATGTCCAGTGTGCACAGCGAGCGGGATGCTGAGCTGGACCACTACCGCCAGCTGATGTCTAGTCTCCAGGACCGCTGGAAAGTAGTGTTCACCCAGATCGACCTCCGCCAGAGGGAGCTAGAGCAACTTGGTCGGCAGCTTGGTTACTACCGTGAGAGCTATGATTGGCTAATTCACTGGATTGCTGATGCCAAGCAAAGGCAGGAGGAGATTCAAGCTGTTCCCATCACTGACAGTAAAACTCTAAAAAATCATCTTGCACAGGAAAAGGTGTGTGTGTGTGTGTCTTACAACAATCTTACATTTGTTTGTTTTTAAGTGAAACTACAGATAAACTTTATTTAAAGCTGTTTTCTCAAAACAGAAACTTCTGGAGGAGATTGAACAGAACAAAGACAAAGTTGATGAGTGCCAAAAGTATGCCAAAGGATACATTGATGCTATTAAGGTAAGCCTTAAGCAACAGTTTTCAGACAGTTTGTGTTTTGTGTAAAATAACAGTAAAATAACTGATTCTCTGCACATTAGGACTATGAACTCCAGCTGGTTGCCTACAGAGCTCAGGTTGAGCCTCTTGCTTCCCCCCTGAAGAAAACCAAGTTGGATTCTGCTTCAGACAACATCATTCAAGAGGTGTGTTTACTTGAGCTAATACTACACTTACAATGGTTTACATTGAATGAATGTTATTATCACTGTGAAGGAATTACAGGAGGTAGGCATAGACAGGTTGTTTACCAATCAGAGGTTTGGTGGATCAGTCTCCTGCACCTCCATATTGTCTATGTTTACATGAGTTTTAATTCAGGATGAAAGGAAATAAATTGATAATAAAGTTAATATGCATATTGTAGCACTTCAGTCTGTTCTAAAAAAAATTCTTTAATTTAATTAACAAGTTGAGCTCAGGGATTTAAAAGGATAGATGATGACATAGCTGCTGTTTGGGATTTGACTGTGTGGAAGTGAGCACATATACTGATCCATGACCTCTAAATTATTTTAAATATAAATGGTATCATGGCAGTATAAAAAAAAAAACTATTAATCTACCCTCCTGTATTTATACTGCTGGTATATATTGAGCACACACGTGCATATGTAGTGCTGAATGAGTTGTGTGTGTGTCAATAAGAAGCTCACTGTCAAAGTGCTATATAAGTGTAAACCATGTACTATGTCTAATAAGTTGACCTGTTTGTAAATGTTTGTTTTTCCCTGCATTAGTACGTAACACTGAGGACCCGGTACAGTGAACTGATGACTCTGACAAGTCAGTACATCAAGTTTATCACCGACAGGCAGCAACATTTGGAGGATGAGGAGGTGCGTGAAAACTGTCTGAGGGTCCCAAACAGCAAAAGTTCTAACATTAACCTCATCAGCCAACAAGCCAGCCTACAAACAAAAAAACAAACAAAACAACACATATTCCCTACTGGTCACAACAATGCATGCATATACACATACAAACACTTATCTGTGTGTTTCTCACAAACGTTACATTTAATGTACAGGTAACAAATAGTTCCTTTGCACTGTTTATGCATGAAACATAGGCATGCTGTAGCTGACTGTTGGTTAAAGAAGGAAAAAAATAAGCTTTCGAGTTGGGTTTATATTCCCAGTATGTTTAATTAGTAAACAAATGAAAATAATAATTGGTAATGATTCATTTTCTTCAAATGCACAGTGCATAAGGCTTTATCAGTGAAAGGCATTTCAAAGGCAACGCCTCACAGCGGCTAAAACTGGACTGAGCAAATGCAGCGGAGTGTGTGTTCATACACATTGAATATAACATTTCCGTCCGTTTGATGTGTTGTGCCATTGCAGTTAAAAGAAGGGGTTCTTTCTTTCACTTCTCTCAGCTTTCCTTTGCTTTCTTATCCCACTGACCACTCTTCTTGCTGAGGTTCTACTTAAAGTTATGACTAAATGGTTCCCTTTGGTTATCATGGTCTTAAGTTTTCTTTTTGTTTTATCTAACACAACACAACTTTGGACAATTTTACATTCTTTCCTAACCTGGTGTTTTTGTTTTTGTCCCTGCTTCTTTTTAACTGCTTGCCTGTACTTTGCCATGATGAATGCTTAACTTGTTTGAGCATTAAAAAGGTAAATTATTCAGTGTTTCAGATACCTATTTACTGTGCATTTCCTTCCTCCTTTATCGGGCCATCATTTGTGCTTTCTCAAGCTGCATTTTGACTTGTCATGGCTTTTTTATTTTCAGTTTTTATTGAAGTCACCTGTGGAAAACTGTTCTCACATCCTTACTGACAACAAACACTAAATGTTCAGCTCATTTAACGGATTCAAAGTGCTTCCTAATCTTTTTTTTAAAAATGCTTCCATTTGAACCTCTCATCTTTGACATCGCCTTCCTTTCCATTACATTTAGTCACAAATGGTGATTTAAAGAACCCCCGGTGCATGGGACAAGATAAAATCCAGTCTGAGAGAATGGTGTGAATAAACCCTCTAACTTTACACATTAGGCATTTACAGATAAAAAAATCCTTTTAAAACACAGAGTTAATATGAAATAGAAGATATTTATAAAATAAACGTAGCTCCATATCACAAACTGAGCGCTACGGCTACTTTTGCATGCCTTGATTTTCTTGCTGTGATGTGAAGTAATATTTTGTTTCCATACATTAATCAACACATCATCATCTTCAATTATTTTCTTTATCTTCTTGTCATGTTTTTGTTTGATTGCATTGTGAATTTAACATCATGCGAATGACTCTGCACCTAATTTGCATCTAGTGATTGATCTCTTCTTTGAGCTAATTTTAACATTAACATTGCCGAGGTAATACATTACAATAACTTGCTCATAAACGAGTGTGTTTTGGCCATGATCACCAAAATAATAATAAATTCACACTGTTTTGAGCCGGTTGATGTAAACTATTACCTTTTACCTGTCATGCTCGATTATAATCCTTTCTTTACATTTGCCTCCACTAATACAGAAAGCTGCACAGAAACTCAAAGCGGAAGAGCAGAAAAAGATGGCGGAGATGCAGGCTGAGTTAGACAAACAGAAGCAGTTAGCTGAAGCTCACGCAAAGGCCATTGCTAAAGCTGAGATGGAAGCTCAAGAGCTGAAGCTCAGAATGCAGGAAGAAGTGAGCAAGAGGGAAACAGCTGCTGTTGATGCAGAGAAGCAGAAGCACAACATCCAGCTGGAGCTGCACGAGCTCAAAAACCTCTCAGACCAACAGATCAAAGATAAAAGTCATCAGGTGGAAGAAGCACTAAAAAGCAGGTCCAAGATTGAGGAGGAAATTCGTCTCATCAGGATCCAGCTTGAGACCACCGTAAAACAAAAGTCTACAGCAGAATCTGAGCTCAAACAGCTTCGGGACAAAGCAGCTGAAGCAGAAAAACTCAGAAAGGCCGCTCAAGAGGAGGCTGAGAAGCTCCGCAAACAAGTTAATGAAGAGACTCAGAAAAAGCGGCTTGCAGAAGAAGAACTCAAATGCAAATCAGAGGCAGAGAAAGAAGCAGCTCGGCAAAAGCAAATAGCCCTCGAAGACCTGGAGAACCTCCGAAGACAAGCCGAAGAAGCTGAGAGGCAGGTCAAACAAGCAGAGATTGAAAAGGAAAGACAAATCAAGGTGGCTCATGAGGCAGCACAGAAGACTGCTGCCGCTGAGCTCCAGAGCAAACACGTATCTTTTGCAGAAAAGACCTTCAAGTTGGAAGAATCCCTCAAGCAAGAGCACGGGGCTGTCCTTCAGTTGCAACAAGAAGCAGCTCGTCTCCAGAGACAGCAAGAAGATGCAGAAAATGCCAGAGAAGAGGCTGAAAAAGAGCTTGAAAAATGGAGGCAGAAAGCTAATGAGGCCCTTCGTTTGAGACTCCAAGCCGAAGAAGAAGCCCATAAGAAGAGCCTCGCTCAAGAGGAAGCTGAGAAACAAAAGGAGGAGGCAGAGCGTGAGGCTAAAAAGAGAGCCAAGGCTGAGGATTCAGCACTGAAGCAGAAGGAAATGGCTGAACAGGAGCTTGAGAGGCAGAGGAAGGTGGCTGAGAGTACAGCTCAGCAGAAGCTCACTGCAGAGCAAGAGCTCATTCGACTTAGAGCTGACTTTGATAATGCGGAGCAACAGAGATCTCTCCTTGAGGATGAACTTTATCGCCTGAAGAATGAAGTCGCTGCAGCTCAACAACAAAGGAAACAGCTGGAAGATGAACTAGCCAAAGTCAGAAGTGAAATGGATTTACTAATCCAGATGAAGTCTAAGGCAGAAAAGGAGTCTATGTCCAACACAGAGAAGAGCAAGCAACTTCTTGAAGCTGAAGCCGTTAAGATGAGGGACCTGGCTGATGAGGCAGGCAAGCTTAGAGCCATTGCAGAGGAGGCCAAGCACCAGCGGCAAATTGCAGAAGAAGAAGCAACTCGACAAAGAGCCGAGGCTGAGAGGATTCTCAAAGAGAAACTTGCTGCGATTAGTGAAGCCACCAGATTAAAAACAGAAGCTGAAATAGCCCTGAAAGAAAAAGAAGCAGAGAATGAGCGTCTCCGACGGCAAGCTGAGGATGAGGCTTACCAGAGAAAAGCTCTTGAGGACCAGGCCAACCAGCACAAGCAGGAGATTGAGGAAAAGATAATCCAACTGAAGAAGTCCTCTGAGGCTGAAATGGAAAGACAAAGAGCATTAGTGGACGACACGCTAAAACAGAGACGCGCTGTTGAAGAAGAAATAAGAATCCTTAAGATAAATTTTGAAAAGGCTTCGTCTGGAAAACTTGATCTGGAGCTAGAACTGAATAAGCTGAAAAACATTGCAGAGGAAACTCAACAAAGCAAGCTCAGAGCAGAGGAGGAGGCAGAGAAACTAAGGAAGTTTGCCCTCGAGGAGGAGAACAGGAGGAGGGAAGCAGAGGAAAAGGTCAAAAAGATTGCTGCTGCTGAGGAAGAGGCAGCCAGACAACGTAAGGCAGCTCAAGAAGAGCTGGAACGGCTCAAAAAGAGAGCAGAGGAAGCTAGACTGCAGAAAGATGAGGCTGACCAAGAAGCAGAAAAACAAATTGAAGCAGCCCAGCAAGCAGCTGTTAAATGCAGTGCAGCTGAACACCAGGTGCAAAGTGTTCTTGCACAGCAAAAGGAGGATAGTCTCATGCAAAAGAAGCTTAAGGATGAGTATGAGAAAGCCAAGAAGCTTGCTAAAGAGGCTGAGGTTGCCAAGGAGAAGGCAGAAAGGGAAGCAGCTCTCCTTCGTCAAAAAGCAGAAGATGCAGAACGACAAAAAGCTGCTGCTGAAGAAGAAGCTGCAAACCAAGCCAAAGCCCAGGAAGATGCTGAGAGGCTAAGAAAGGAGGCCGAGTTTGAAGCTGCAAAGCGAGCACAAGCAGAGGATGCAGCGCTGAAGCAGAAACAACAAGCTGATGGTGAAATGGCAAAGCACAAAAAACTAGCTGAGCAAACATTAAAACAGAAGTTCCAAGTGGAGCAAGAGCTCACAAAGGTTAAGCTTAAGCTTGATGAAACAGACAAACAGAAGTCTGTCCTTGATGAAGAGCTGCAGCGCCTAAAAGATGAGGTTGATGATGCTGTTAAACAAAGGGGTCAGGTAGAGGAAGAGCTTTTCAAGGTCAAGGTTCAGATGGAGGAGCTGCTGAAACTTAAAACCAGAATTGAGGAGGAAAACCAACGTCTCATCAAAAAAGACAAAGATAACACCCAAAAATTTCTTGCAGAGGAGGCTGAAAATATGAAAAAGCTTGCAGAGGATGCTGCAAGGCTCAGTGTGGAGTCCCAAGAAGCTGCACGCCTAAGGCAGATTGCAGAAGAAGACCTCAATCAGCAACGAGCTCTTGCAGAAAAAATGCTCAAAGAGAAAATGCAGGCCATACAGGAAGCATCTAGACTCAAAGCTGAGGCAGAGATGCTGCAGAAGCAGAAAGACCTGGCTCAGGAACAGGCTCAAAAGCTTCTGGAAGACAAACAACTAATGCAGCAGCGTCTAGAGGAAGAAACGGAGGAATACCAGCGCTCACTTGAAGCAGAAAGGAAGAGGCAATTGGAGATAACTGCTGAAGCAGAGAGGTTGAAACTTCAGGTTTCTCAGCTCAGTGAAGCCCAGGCCAAAGCTGAAGAAGAGGCTAAAAAGTTCAAGAAACAGGCCAATAAAATTGCTACTCGTCTTCATGAGACGGAAATTGCCACCAAAGAAAAAATGACAGCAGTTGAAAGACTGGAATACGAGAGACAAAATACCAACAAGGAGGCTGATGATTTACGCAAATCTATCGCAGACCTAGAGAACGAGAAGGCTAGACTGAAAAAGGAGGCTGAAGAACTGCAAAATAAGTCTAAAGAGGTATTGTGTCAAAAATGACATAGCAGAGCAGCTTATGTCATTGTTAACTCTGTCCAAAGACTAACTCACTTCCTTCTTAAAGTGTTCTCTATTCCTCTTGCTGATCAAACTAACCACAAATCTGTATTCTTGATTTTAAACATGTCTATAATTTGATTATTTTTTCACAGTGCACTGTGCTCATGCAAATCATTTTCTGAATGCCTTCTCGTGTTGTGAAATGTTTCGCCATTTTAAGACATGCAACATTTCACTTTCAATTTCAAAACTTTCAAACATCATCCCCTTGTGCCAAAGAAGAAAACTGGTGTTTTATGTGTAGTTAAAAAAAAATCGACCTTGTTCTGAATTACAAGCACAACTGGTACAATTATAATTCACATTGTTGTTGTTATTAACAGTAATAATTAGTTGAAAAAAATACATTTGTCAGGTTAGGTTTGGCTTTATAAGTGATTTTACAGTATAATTAGGTTTACATTTTAACATATGGGAGTGCATTTAGCTCAGAAAATGCAGATTAACATTACCCAGTGGTTACACCTAAAAACCAGTGAATACAATATACTTCACCCAGGTGTCTCAGCAAGTGGTAGACAGAACAACAGTGCTATTATTTCAACAAATGTAATTTGTTTAGTTATTGAGTAAATTGAGTAATACGCTTTATAGTCTGATTTTGTTGTTGGTTTATATAGAAAATTCTTTAGGTACATAATATTGTGTGTGTCTTACTAATTGTATCACTCCTCCAAATTAAATAAGCAGCACTGGATTTGTTATGAGCCCTACAGAAGTGTTTAACGTGTTTAAGAAGCTTCTAAATTTTTATATATTTCTTTGTTTGAAATACAAACTTTAACAGTTTTATAAGACTAAAATACTATACATATGATGAAAATGAGCCCATATCAAATAAGAGCGAGGCCGTGTACGTTGTGTAAACCCATTATCCAGCCAAAAAAGTAAAATATTTTAATTAATTGTACTCTATTTTGGGAATAAGCTTTGGGGAATTTTAAACCGTTCTTCCTGTGGTTTGAATGCTCTTTTGTTCATGAATGTAGTCCATGAGGTTCACTTTACAGACAGAAATCCTGATAAGTGCTAAAGAATTTGAGTGTTTTTTCTGAATTTATTCTTTAATTCGGGATACTTTTTTTTTTATCAATAATGATAAACCATCTTGGCCCAATTCTGGCCCGATTCCCAATGAAGTGGCCCAAACCATGTTTCTATCACTGGCTTGTTTCACAGAGGGAATGAAATAATATATACAGAATAGTCTAATTATTTATATATATATATATATATATACACACATCCATTGGTTAGATGCTACCTACCATTTTGCCCTGAAAATAACCACCACTCTTAAAAACCTAACTATCATTAAAATAAATGGGGGAATTTCCTCAATAAATAAATATAAATAATTATATTCAATTATTACATTTTTATTAATATAAATTATTATAAAAATAAATATATAAATATAACCACATTTTGTGTTTTATTATGCATTTTTAGGACTTTAAAGATTCTACCCCAACCTCCTTAAAGGGTTTAAATTACTATGGCAAAAACAGGATCTAATTATTCTGGAAAATTCTTAAAAATCACTTATTATTGTAACAATATTTTTTATCATTATACTAAAACTACTAGTGAAATAACAATAACTTGAGGAAAAATAAAACTAATTATTAACTTGTTAATTGTTGTACCCATATAGGCATATGCATAAGCAGAGTGCATTGTTTAGATTATTTTCATTATAAATGTAATAACCAAAGGACCATAGTTTTATATATCATAGGAATGTTATCACATGTTCCAGCCACAAATCTACTGTTACTAATGTTCTCCCCATTTTCTTTTATTTTGTCAGATGGCTGATGCACAGCAGAAACAAATGGAGCATGAAAAGACAGTGCTTCAACAGACATTCCTGACAGAAAAAGAGATGCTGTTAAAGAAGGAGAAACTAATTGAAGATGAAAAAAGGAGACTGGAGAGTCAGTTTGAACAGGAAGTCAGAAAAGCACAGGCTCTCAAAGATGAACAGGAACGCCAAAGACAGCAGATGGAGGATGAGAAAAGGAAACTTCAGGCCACTATGAATGCAGCTCTTAGCAAACAGAAAGAAGCAGAGCAAGAAATGCTTAACAAGCAAAAACAAATGCAAGAACTGGAGAAGAAGAGACTAGAACAAGAGCGAACTCTTGCAGAGGAGAACCAAAAATTGCGTGAGAAACTACAACAGCTTGAAGAAGCCCAGAAAGACCAGCACTCAAAAGAAATTGACATTCAAACTGATAAGGTTTCAGGCAAAGAGCTCATCCATGTAACAATGGTTGAGACAACAAAGAAAGTTTACAATGGTCAAAGTGCTGGTGACACGAACGATGTGGTAGATAAGGGACCAGATCCATTAGATTTTGATGGCATCTGTGACAAAGTACCTGCTGGCAGACTTTATGACGTTGGTCTTTTATCCAAGAAGGAATTTGACAACCTGAAAAATGGCAAAACCACTGTTGTTGAACTTAGTGAGACTGATAAAATGAAAAGAATTCTCAAAGGAAAGAACGCCATTGCTGGTGTCTTGACACCAACTAATGAGAAAATGTCAATCTATCAAGCATCAAAAGAAAAGAAGATTACCCCTGGCACGGCCATGATCCTTCTTGAAGCACAGGCAGGTACTGGTTACATTTTAGACCCCATCAAAAATCTGAAACTTGTGGTTAATGAGGCTGTTAAGGAAGGCTTGATTGGGCCTGAACTACACAACAAAATGCTTTCAGCTGAGAGGGCTGTTGTTGGCTACAAAGATCCATACACTGGTGGAAAGATCTCTGTTTTTGAGGCCATGAAAAAGGGGCTGATAGAACATGATCATGCCATCAGAGTTCTTGAGGCTCAGATTGCTACTGGTGGTATCATTGACCCCATCAACAGTCATCGGGTACCCAATGAAATAGCCTATAAACAAGGACAGTATGATGCAGAAATGAATAAAGTTATGCAGAAACCTTCTGATGATGCAAAGGGATACTTTGATCCCAGCACTCAAGAACCTTTGACATATTCTGAGCTGATATCAAGATGCCATACTGACCCAGCGACTGGTATGTTACTCTTGCCAATCACAGACAAAGCTGCTCAGTGTTCCAGCATTTACACAGAAGAAGAGACCAAAGATGTATTCAGCAAAACAACTGTATCTGTGCCATTTGGAAGATTTAAGGGAAAAAATGTCACCATTTGGGAGATCATAAACTCTGAGTACTTCACTGAAGATCAGAAGAAGGACCTACTCCGTCAGTATAAAACTGGCAAAATTACAATTGAGAAGATCATTAAGATTGTGATTACTGTGGCTGAGGAAAAAGAAAAGAAGAATGAAATTACATTTGATGGTCTGAGGCAACCTGTCTCTGCCAGCGACCTCCTAGAATCCCAAACCATTGATAAAGATCTGTACAATAAACTGCACAAGGGAAATGTAACCATTCAAGAGGTCTCTAAACTGGAGCCTGTCCACAAAGCACTGAAGGGCACAAACTGCATTGCAGGTGTAATCATTGATTCATCCAAGGAGATAATGTCCTTCTATCAGGCTATAAAAAGGAACATGATGAGGGCTGGGCTTGCCTTGAACATGCTTGAAGCCCAAGCAGGAACTGGGTATGTGATCGACCCTGTTCACAACCAGAAGTACACTGTTGATGAGGCTGTCAAAGCAGGTGTTGTTGGTCCTGAGCTACATGAAAAGCTGTTGTCTGCAGAAAGAGCTGTCACAGGTTACAAGGATCCCTACACTGGAAAGACTGTATCTCTTTTCCAGGCCATGAAAAAAGATCTCATTCCCAAAGAGCAAGGTATCCGGTTGCTCGATGCTCAGATGACCACTGGTGGCATCATTGATCCTGTTAAGAGTCATCACATTTCTCATGATGTAGCTTGCAAGAGAAATTATTTTGATGATGAAATGAAACAGTTATTGAAAAACCCAACTGATGAAACTAAATGTTTCTTTGATCCAAACAAGAAAGAACGTGTCACATACTCAGAACTTTTCAAGAGATGCTTAACTGACAAGAAAACAGGTCTACAGCTTCTTCCTCTTTCAAACGAAGCAATCAGTGATAAGGAGGAGACAATGTACACTGACGCTCAGATGAAAGAGGCTATGACCCAGGCAACTGTGGAACTTGATTCTGGGCCATTTAAGGGCAGGAAGATGACCCTCTGGGAAATAATCAACACAGAGTATCTGACTGAGGAACAGAGGCTAGACTTGCTCAGACAGTATCAATCAGGAAAGATGACAATTGAAAGGATAATCAAGATTATTATCACAATTGTAGATGAGAAAGAGGCAAAGAAAACAGAACAGTCTACTTTTAAAGGGCTAAGAGCTCCTGTCACAGCAGGTTGTCTGTACGACTCTAAAATCATTGACAAGCTAACCTTTGACCATCTTCAACAAGGCAAAACAACACCCAAACATGTCAGTGAGAATCCAAATGTCAGTAAATACCTTCAGGGCACAGAAAGCATTGCTGGTATTTACCTGGTACCCACAAAGGAGAACATGAGTATTTATGAAGCAATGAAGAAAAAGCTTCTCAGACACAACACTGGCCTTTCTCTTCTTGAGGCTCAAGCTGCTACTGGATTTATTGTAGATCCAGTAAGTAACAAATACCTTTCCGTAGACGAAGCTGTGAAATCAGGCCTAGTTGGTCCAGAACTTCATGAGAAACTCCTATCTGCAGAAAAAGCTGTTACTGGCTATAAGGATCCATTCACAGGCAAGAAAATTTCCCTTTTTGAAGCAATGCAAAAAGATCTCATTCTGAAAGAACATGCCATGCCACTGCTGGAGGCACAGATGGTCAGTGGGGGAATCATTGACCCTGTAAGTAGTCACCGTGTACCGAAGGATGTTGCTTATCAAAGGAACATTTTCAGCAAAGAAGATGCTATGACCCTATCTGAACCGTCAGATAATAACATGGCCTTCACTGATCCAGAAAACGATGAGCGTGTAACCTATAAGCAGCTTAAAGACAAATGCCAAAGGGATCCAAATTCAGGCCTGTATGTCATCCCCCTCTTCAAGCCTCAGTCTCCAACTGTCGTGGAAAAAACATACCTCTACACTGAAGAGCAAACCCAGAGTGATCTGACCAACACCCAAATTGACATTCCAATTGAGGGTCTTGCTGATAAACCAATGAGTCTCTGGGAAGTGATAAACTCCAATTTGCTTCCAGAACAAGAGAGGCAGAAACTCATGGATGAATACCGCTCTGGTAAAATCACTAAAGAGAGAATGATCATTATCATTATTGAGATCATGGAGCAAAGAGAGATCATCAGGAATGATAGTCCTCTGTCATATATGACCATTAGGAGACGAATAACAATTGAGGAACTCTACAATGCCCGAATAATTGACTTGGATACATACAACCTTCTCAAACAGGGCAAGAGGAATATTCGTGACATAATGGAATTGACCAGTGTGAAACAGTATCTCTATGGCACAGGCTGTGTTGCTGGTGTCACAACAGACTCTAGCTCCAAGATAAGCATATACCAAGCAATGAAAAGAGGTTTCCTAAAGCCAGAAATAGGACTCAGTCTCCTTGAAGCACAAGCTGCAACAGGATTTATTGTAGACCCAGTAAAGAATGAGACTCTTACTGTTGATGAGGCTGTTCGTAAAGGTGTTGTTGGACCCGAGATCCATGATAAACTTCTCTCTGCTGAGAGAGCTGTGACCGGGTACAAAGATCCATACAGTGGTAAAATCATATCTCTTTTCCAGGCAATGAAGAAAGATCTTGTTCCAGAGGACTATGCACTGAAAATGATGGAGGCACAAACTGCCACTGGTGGCATTATTGATCCAGAATTCCAGTTCCACCTGCCTGCTGACATTGCCTTGCAAAGAGGTTATATCAATAAAGAAACCAACGAGAGACTGACTGATGAAATTAAAGGGTTCATTGATCCCGTCAATGATGAGAAACTGTCATATGCGCAGCTGCTCAAGAGGTGCAAGCTGGAGGGTGGATTGCGCCTACTGTCCCTGGGAGACAAGAGATTGACATTCAAGGGCCTAAGGAAACAGATTACAATGGAGGAGCTCGTTCGCTCCCAAATTATTGACCAACAGACTGTCTCCGATCTAAATGAAGGTCTTCTTTCAGTGGAGGAGGTTAGCAATAGACTGTCAAGGTACCTCGAGGGCACAGGCTGCATAGCCGGTGTATTTTTGGAGTCCTCAAAAGAACGTCTATCAATATATCAGGCCATGAAGAAAAACATGATTAGACCAGGTACTGCATTTGAACTCCTTGAGGCTCAGGCAGCCACTGGATATGTCATTGATCCAATCAAGAACCTAAAACTGACAGTCAGTGAAGCAGTAAAGATGGGCATTGTAGGTCCAGAATTTAGAGACAAGCTGCTTTCTGCTGAACGTGCAGTCACTGGATACAGAGATCCTTACTCAGGCAAAACAATCTCCCTGTTCCAGGCTATGAAAAAGGGCCTAATCCTTAAAGATCATGGTATCCGTCTTCTGGAAGCTCAAATTGCTACAGGTGGAATTATTGACCCAGAGGAGAGTCACCGTGTACCAGTTGAAGTGGCCTACAAGCGTGGCTTCTTTGATGAAGAAATGAATGAGATCCTCACTGACCCATCTGATGACACCAAAGGCTTCTTTGATCCTAACACTGAAGAAAACCTTACCTACCTTCAGTTGATGGAAAGGTGTATCACTGATCCTGACACTGGTCTTGTACTCCTGCTACTAAAAGAAAAGAAGCGAGAAAGGAAGACTTCATCTAAATCCTCAGTTCGTAAACGGCGAGTTGTCATTGTAGACCCAGAGACAGGCAAAGAAATGACTGTCTATGAGGCTTACAGGAAGGGACTCATTGACCACCAAACTTACTTGGAGCTTGCTGAACAAGAGTGTGAATGGGAGGAGATCACAATGACCTCCTCTGATGGCACAGTAAAGTCTATTATCATCGATAGGAGGTCAGGCAGACAGTATGACATTGATGATGCAATCTCACGTGGACTAATTGACCGGAATGCTCTTGATACATACAGAGCTGGGAATCTTTCTATCACTGAGTTTGCTGACATGCTTTCTGGAAGCGTAGGAGGGTTCCGTTCCCGAACATCCTCATTTGGTTCCACTACTGGTTCCTCTTATTCATCGTCCATGAGCCCCATTCCCTCCGTTAAACCACCTGCGGTCATATGGAATGACCCAACAGAGGAGACTGGACCTATAGCAGGAATATTGGACACAGACACATTGGAGAAAGTGTCCATCACTGAGGCAATGCACAGAAACCTGGTAGACAGCATCACAGGGCAAAGACTGCTGGAAGCCCAAGCCTGCACAGGAGGAATAATTGACCCTACAAGTGGAGAAAGATTCTCAGTCTCTGAAGCCACAGAGAAAGGCTTGGTGGATAAAGTCATGGTTGATCGTCTCAATTTGGCACAAAAGGCTTTCAAAGGATTTGAAGACCCCAGAACAAAAGTAAAGATGTCTGCCTCCCAAGCTCTAAAGATGGGCTGGTTGTATTATGAGGCTGGCCAGCGTTTCCTTGAGATCCAGTATCTAACCGGTGGACTTATTGAGCCTGAAGTCGAGGGCAGAGTGTCCATAGATGAATCAATTAGGAAGGGAACAGTTGATGCCCGCACTGCCCAAAAATTGAGAGATGTCAATTCCTATTCAAAATATCTGACATGTCCTAAAACCAAACTGAAAATCTCGTTCAAAGACGCTATGGACAGATGCATGGTTGAAGAAGGATCTAGTCTACGGCTTCTGGAGGCCTCTTCACAATCTAGCAAAGGCCTTTACAGCCCCTACAATGCCAGTGGTCCAGGATCTGCATATGGTTCTCGAACTGGCTCAAGAACCGGATCCCGATCAGGCTCCAGAAGGGGCAGCTTTGATGCTGGCTTTAGTGTGAACTTTTCAGCATCCTCCTTTACATCCTCCTCCACCTACACCCGTAGATTCTAATTAGCTAGCTTAATCCCGAATAACTAGTGCCTAAAAACCAACAGTACTAATGCACTTTACAGCTGCATTTCTAACAAGAAAATATAGTTACAGTAACAAAGAAAATTTAATTAATTTATTCTTCATAGCAAGTGTACTCAAGATTTTCTAGTCCATTCATTCATTTACATGGCATCGACGTAAACAAATTCTTCAAATATGAAGATATAAGCAAAAATTGGTGATTTAGAAAATATTCATTTTCTCTTATACAGATTATCAAGTTGGTTAATATTTGTTCAAAGCAAAGCATGGTATTTTTGCTGTTTTTAAGCGACAATATAATTGTCATTTTTACACCTGTTTAAATGATGTATACTAGTGCTCTATAAAGCTGATACATGCTGTATGAATTTAAAATATTTTCCAGTATTTTTCTTGTTTCTTTGGAATTTCAGAATTGTTTGTTTTTCTAACTTTTTCCCAGCAGTAATGACATACTGAATGTCCACATAGCTCTAATGTTTTTAACTAAAACGTAGATGCCTTCACAATTTTTGAATGTTTGTAGAGTTTGAACAGAAGATATGTTCATGTTTTTTTTGTTTTATGTTGCCTGGTTAACTGTGCTTTGTACCCAGTAAATAGCTGTATAATATTCCACCAGTAAACACTACAAAATTAAACATTACTATACAGTAATGTAAAATTGAAAAGAAGTGCCAAAATAGAATTATGCAGACTTTTCTACATCTACTGTCATATCAGTCTTCACATTCAGTGGCTTCATTATTCACTCCAAATGTTGGATTGCTCATATTCATCATCTGTCAAGTGTTCCTGTCACATCCCAAGATGAAGTCAGAATTGATCCTACTACCCCCACAGACCTGCCACCTGTTTTTTTCATTCTTGTAAGTTGATATGATCATGATTTTCTTTTCATTTTAATTTACTGTTGTTGATTGGTTTTCTCAGTTAACTTTGGCCATAAGTTTAGATGGAAGACTACGTCTTAGATTTAGACTGTCTACTTACATAGTGATGTGTGATCAAGTCACCATTAAACTGCATTTTTTTCAACTCATTACCTCCTTTTTTTCCACCTTCTCTTTTTTTTCTTAGCCGCCTCAGCTACTCAGAATCCAGCATGTGAAAACACATTATGTGTTGGCCGATGCAAACGACCCCCCCACATTGGATGGATTTGCAGGATCGTGTCCTCCTCAAGCAGTAAAGCAGGTACAGTATACAGTTGTTTGACTGGAGATTTTTCATTTTTGTCAAGCAAAAATTTGTATAATTTTTATCTTTATTGTATTTTTGTTTTTGTTTTTTTTGTGATTTCTCTCACTGCATGTTCTTATTTAAGTTGAATTCCTTTTTCATTTTTTTTCGTTTGTAGATCTACCTTTGAATGTGTGCTTTCATCCATTGTTGATCTCACTTGAGGAAAGCCGAGGCAACTTCATCTTGGGATGTCTTTCTAGGAACACTCTTCACCCATTTTGTCATGTGGCAATGATTTGACTGATAAGAATAACATATATGTACTAAGATTGTCCGAAGACTCTTTCACTCAGATCAGGACATTCAGTGAAACGACAGCTCATATTTGCACCTCTGATTGTTATAACTGGACAACCAAAGTGCCTTTAAAAGAATTTGAATTGCATAAATGTTTGCATTATGTCTAATGCACTCCTCTGTTTAAGTTTGATTTTTGTTATGTTCTGCATCAGGCATTTCTGTTATTCATCTCTGTACACCCTGCAGTTGTTTTCATCACGCTTTGTTTTTGTTTTTTATATTATAGATTTGTCTTGCATGTTGATTTTTCAAAGAGAATGGGGGAGGGTGGATATTCATGTAAAATGAAGATGATTTCATTTTAGCTTTGCAGATTGGTTTGTTTAGCTTTTGGGACAAATATTGATTTGAATGAGACAGTGATGATTTTGTTGTATGTAAAAATAACACTATGTTGTAAATAAATATGCCCTGAACAGGTACGCTTGTCATTCATGCATATGAAACTCTTTCCCATGACCTTTCCCTGCTGCTCCATTAAGTTTAATTTATTTCTGTAAAAGTTAAGTCATATACAGTTTCACAGTAACAATTCTTTAGAAAATAAGCACTTTAGTTACACTGTCTAAAGTAAGAACTCACTAATGAGAAGCAAAATTACACATCTGTTTAAAATATATTAATAACTAAAAGAGCTTCAACAAAACAAATTAATATAATTTGCCACACATGGGTGGAAACAGGTAATTTAATAATAGCCAATTACTAAAGGCAGACCTTAGAAAAAAGTTCTATATGCTATTTGGGAGCAACACAGGCAGTCAAAAAGTAAACCCAGCCATGCTTTTACCAGTTACTACTATGGATAAACTTGTACATATAAAAAAAATTGCAAACAGAAAGAGCAGGATCATTTGAGAGAGAAGTATTTGTGTCTAAGATTAGGAACTTGCCAAATATCACTTCAGTCTTAAACGCAACAGGTAAACTTTGGCGATAGAATAATGTTTTGTACTTGATTAGATGATCTGAACTATAGATTTACATGATTAGTTTCACCATATGCTGCACATTTAATATATTTTACTAAGTGAAAATGTTATGGGTAAATTATGAAGCTTGTTCAGCAGAACACATCCAGACATGCATTTACCAGTGGTAACACAGCAACTGATCACAAGAGAGCAGTGTTGGGCCAAAGTAAAGTCTTCTATAAGAAGGTGATGCAGCACATTTCATGTACAAGACAAAACCAATAAAACCATTACAAATTATAACAAGATAGAATCAAGCAGTTAAAGCCAGCTACAAATAGCAAAATCCTGCTAAAATCAGAAAATAAAATAATTAGGGTAAAAGTTACCATGTAGCTTTCCTCCATAAGAGCATGAATAAAAATGTTTTTAGGTTGGGTTTAAAATGCCTGGTGAAAGTTTATTCTCCACAAGCAGTTTGTTCCACTTCTTTGCAGCATAACAGCAAAATGCTGCTTCTTTGTGTTTGGACTCTGGTCGGATTAGCTGACCTGAGTGTCTGGATCCAAGATTTCTGCCTGTCTTACATTTTCAACTCAACTTTATTTATAAAGTACTTTAAAAACAACTGTGTTGGCCAAAGGGCAGTACACACTTTTACACCACATAAGAACACATGAAAAATAAATAAAAACAAAGGCAAAGGGACAAAACAAAGTAAAATTAAAGATATCAGCACAAGCCAATAAAATAAAACTATAAAACATGTCACACTGAATTTAAAGCCAAGGAGAAGTAACGTGTTTTAAGAAAGGGTTTAAAAACAGGAAGTGAGTCTGCCTGCCTCACTATCACAGCCAGCTCATTCCAGAGCTTTATGGCAGCAACTGAAAAGCTTGATGACCTCTCATCTTTCTCTTTGTTTAAGGAACCACCAATAAGATGTTTACTGAACATATCACAGATGCATTCTGGACCTGAACCATTCTGGAATTTATAAACATTCAATATGGTTTCAAAACCTATCACATGACTGACTGGAAATCAGTGTAAATATATAATAAAACTTGGGGGATGTGTTCAGATTTCTCAGTCCTGATTAAAACTCTTAACATCGTCTGGGTGAGCAGCAGACTAAGGCAGGTAAATGTATTCAAATAGTTACAGTCAGCAACATCTGCTTTGCTATTATCATAACTAGAAACTCACAAAGGCCTCTATGTACCCACAGTAGTATAATGAGTTTAACAATGAAATGGATGGCAGGTTCACCATAGAGACATAGATTTGTCCTCACCCATCATGATCTATTCAGTTAATTTTATCTGTAACTGTACTTAATCAGAAAATGTAAAATGATAGCTTAAAACCAGAGCATGCATGTTTTGTTTTTTTTACACAAGGTCATTTATATTAGCTTTATAATATGCTCTGTGTGCCAACAATAGCCACTGAGTTTGATGGAGGACTGTGCCCCGAGAAGCAACGGGGCTCTCACTTCCCTGAATTCTTCACTTAGCTCCCTTGACTACTCAGATCTCACACTTTCCCTCCCAGGTGGTGGCAGGGAGGTAAGAGCATAAAGAAGCATAATAATATATGCATTTGCATGTACTGTATAATATACAGCATATTGTGAAAATGACTTAATGAGTAATGTAGGGACTTAAAATGTGACTTTGTACAATATACACTCCCCCATGTTTCTTGCAGGATAAAGGAACTGCTTTGATTGGATCCCCGACGCCTACTTCTCTGGATCAGATACAAGGGTATGCTTCTGTGAGATTATCATTTTCTGTTTGACACTGCCACAGCTATCAAAAAACATGAGACCATTAGTTTGTGTAACTCAAAAACTCACATTCAGAAATGCTTGGAAAAAAAACCCAACTTTTCAAACGAAAGAATCACTAAAGTGGCCACCAACAGTCACATTGAAGTAAAAACAGCCTGTTGTGACACATATCCGACCGTTGCATCTACGTTTTCCAAGAACACAAACAATGAGCTGTGAATAGTGCAGGATGCACATTGTTGAAGAAATAACTGACTCTTAGTCAAACAGGCAAACAAGGTTCCAGCCCAGCAGATAGTGAGAACAGATGCCTCCCTAATGAGGAGACTTTGTTTAATTTCTTTGAAAGAAATGAATGATTCCTTTCCTTCATCTCCAGTGTTCGTCGTCATTCTATTAGAAGGGATTACGCAAAATCCATAATGTTTTGCAATATATATGTACAAGTTATCACAACACTGAAGTTGTTCAAGGGCATTCAAGTAAAACCATGCAATATTGATTCCTTCATTTAAAGTAAATAATTGACAGTAAAGCTAACAGTAGTTTGAGTATGTAAAGTGTGTCAACAGCTTGCCCTGAGTTAAGTTTTATCTTGTCGTCTGTTTCAGAGAGGAGGTTCAGGCTTAAGTTATTTTAAGATGAGCAACTCTGACTTTTTGGTTCCTGTTCAGCTGCTTTGTGTTGGTTCAATCAACTCTGAGTACTCAGTGTGAAGAACCACAACAAAAAGCAATCATCAAAATACTCCTTATACCTGGATTCACCAAGGCAACCACTAACAAAAGCTAGTCGTATAAACCAATTAGCTTTTATTTAAGCAAGAGGCAGTGCAAGGAGGTGTTTAGGTAAACTGCTGCAGCTGCTAAGTGGAGACAAGTATCGCAGGAGAAAACTGCTGCCTGAGTCAAGGTGGAAGTTTGAATCCGGACAAATATTTCACTTTATTAAAGCTGTAACAGGTTAATTGAAATATTGGTGGGTAAAATCAAATCCTAATTCAGTTTCTGGGGAAAAACATAGATGCAGGAAACTGAGAATTAAGTTTAAATAAATCTTTTAGTGAGGTTGTGTTTTGTGTTAGATTTTTATTTTACTTTTATTATTATACTTTTATTGCATACTTTTTAATAAATCAAATATTCAGTTGTTATATGTACATCTGGTACTTTAAACCCAAACAAATAAACCATTCAGAACACATTCTTTCTCTTCATAAACTGACCTAACATAAACCCATCAGACAGTCTCCTGTATCTGAGACTTCAACCACAGTACAAAATCTACTGTTGGAAGTAGCCAATACTCAGATTTGACCACATTTGTTTAAAGTATATTGAAGCAGAACGATCTTCTTTATTTTAGGAGGAGAATGAATATGAAGAGGAGACACCTTTTGTTGGGTTCTAGAGAGGCAAAAGTCTATTTCTAGCATCATGCATTATTAGGATTTCAGCCATTTGTAAAGACTTTCTGATGACTCACAACTGAAGACTCCACTGTTCTTCTCAAACATGATACATATGTTATAAAGAAAGTCGTGTTTTCAAAATGATTTTTAAAGAGGTATCAAATCAGAACGCAAAGTAAAGATCTTTCTGTGACATCATACATGTTGGGCATTTACGGAGAATCGCAGCAATTGTAACTGTTATTTGATTAGCCACTGATGATGAAAAACTTATACTCCCATATTTGTTCCAGTTCTGAAAAATCTGTCATTTATGTGAATAAATGTGTACTAACTCAGCCTCTAAATCTTTAGTGTGGCGTCAGTACGGAAAGCCCATGTCTGACAGTTGCTTTTAGGTGAGAGCAAACCGGTAGAAACTCAGGGTTTATTTATGAAGCTGCCAGGTTATTGTGATTATACACAATATACAATGAAATTAAGCCATCCTATATCAGTGCAAAAAAACATTATAAAGATAAACATAAGATAGAAACTAAAAAGAAAAAGGAAAGTTATCATGGAAGCAGAACATTTAGGGGTCCATTCTGTTTCAAACACTTGTCTGTTGTTTGTCCAGTACCTTGATAGAAAACCGCATGTAAATAACGAAACACCAAACATTGTAAATGTGCATTAAAATGTTTGATTAAATGTGTGTGTATATATACACACATATCCAAGCAGTTCGTCACTGATTCTAAGATGGAAAGACAGAAAAATAATGGGTCAGTTATCACAGGATCATCTGCTTCACTCATGTCTATACAGCAGTCATTTGCCAAGATTTAGCTAGTTCATGTGCATTATTTATATAAAAGATATTTTTTTTAATTTATCAGACTTTGTTTTCTGTATTTTGTGTTGATCTTTTCTGTTTCAGGAGTGATGGGGAGGACATGAGCCAGTGGCAGTGTGAGTTCAGGGGTCAAATCAGAGCACTGAGACATTGGCTCAAGAGTATGGAGATGAGGCTTCCTCTGGACTCAAGGGTCAGTGAGGTCTACAGTCTGTCTACTTGCTGCTGTTTCCTTCACTTCCTGTTTCATTTCATTTTATATCTCGCTCACTTTTAGTTTACATTAAATCCTCAGATTTTGTGTCTGCTTTTTTGTATGTTTTCCACTCAGACATTTCCATTTGTCAGACATAATTTTTTTAATTCTACAATTTATTTGATTGCTTTTATTGTTATTACACTCAATAAGCAAAGAAACACAAACGGATCCAATGACTCATTTGAAGTAGCACACAACCACGTAAGTATCTTTCAGAAAGAAGAAAGACTGGTGCCGAGGTGGCCCTCCTTCTCCTGCAGGGAGACTTGGTCTGGCCACAAGGGGAACACAGGGGCTGGGGAATCCGGCTCCATTGTGCCTGGCCTGGACAAGCAGACTAAGAAGTGCCTGGCACAGGAGCCCCTCTGCACACATGATCGAACACTCTGAAAAGACATCAGATCCAGATGGGAGGAAGAGGTGGGGGGTGGGGGGCAGAAAAAAGAAGAATCTTTGTTGCAAGAGTGCTCAGATCTGACTGTGTAGGTATCAATTGAAGACAGATTTCTTCCAATTGGTACTCAAATAAATGTTTATAGAAAGATTTTGTCACAGCTGGAGGCAGTAATCGTATCACCCTTTGGGTTAGAAAATGCAGAATCTGGAAATGGCAACAATAGCTAATTCAAGTTGTTTAGTCTAAGTGCTGCAAACTGTTTGGAAATGTCATTGTGTTGTTTTTGTGAGAGTTCAGAGGAATAAACAACAGGATGGAGACAGATTTCTTGTCCAACAGCCCTTTACTCTTCCCACATGTAAAAAAATAAATACACAATAATCCTGCACTTCCTTTCTTCCATTCCCTGTGACAGTAACAACCAATCAGCAGCTAGGAGTTGACAAGGTAAATGCAGGAGAAACACAGAAGCAGATTCAATCAATCCTTATTTTTGAATACAAATATAAACATGAACTTTGCGAGCAGATATGTAAATGGTAAAAAGATTTAGCACCTTTAAATAGAATTGCTTATCTTAAACACATTTTTTGTTGTTGTTAAGTTTAACTGGTCATTTAATTCCCTGTGTGTTTGTTGTTGCTGTCATGTTATACAAGCATGAATTAAACAAGCTACTTTAGCTAGCATACAAATTTCTGGTTTGTTGTTTTGCTTTTGTAGGGCAGGACAATCTGATAATGTAATAGTTGGAGATTTAGACTTTATTTACACTGACAGCAGATTATAGATCTGATAAGGACATTTTTATGGCGCACAATCTAGTGTGTGAGGGCTGCCAGCCATTTCTGCTAAATTATTTGCATAATTTGATTCTGTAGCTCTGCAGGGCATGAGGTGATATAAATCCAAGGGTGACTGCACCTTCTTTTTATTTAATCAATTTAAGTAAAATTTATTTTGCTATGGATCTGATTAAGTTGGTTTTCAATGAGGAGAGTTTAATGTTTTGATTGTTAAAACTAATAATTGAATGAAAAAAGTCAAGAGGCAGTATAAGAAGCTCCAGATGATTCATATTTGAACTTGTCTTTTAAAACATTTAACCATCACAGGAAGGATTTTTTTAAAGACTTGTTTCAGTTGCAGATCTTCTCTTTCATATGTTGCTTTTCTTTTATATGATGAATTTTAAGAAGCCATTGTTTCCAGGAGCTAACAGGAAAAGTGCTCAGGCATGCCTTATCAAATGGTAAAAGCCTGAATGCTTTGGAGAGCTTTAGTCTGACCCCCAGTGTGTGTGTGTATGTGTGAATAAAGGGGGTGTCTTTTTTTTTTTTTTATCTCTACTATGCCTTAATCATAGTGCATCCGACCACAGACCTTTGTCATGGTAATGCTATTAGTCTGCTGCACTGCTGGCTGCAGCCTGAGCTGGAGGGACTCGTTAGTTAGCAGCATGAATAAGAACATTTCTCGGCAGCCCCTGACCCAAAGTCCCCTTCACAATACACAGGAGAGTCACGCACCTGCTCCTTTACACAAGGCAAGTCCTGGCACATCTTAAACAACACATTTCAGGCTCAAATTACAGGCTGTCAAGCATGAACATAGAGATGCCATGCAATTTATGTTGAATATAAACAAGGGAAACCTGAAGAGAAGTAGCATTTTATCATTTTTTAAGTGTAGTTTCATTCTTTCAGAGAACAGTTTGACAGACGTGCACAGATATGCAGAGTTTAGAACTACAGAAATTCAGAAAAAATAGTGGTCTTCAAATATCTCTGTTAATACATTTTATTATTCCTCTAAAACTAGCCGATTAACACATATCTAAGCATAACTTAACCTCTTAAGTTAGTTAAAATTTAGTTTTAAACAATAATAGTATTACTATCACTGGTTCAGACAACATCATGGTTCTTGTGACTGATGGATGTGTGTGTGCTTTATGTCTTGCGAAAGGATCCATGTCAGATATTACGGAAACCCCTTGATTGTGAATGATGTCTGAGTTTTGTATTCTTGTCAGTCAAGGAGTGTGTGACAACTCCTAATATAGGAGTCATTCAAACTAGTAGCAGAGAATTTAGTTACTGACAGGTTAGGGTCAGAAGTTCTGCTTTAAATCTCCTTTCCCCACAGCTGATGAGATTCTTCTTGATAAAGACTCTGTGTTTGAAAGGTATTTGGTTTCCCTGAGCCTGCAGCAGATGCTGCATCCCAAATAAGCCCCAAACACACAACTTACAAACAAGAGGGGTGAGAGATCAGTCTATTGTTCCATCCTCTCTGCCTCTGACAGCCAGCAAACAGTAACCCTGCTCTTTGACACTGCTTTTCTAACCTTTAGGAAGAAAGGAGCTTGTTTTTATTGCCATGAATCAACAAGACAAATGGCTAATGAATTATGCTCACATCCAAAGTAAACTTGCTTATCCTGAATCAGGTTTGAATTAAATGTGAATAGCTGCTTTTTTCTCACTCAGCGTGACTAATTGATTTTCATCTTTTAGGGTTTTAGTTGATCTTTCCCTTAAGATTTTTTTACTCCCCCACTTTAATCAGGGTTAATGACAGTATGGGGCCCTCTTCTTTTATCTGCCTTGCCTTCCCGTTCTTGGGGGAAAATGTGGACTTATGGCTGTAAATCCTCTCTTCCTGGAGGCCGTTGAATCAAACCCAGAGCTGATGATGTGGTTGAACTCATCTAAACCCTCCTGCTCATCCACGACAGTGATTTCCAGTAACCTAGCAGCACAACGGGACCTAAGCAACCCAGCAGGAAAGCCAGTCAGCTTTTCTTCTACTGTTTTGGAAGCAACCCTGTTCGTTGATAAATGACAGTATGCGTGCTGAATGGTGCTTCTGGTTTGACCCTAAAAGGGACCCCCCTCTTTTTTCATTTTCTCCTGAAGAGGGCTAATTACCATGTTCTGTAGAGGAGCCACTGAGGTCTTATTTAATTTGAAGGCAGAAGACAGAGTGAGATAGTGGAGGAAGGGAAAATAAGTAAAAATGTATCTTTTTTTTCCCCCTTTCATCCAGATCTGTGATCAAATTTAGTCTCCCATCAAATGCTACTTATTATTTTAGCTCACTTTCCATTTTCAAATCTGTGTCCATTAATTGTAATCGTATTATCAAATGTGTTTTGGACATCGAACAGACTAAGTAGTTTTGCTAAAGAAAAAAGTGGGCCCGTTTAACCAGCTACTAACCTTGCCACAACGTCATTTCATAGCTCAGCATGCCTGGTGCTTTTTAACCACAACAGCTAACTTTTGGAGGAGGATCTTTCTGCACCTACGTTAAAATAGATTTAAACATTTTTTGACAATGCATTTAGTACAGAGGGGACTAAAGGGAGGCTTAAAGCAGGGTTCTGGTGTCATGGTTTTAGAACAATAAATTCATATCAAAGGCTGCCTCATCATTGCCAGCTTCTTTCAGAAAAGCATTGGGTAGATGTGAAACGTAGCTCTTTCTTTCTCATCTGGTACTTTAGGATACAAGCCTTCCAAATGACCCAGACAAACACCATGAATTTGTACGACTAAACTGGAATTTTCATCATTGATCAGTTGTCCAGTTTAAGCCAGCATGAAACTGGTAGAAAGACTTTAACCTTTCTTTAACACCACACTTACATATATGGGAAACTAAAGTTCTAAAGAACTTTCTGTGAATGGCCATAAATGCTGTAGCAATGCTTTTAACATATTAGGTTACTTTGGAAACTTGCTTTTGTTTCTTATCATCTTATTAAAGGATTAGGACCTTCTAGGGTTTTATTAGACATAGAAAAGGAAACGGTTAAGATAAGGGACATATGTGTTTGGCTTAAACACACTGATAGCACAGCTTTCTGCATTAAATAGGCTTTCTGGTCATTCTTTAGTGACCACTGGAGTCAAAGGGTTCAATTGCTTGACCCTTGTGAGGTCTATTCAGTTTACTCATTCTGTCTGGTATCTGGGCTTCTGAGATAGAAGGAACTGAGGGTCACTGTGGAAATCTGCTAAGCAAACCTAACATTTTTACTTATATTGTAACCTTGTGGACTCTAAGATAGAGAGATATTTGTAATGCTACAGTGTGCAAAAACACCACGAAACACTGCCATCTTTGTAAGATTGTGAGTTAGAAAGGTTTCAACAAAGCTTGTTTAGTAAACTGATATGCCACAAAAGCACATAATTCAAACATTATTATATTATTTAGCATTCATTTTTTAACTAAAAACCCAACTAAGACTGTGGTATTTTCAGGATATGGAATGTTTTAGTCAAATTACCATTGTGTTTAAATACTAAGTGTATCAGCCTCACTGTAAAATGTCAAAATGATCTTTTGGGGAACAATCTGTTTTATTGTTAGAGGCAAACTGCTGAAACTCTCAATGCATATAGTGGACTTAACCCTTTTGATAATGAAGTTACGCTATGATCATGTGACCCAGGCTGGGTAAATCAGGACTCGGCACACATCTCAAGCTGAATAAATCAAGTTTGCATTGACAAGGTCAGAAACAATCCATTTACATGTAACATAAAATGTGCTCAGAGTGGTCTGGATCATATATTTCATAGGGTGATGCATGTAGCTACAATAAAAAAGTGCACATGCAAAATGGAAGTGGTGGTTAAGAAATATAACAGACATGATTTAGTCTACCTATAAATTCATTTGGAAACTCAAACATTCAAATTAAAAATATTGTTTCACATCATAGCAGTGGGGAAGTGCATCAGTTAGAGAGAGGAACACACTGTGAGGGTGTGTAGTAGATGTGCATGCAGGAATGCATTTACTGGATCATTAGATTGGGTGATTATTTGGTTGGCTGGAGAAAAACAGGAGGGAATAAAGAGTGCAGAACCGGGGCAAAGCAGACAATCACCTGTGTGAATGCTTCCTTTGGCTTACTTAGTACCTGCATTCAATGAAATCCCAAAGAGATTTTTGGAGTTATTTAAATCCCAATTGTATAGTTATTATTTATAATTAAATACCTGGATTATACTGAACTTTAACAAAAAAAAGAAATCAATGGTATTACCATGCAATATTCTTTGTATGGGAGATTCCCATGGCAAATATTGCATTTTTTTGTAATGGGTCATATTAAAAACATTCCATAGAGGTTTCCCTTTGATTTCCTGTACAAAAACATGCAGAAGACCCCAAATTATCATCCTGTTTGTGTTTGCTTCCAGGTTCTTTGTTTAAAAGCTTTGGTTGCAATGACTGGAAGAGAGTTGAAAAGTAATCTGAGATGTTTTACAGTAATTAGTTATCTTTGTTGCTGCTATGGAGTCTGGTGTACTGACTCTGAATGGAACCAGCAACTGCAAGGGGTAGGGGGTGAATGTGGGAGTGGGTGGATAGCAGGGTGGGTGTGGATCTCTCCTTTTGTAGGATGCATTTCTCTTCCTCACGATCCAGAGATGGAATGGGCTGAGGCAGCTGTCACTTAACATGTGAATGTTTCGAGGGCAGTCCAGGGGTCTTTAGAAAACTCTTTTTTTTTTTTTTTTTTTGTCCCCCCACCCCATTTTTCAAGCAGTAGCAGCATGGAGTTTCAGAGTCCCAGTCAGAGACAGAGGAGGGGCTTTGTTGGATGAGAAGGGGGTGAGAGTAAGGGGAAAAAAGCTTCTGGAAGGTAAAGAGGGCACTTTGCCGCCTAGCTGCCTGGTACGGGAACAACCTGAGATGCAGCAGCAGTGGCGTTACATGGAGCGGGGTACAATCTGACCTCCTTGTGAAAACCGCACTTGGCTGAGAACTGTGGGAGTTCAGCTGAGCCGTTGGAATACATTGTCTTCATCAGGGCGCACTATCCCATCAGCGGCATTAACAAGGAAGGAATTCCTCTATCACAGCTCCCACAACAAAGAAGAAAGGGAGAGGAGCAGAGCCGGTGGGAGGAGAAGTGAAGTGAAGGGAGGGGAGGGAAGGGGTGCACTGTGAGGGGAGAGGAGGGCATTGTTTGCTTGTGACTGTGGGCAACGGAAAAGCATGAGTTATCAGGGCATGTGTGAGTGTGTTTAGAAAGTGTGTTTGTATATAAGTATGTGTGAATGAGTGGACTGGATTGTGTGTGTGTTGGTTGGAGTATGCATGTGTGTGAAGGGTCTTCAGTTTGGGATGTTGGAGCTCGGATGGTGTTCAAAGGATGCTCAAACAAAGCTGGATTTTTTCCCCCCTTTCTTTCCCTTTTGAATGGTGATTAATGGCTCGCTGGATTCCTTTACTCATGCTACTGGGTTCAACTCTGCGTCAGCGTAAGTGTAATTCATGTAAGCCTCTAACCGCCAAAACTGCCATTAATTCAGGAATGGCCCAATGAGAGTTTGGTTTTGGACTGTGGTGGACAGTAAATAGACCAGGGAACCATTTGGTTGTTAATAAGTCCTTAGTTAGGTCCATTTTTCTAACTGTTTTATGTTTTAAAAATAAAGTTTAGGATGAAATTTACCAGCAGAAATGGCATCAGTGTGAAGGGATCTTTCTAATGTGAGTATATTCTAATTAGCTCAACAGTTTGTCTTTTGTGAACAGGGTCTCAGTCTCTTTTACTGAGCTAGTCTGATCCTTTCATTTGTCCATTCATTTTTCCAAAACACTAAAGCTGTTTATTTAATTTAGTAGCTTTGTGGTGCATATTAACAAAACTGTTTGAAAGGAACATCTGACCTTGTACCATATCCACCCTTAAATGTTATGAGTCTCATGGGTAAATGCACAGCTGCCATCTTTGATTAGGGACCACTACCATGATTACTACTTCAGGACCTCCATTAAGAAAGACCAACAAAAAGCAGTGAGGCAACATTAAGATGCTCTACTGTTGAGATTGATGATTATTGCTATGCTACAAATTAAAAATCCCCCCATGGATAGCTTCTTAAATCATCTGCTTTGATACATATGAAGACCACAATTATTATTACATGTTGTTTGAAATGTTACACAAAATTACTGTGAAACATGGTGAACTGAACATGGAATATAACAATGAAGTAAGTCTTGCTCCAGAAATGACATTAGGCTCTTTAATTTCTTATTTGTCTCGCCATACTATGGTTAGCCCCCTATACTATGGTCCTAATTCACTTATTCTTAGAGTGGAAATACATACATGTATCATAAATCACAGCTGAAAGCAGAGAGAGGGTTGGTCTGAATTGCAGGCAATGGAGTGGTGAGGTCATGTGCAATATGAATTAAATAGTGCATGGAGCTCTCTGGTTTCCTGTTTTGTTTTAGCTTTACATGAAATAGCAGGAGGCATGTTCACATATATACTTGATTATTCAGAGTCCCGTTTGAGTTAATTTTAGAAAGATATAGGCTGCTACAGTATATTCCTTCATGTAAATCTCTAAAAGCCAGTTCTGTAAGAATTAAGCTCTACTCTTGTTGCTTTTTCATATATTTGTGGACCTTTTTATTCCACAACTTGAGAAAGAAATCATGTCAGCATATTTAGGTATAACAACATCCCATTGTTAGTATATCATGGAATGAAACTACAGAGCACTTTGGCATATGTATAGCTGTGACATCACTGTTCAGGAAAATATCATTTAGTAGACGACCACACATGTGGTGCAGCAACCAGACACGACACACCCTCTCTCTCTATGAATTGTTAACCCATGTGGACATGGCCATAGACACTCTGCTCTCCTCAGGAGACCGCTGGGCAGTGATCTGAGCTAACTGGGTAAACATTGATCTTGAAGCGAGGGCTTTGTCTGGGCACCACTTTCTGATCTGAGTGTGTACTCCCCCTGTGGATCCCTGGACTGAATCATCTGCTCACCAGAGACATGTATGATGCATAATTACTAGCCTAATGCACATGGAGCCCTTATGTCAAAGCAGGTCATATTTGGACACTTGCAGGTTTAAATCCTGTCCTATGTTATTTTCTTTTGTTTATATTTACAAAATTAGATTTTCTGCATATTTAAGGAAGATTCTGACAGTAGCAGGATGTGAAGGTCTCTCTGGCTGCACACAGTCTTTGTCTAACCTCAGGCAAAGATGAAAGAGCTGCATATTCAGCATAATTTTGTCCGCTAGTGGTAGGCTGTATCCATGCAGCATTGTACATTAGCCTAATCTGCATTTTCCCAAAAAAACAAAAAGAAAAAAAACATCTTCAGTGTTTTAAGGGACCAACATCCCGTTTCCCTCCTTGCTGACTCAAATTGCCCCCACCACTAGATCATTAGTCACCAATCATGACCTGAACTGACCTGTGTAATTCTGAATGGACCAGTCCAGCCCTGACTCAGAGGGAGGACCAGGCTTCAACAGGAACCCTCCCTGTGATCTCCTGATGGGCTCACCTCAACTCTTCCGTGTCAACATAATTACAGTCACCTTTGACCCCTCTGTCAAAACAATAAAGGCTGAGGGGAAACAGACAGGCTGACACAGTTTGAATGTGTCAGTGCCAGGGTATTAGTGGCAATGTACTAATTTAGGCTAAATAAGATGCTAAATGTGCCATTGTTTCATTTCAAATTTCGTAATAATAGATTTTTTTTGATAAGCTCAGTTGGTAACCTTTAAGGAAAAGCAGTAAGGCACTAAGATGCATCTTAGTTATTTTGTAACAGGCTTTACCATTGGCTTTTCTGACAATCTTCCTACAACCCACTGAGACTTATTACCCCTCCTCTTTTTTGACACCCCAGAGAAATGAAGCGGTGTTTGGATTTCTATAGCTGTCATATTTGATCAGACCTTAAATGGGTTTCCCAGGACTGGTCCAGGCTGTGTTATAGAAAGTACTGGATAGTTGCCACAGGGTTTTCTGTGCCAGGCTCAACAGTGGAAACCTCGACAAGCTTGTCACAGCAATTTCCAAGCACTGAATATTTCAGCTGATAATGTGTGATCGAGGGGAGAGTGTACGCTTGTGGTTGGAAGACAGACAAAAGGATAAGGAATATGCTGCTAAAATATGTCATTTGTAGCACCCTTTGTTCTGTTGGGTCAGAGATCAAGCAAATAAAGGAAACCAGAGAAAGTATATGTCTTATAGATCTGATCTGGAAATATAAGATGCGGCAAGGAGTTCTTAGAATAGCAGAGACCCGGGTGACTGTTAATCTAGACCAATTTATAACTGTGTTCATAGCATGATGACTCTGAGACCTCCTTGTCTTATTTTAGGTAGCTGAGAGATCTTCTGCATGCATGGCCAAGGAGCCTTACCTCACCCATTACCTCACTAGCCTCTGGGCTGAAGGATTATGGGTAATCTCATCAGCCGGCCCAGCTGCCTGGGTCAGAAATCCAAGCATGTAAGGACAGATGATGCCTTCTTGAAAGAGTGCTACCACAGACGAAAAGAGTGGCAACCTCCTGAGCAACATGGTGAGGCCCGAACAGAAGAGGATTTTAAAGATAAAGCAAGGGAGGATCCAAACAAGGAAAACAATGTGGAGAGGCGCAAGGAGATACAAGAAATTGAGCATAAAAGGGAAGAAGGAGCTCAGACTCCAATTTCAGACAAACCTCTTCATAGCTCTCCTGCCTCTACAATCAGGAGTAGTAGTACACTGGAAAACGCTTGGCACAGCAGCCCTTCTCCAATAAAAACCTCTCGAAATGGGACACTAATAAGGAGGACTGTAGCTCCAGAGTTTGGTAGGTCTCCTCTTGCTCACTCAGAGATGGGTGCTGCAGACAGGAGGGCAAGTTTTCAGAGAAGAGACTCTCGAGAAGGAAGCCCGTGGTCCTGGAAGAATGTAGCTTCCCGAGAGGTCACAGAAGTGACGGAGGTGACGGAGACAACTGTGACAGAAATCGTGGAAGTCACAGAATATCCACCGGGGGATAAAGGAGGCAAACCGATCGTCACAAGAACCGTTAGAGTCCTGAATGGTGTGGCAGAAGAACTCGCTGAGGTTAAAACACTTGACTTTCAGATTTCACCAAACTTATCTGTCTTCCATTCCAGTCTATTCTTTTTGTCTGAATTCACCATTTTCCCCTTCATCCTTAACTTTTTTTCCCCATCTTAACGCAATAATATGTGTCCATTATATAGCAGTGGGTCTTTTTCCTTGATATAATTCTTTTAAACTAACGTATTATGTGACCTGCCTTTAATTTGCAGCTCCAAACCGATGGGCACTCAGGTTCAGACCAGGATTCCAGTATGTGTAAGTGGAAGGTATGTTAGGTAGTATTATTCTACCTGCTTTGCAACTGGCAAGCTGATAACAATGCTTTTAAAATCCTCTGCTGATTATATGATTTTATACACTTACACCAGTACTTCATGGTTTCTTCAGGGAACAAAATCTCCTTTGGCATTGAAGGATGTCGCCACAGATTCAGATACATTGCAAAACCTGGACACTCTGATCACATGGGTCAGTGAGATAGAAGAACTCTCAGCTAATCAGAAGCCCCCATCATCAGAGGTCAAAGTGGTGAAAGCACAGCTCCAGGAGCAAAAGGTTTGTAATCCACAACTCACATTATCTCATTATCTTTTGCAAAAACCACATGGTAGGGTAGGAAGAATTCATCTGACAGATTAATCTATGGAAAGTGCTCCGAAGTGATGGAAAACACTCAGGCGCTGCCTCTATGAGGTCATTTCTGCTTTATTTAGTGGTGAAGGAGTGGCAGTTAAAGCCACAATGAGCTTCAGTAAGTCTTTGTTAAAGGGTATGAGAAAAAACAGTTCACCTTTCAGGTGCAGCCTCATCAACATTAAGCACTTTGATAAGGTGAAACCTGGTTTCTAACAATGGAAACATGAGACTGGGCTTCCTGCAACTCAACACAAAGGCACACAAGAGACAAGAATAGGGATTTGATGAATGTTAACTTTTGCTGCAAGGAAGAGCTCTTCTTGAAAATAAAAGTACACATATAATTTGTACAAAAATACTTTCTGCACTGTACCTGAGATGTTCTGTTTTACAGCTCTTGCAGCGCCTCCTAACAGACCGAAGGCGTAGCATGGACTCTATGATGTTGAAGGGTCCTCAATTAGTGGAGGCCCACCCAGGAGAAGAGGGGGAGCAGGCAAAGGTCAAGCTCTCCAGTCTGAAACAGAAGTGGGAGGCCTTACAGCTACAGGCGGAGAATAGGTCAGCTATTTTTAAAGGCAATGCCGCACTTCCTTTTGGCAGGACTTGGTGTATTTCTGTGCAAACTTCACTCAACACATAATAATTCTGTTAGGAGAGCATCTCTGGAGCTCATTCTGCCCAAAGCCCAGCTGTTCCAGGAAGGAGTGGACAGCTTACAACAATGGCTCATATCAGTGGAACAGACACTAGCTGAACTACGAAATGCAGAGAGGGTAATGCTGCATCTCTCAGAAGCCACAGACAGGGCCAAGGTTAGAAACTGAAAATACATCTTGATTAAATAACATTAATAAATTCATGTTTTTGTTTCAGTTGTGAGATCTAACCCCTCTCAAATCCTCTCTTTCAGGCTGTTGTTAATGAAATTCAAGTGAAAACTGCTGACCTCGGGAAATTACAAAGCTCAGGTCATGATTTAATGGAAGCAGTTCCAGGTAATGTGTAAAGTACACAGTAACCCCAACTATCACCTGACCAAAATCAGTCTTATCTTAAATGATTCGATCTTCATTTTAGATGAGGAGGCCCAGCAGGTACAAGAGAAGATAGATGGGCTGCGTATTCGCTGCTCTGTGCTGAGTCTGAGCAGCCTGGATGTGTTGCAGAGGCTGGAGCAAGCTTCTGAAGCCTCCAACCGATGCACCTCTAGTCAAGAAGACCTCCATCTGTGGCTGGGTCGCATCGAGAGGGAGCTTTTAGGGGCAGCAGGGGCACAGACACATGCTGGTGATGCAGTTCTATGTACAGCAGAAAGACAGAGGGTAATGTAATCTAGGAAAGTTCACTACAAAAACACACCAACTGATGACTAAGCATAGACAATAGAATTAGCATAAATAAAAATGACATTTACGTATCTATTTATTACAGCCATTTATCAATATTTTATCAGAGCATAGCAAAGAGACAACCACGCATAACCACAATTAACAAAATGTAGAATTACCAGTTTATGTCTGCTTCATATTTTGTCAGCAGACAAAGCAGTAGTTTTATAGTAGTTTTGGAGGATTTTTTTAAGTGTTGAATCTCACTTAATTCTGCAAACTTGTTGCATGACTTTAGTATTAAAGAGACAAACAGTTTATTTTATGGAGAGAAAGTCGGGCCAATATGCCAGAGCCCAGTCCTTCCCAGTGTTTAAAACATGCAGTTTGCTACAGTTGCTACACTGGCAAATAATGTTACAACTAGCGCTTAATACTTTCCATTTTTAAAAGCTATGTAATATATCCATAGATTAATTAAGTCAGCCATCAGAGCAATGTGGACTTTTTTCAAACTTTGCTGATATAAAGATTCAGCATTAAAAAGCTAATAAGTCTTCATCAACTCTTAGCTGAAGCTAAAGAGTTGAGGGAAAACAAAACAGTTCCCAGATAAGATGGATGTTCACTCAATGCTAATATGTCATTAGACATCATAAGTACAGTTACAAACACACCAGATGTACCATTTTTACCAGAGTTGGAAAATTTATCAGATAGCTCTGCAGGACCAAATTATCTGCTAGTCATATTATGTAACACTGGGAGTATACGCTGGTTACAAGCTCTAAATGCTCTGAAGACAGGTGTGGGAAATGATGTTGCAGTTAACTCCTTCGGTGAATGAAATAAGTTCTAGTTGTGTCCTTCCTGCCTGTCCAATGAATAGGCTATTGCTAATACAAATATATTTGATTTTCGATTTCATCAGAAGCTTTACTGCATTTATACCAGGTTATACTATATCTATGGTATTTTAATAGCTGTTTTGTGTTTGGCACACATGGATTGTTCTGATATTCCCGTAACAGTTAATAAGTGGATAGAGAGTCATGATTAAATGAGTCACTTTCAAAATATTTTCTTCATACTTTATGATAATTGTTGATATGTTGATATACTAACATACTGTACACAATAATCAGCTGGAGCAAGCGGTGGTGAAGGAGATGGCTTGGTTCAAAGACACGGCAGTCAGTCTTGAAAAGCTGAAAACCATTGATCTGGATCCAGAGCTCATAGCAGAGCAGCTCTATGAACAGAAGGTCTGGGCAATATGTTATATTTTAATAACTAATTAAATAAACTGTTTTGTTTGCTTTGAAAAAACTAATTTAATAGTTATTTAAGTTATAACTAAACTGGTTAAATTTTTTTTTTCTTAGATTTTAGCTGTAGAGATTCTTCAACATAGGTTCAACATTGAGAAGATGGTGAAGATTGCTGAAATCTTGATAACTTATGGTGACGAAGGAGAAAGTGGAGATCTTCGGGTAAACTTTATTTCATGTAACAACACAAATACAGGAAACAGATGTGTTGTTTACAGTTAAAATGTTTATTCTCACGGTTTTGCTTTCATGCAGACCCCAGTGGAGGTTTTACAGGAACAATGCAACACCGCGTCAGCCACCAATGCTCATGTGGTCCTGCAACTCGAGCATGCACAATCGCTTCTTGTTCAATTCTCTGAAGGCTCTGCTGAGGTTTCACCTTGGCTAGATGAAACCCAGACACTTATTGGTCAGCTCTCCCTGAGCACAATTAGCTATGAAGCATTCCGGGAACAACAAGACCTCTTACAGGTGGGAGATGCTTGCTTCTTAGAGTGCCAGCTTTTTACTAGGTTTTCTTTCCATCATCGCTTTTTTGTCTGAGTCAACAAAGAAGTCCTTTTGTGTCTCATATTCCACTATTTTTTTCTGGATTATTAAACTGGTCTTCTTAAGCTTAGTTCATGAACTTTATCTACTTGATGGCAGGGCTATGATTACACCAGAACACTATAATGGTAGAAATGTCAGGTTTGCCATTTAAATAGACTTTTGGGAGAAAGTATGTAATCTTTCTCTAATAATTTAAGAGATTAAAGTAAAAGAAATCTATTTTGGACCTGCTATTAAATGTGTCCTTTTTATTTCCTCTACCAAGGGTCTCAGAGAGTCCATAGCAGAACATCGTCCCTTGATAGCTCGCTTATGTTCCGTAGCGAAACGCTTGTCAGAATTAAACCCCATTCAGGGTGACCAGTTCTGTCGTAAGGCAACAGAGGCTGAGGAGCAGCACAGAGCCATCAGAGATCGTGTCAAAGAGACTGCCAATCTACTAGAGGAGTCCTTACCACGATTTACACAAGTAGTTTTTTTTTAATTCAATAAAGACACAATTACAATTTTACACATATTTAATCCTGTTTTTGTTTACTTCTAGCTGAATGAGAGAATGACTCTTATCAGAGAGAGTCTTGACCGCCTGCACAATCACATCCAGACACCAACCTCCCTTCAAGGTCTCACTCCAAGAATCCAGGAACAGTTGCAAGACAACAAGCAAACTCTTGCAGAGCTGTGCAAGCTGGAACTGGGTCTGAGCAGCGTCAAAACTCAGGCAGATGAACTGCTGGCCAACACTCAGGCAGCTGGAGATGGATCTATAGGAACAGGTGATCATCGTCTCAGACACTGATGCAGAACATACAGATCTACAAAAAGCTCTAATAAGTTTTTTTATTTCTTTTTTTTCTCAGCTATACAGGGGAGGGTGTCCAGCCTGTCGCTGCAGTGGGATAAAACACATAGTCAGGCCCAGGAGAGGGAGAGCTGGTTGCTCAAGCTTTTGGATCTTGCAATGAAGTATTGGAGCGATGTAAGCGAAGTCACTACTGCACTTAATGATGCTCAGCAGGCCGTCTTGGATCTCAATGCTTGTCAGACAGACTCTGAAACAATTCGCCAAAGCCTTGAAACTATGCAGGTCTGTCTCACTCGCTCATAAATGTTATGCATTTGAAACTCTTTTTTAAAATCAGGATTACAAACCTTTCATCCTTTCAATTTGTAGTCTCTGAGAGAGGACATCGACAGTTTGCAGGGAGATCTGGACATCCTTGGGGTTTGGGGAATGGACCTGATGTCAGCATGTGGGGATACAGACAAACCAGATGTCACAAAGAGCCTGGATGAAGTAAGAAGTTTATTTAAATAGAAACCTTATGACACCTGATGTGGTTTCCACTAACAGGAAACTGTATTTTATAGCTCTATTGCACATGGAACAACTTAAACAAATTGTGGACTGAATGTCACAAAAAGCTAGAAGAATCTTTGCAGATGGCCCTGAATTATCAAGACACCATGCAAGTAAGTGATACGATGCAGTGCGTGCACTCATTTATGCATGCATGCATTCCTACAACCAGACATTCTATTATCATAGCTGCATCCAAAAAGGAATCTTTGGTTTCTGGCCAAACTTGCCAGACTGAAGCTGTTTTAGGGCCTCCTGCCATGGCCTTTTCTTCTGTTGCCCTGGCAAACTTCAGATTTGCTGCAGCTCTTTTTATTGTGTGAATTAATAACAGAATGTGTGGTCCTCTTATGAATGCAAATAAGCAGAGAGAGAGAGTGTGTGGGACATCAGTTGTGTCATTTTGATCATTTATGTTGATGCTGATACTGTCTTATTAATAGGGTCTATTTGAGTGGTTGAAATCAGCCGAGTTGAGATCCACAGAGGAGTTCTTGGTAGGAACTGACCTGGAATCAGTAAAAGTGCAGTTATGTGATCTTAAGGTGAGCTTTTATAACAAATCCCCCCCCTTTGACTTGCTCTGAATTCAAATAAAAAATGAACTGAAAACAACTAATGTGGGGTTAAAAAAAATGAGTATATCATCTCAGACCTACCTTTGCATTTTTTTATGCAGGAATTTAAACGGGAACTCTATCAGAAGAAAATTGATATAGAAAGCCTGAATCATCGCTTTGTGTGTCGGCTGTCTCCAGGCTCAGAACGTCCAGGCTCTGTCTCACCGCTGTGTGACTTCAGACAGCGCTGGGACAGCCTGGAGTCAGAGACTGTGAGCAGACAGGTGAGAAAATGCAAAATAATGTCTTGATATAACATGATAGCTACAATTCTGCTTTGATTTTATATGCACATTACTGTAATCTGAGCAGCTCCAGAACAAAAATCACAAGAATAGCAAACTGGCATTCTAGCAAAACACATGGTAAATGATTTGTTAGCTGCTGCCATCAACACTACTAATCACATCATTGCTTTTTTCCACTTATCATGTTTGCAGCATCAGTTGGAGTGTGCTCTGCTGGGTCTGGGTCAGTTCCAAAATACACTGGACGAGCTGCACACGTGGCTTTCTAGGACTGCTGAACAACTACAGGGCAGCCAGCCAATAAGCATTGACTTGCAGGCCTGTGAAATAGAGTTGGCCAAACACAAGGTTGCTGATGACCTAACGTATCCACACATGACTTTTAAATGAACTACACTGGTGTCAAGTTACACCTCTGATGTCAGATGCTTCTGTCTTCCTAAAGGTGCTGCGGAATGATGTCATGTCCCACATTCGCACTATTGACTCGCTCAACCAGGCAGGCAGGGGGCTGCTGGAGGTTGGGTCTGGGGATAACCCACACGGTTTGCAGTCTCGGCTGGAGCACCTGAATGAAAGCTGGGAACTTGTCCGCTGTGATACTGAACGCAGGCAGCTGGAATTAGAGAACAGACTTAGTCAGGTGAAGAAACATAAACCAAAAGCCAAATGACAGTGTGTACTAGTAGCCACATTTACAATATATACTGTGAACTTTAAATGAATGTTTATGTGTCTCATGTCTGTTTATCTCTTCGTTCTTCCACTCATTGCTTGTGCCCCCTTGTGGGAACTTTCTCTATTACAGAAAAGTGTGTTTTAATAAAGTCTCATTAGACTAGGATTAAATATGGATTAAGGGAGCTTTATTACAAATAAAGTGATATGATGCAGCGTTTGCAGTAATTCCTGATCTTATAGTAGTAACATTCTCGTTTCACTGCAGGTGCAAGATGTTACAATGGAGATCCAGGATCTTTTACAGTGGCTGGATAATACAGACCTGAGACTGTCCTCTTCCAAAACCATGTGGGGCTTGCCAGATTCTGCAAGCGAAAGACTTAATGCACACTTAGTAGGTTGAAGTTTACATCAGTAAAATCTGAAAGTAAGTCATCCCAATGATCATGATTTATTTTTTGGTTCCTCTAACCCCTAACAGGAGCTGTGCAGTGAAATGGAGTCGAAACTCCACACCTACACAGACGTGAAGAATGCAATTCACAGAATGTTGGAGAGCAGCAACGTTGTGCGGGGATCGAGCACAGAACACAGCTTATCTATTCTTGACCAGAAATGGGCTTCTGTTTACAGCAAAGTCCAGGAGAGGAAGGTGATTTAACAGAACATGTTCCATGATGAGTGCACGGTTTCAGGACATGGCTTTTATTGTGAATATGCAGTCATGTAAAAACGGACATCCTCCTTCAACTATGAGGTTTAGTATTATAGGACTGGACTGCACGATGGAGTAGAGGTTTGCACTGTGGTCACACGACAAAGAAGGTTGCTGGTTTGAGCCTTGTGGTTGTGTAGAGTTTTCAAGTTCTCCCTGTATGTGTGTGTGAAACAAAGTCTGCCATGACAACCTTCATAGGAATTCAAAGGGCTAAGAAGATAATGTTGCAGCAACAGGAATCGTAATAATAAATAAATACCCTCCAGAGTTTGTGGTCACTTTAAGACAAGGAGGAAAGACATCAGCAATGATCATAGAGGAAGGAATTATTGCTGCTCAACAATCTGTGAAGGGTTATATGGCCATTTTTAAACAATTTTAAATCCATTTCTCCATTGAGAGAAACAGATTAAGCTGCCGTTCTTTTCAGACATGGATGCTACAGCAGTTTCAAAACCAAGTGTTGTACAGTGCAGCTTTCAGAGCAACTGCAAATAATCCAGCATATACATCTGAGTTTTATAGACCCAGGTGTTCAGTGCATGCCAGAGAAAGGTGTCTCTTTTGTCTGAAACAGAAACGGCAGCACAGCTCCACCAAGTTTCACCTGAACAAACAGCAATATATGCAGGAAATGTCCTTGGAGATGTGGAGATGTTGAGCCATATAGCATAGAGTCACACTGGGCAAATGCCAAATACAGCATGAATACATCAAACCAGGAAAGTCAAAGTCCAGACCTTAACCTGCTGAAAAGCTGAGACCTGATGAAAGTTGTGTATAAACAAATCCACACATTTACAGGAACACTTCTCTACACTGAAGTGTTACTGTAAATGTGTCAGACTCAGACCCCGCACAGTTTACATTTACTACATGTTATTATGACTAATGGTGGCTTTATAAATGTTTACACTGCACAGACATGCCTGATAAGGGCCAGATTTTTAAACTGATATGTATTGTTTTTATTATTATGTAAGTAAAACTTTGGAGCTGGAAGTAGATTTATTTATTATGTGAGAAGATGTGCATGATTGTATCTTAGTTTCCCATCTTTCACATAGGCTGAACTCACAGAGGGAGTGAATCTGGCCAAGGAATTTCACAGCTATGTGCAGGAAATCCTTACAAAGATGAGCAAGTGTGAAGATTCGATCCGGCTTCTTCCTGCTCCCAGCTTTGTTCTGGATACAATATGCACACAGCTGCAAGATCACAGAGTGAGTTTTTCTCACATTTAAACTCGTGTCACACTTTCTCAGTTAAAGTTGGGTTTTATTCATCATCTATTTCTTTGGACAGGCTTTGGTAAATGAGTTGAACGGCTACAATGAGAAGAAGGCCTTAGTAGAGAACATGGGTCGAAGGCTGACAGAGTTGAGCAGGAAGGAAGACTGTGACGTCATTCATAACCTAATCATGACCGTCCAGGATCGATACAAGAAGCTACAGCAGCGAACCTCAGAGAGAGGTAGGGTGCTGGAGGATGTTAAAAAGAATGCCAAGCAGGTATGAGATCCTTTCACTCCAGGATAAATAAAATCTCCTCATATCTGTCAAACTAAAGCTCATTCTAAAGCACATCTCTTTTGCTTCTTATGTTTCAGTTTAATGAGTCCTGGCGCCTTCTTGTGGACTGGATGACAGAGGTAGAGCAGACATTGGACACACATAAGGAAATTGCAGTGTCCCACGAAGAGATTAAGCAGCAGATTACTGAACAGAAGGTGAAGTATGCATCCAGTCAGGATAACTTCACTGCATGTTAATGATATTCTAACTTGCTGCTTATTTGTTGACTAATTGTGTTATTAGGAGTTTCAGAAGCTACTAAGATCCAAGAGGCCCATGTACGATGCCACGCTAAAGAGTGGCCGCAACCTCCACGAAAAAGCTCAAACTGGCCACGACAGGCAGCATCTGGAGAACCTTCTGGCTGAACTCAAAGACACATGGGACACGATCAGTGGCAAGTCTATGGAGAGGTACAGAGCTCCTAAAACAAGATGGATAAGTCGCAGTTTAAAACACAACCATGATGGTGTATAATGTACCCTTACATGTGGGCTTTTTTTTCTGATAGACAACATAAACTGGAGGAAGCACTGTTGTTCTCTGGGAGGTTTACTGATGCTCTGCAAGCTTTAAATGACTGGTTGTACAGAGCAGAGCCTCAGCTGGCAGAGGATGTCCCCGTCTGTGGAGACAAAGACTTGGTCAACAACCTCATAGACAAACATAAGGTACAGAAATGATACAGATAAGTTGATTCTGTTGAAAGTGTTGCTGATGGACGTCTGAAACACAATGGTTGTCTTATTGATGTGTCTTATTGTCTTATTGACATAATTTGGAGTTTCACATTTATAATGAAGCACGCAACAAAGTGTATCATTTTTTTGTGTTCAGAGAAGTTAATTAAGGTTTTATTAATTATGAACTGATACTGATTTGTTTAAATTTAACCTTAGGGGAATTAAGATGGACATTACTGGCATTTATAATGAATGATTTAATTCCTTGTTATCTCAGGCCTTCCAGAAGGAGCTGGGGAAACGAGCAGGATGCATTAGGACCCTAAAGCGCTCTGTGAGGGATCTGACAAGGAGCAGTACGGCAGATGCTCACTGGCTGCAGGAGCAGATGGATGAACTCGAGGGCCGCTGGGAGGCCGTGTGCAAACTATCGGTCAGCAAGCAGGACAGGCTGGAGACTGCACTTCAGCAGGTACTGCTCTCAAACAGCAGTGGACCTGAAAAGTGAAACATTTTTTACAAGTTCCTGAATGGATCTGATTTAAGGATTCAGAGAACAATTTCCATTAAAACGTAGTAACTTTGCTTTAAAGTTTCCCAGACTACAAATTACCAAGGACTGAAAAACAGTTGGAAGTGTCCTGATGTTGCCAGACAAAGCTTTCCCTCTCTTATCTGGTTCATGATTTTCTGACATTTTTAGGCTGAGAAGTTTGACGGCCTTGTTCACACTTTCATGGAGAGGCTGACTGAGGCAGAGGGAATCCTGAAATACGGGGTCATACCAGAAGAGGAGGACGCTTTGCTTACCTTCCGCCAACAACACAAGGTCAGTATAACAAAATACTTTGCCACTGCTGAGAGGAAAATTCATTTTTCCCATCTTATCTGCGTCTGGGGAGGTCAGAGGCGCTGCTACACAGCAAGAAGGTGCTGATTAGGATTCAGTGTTTGCTTAAAGGACAGGTAAACAAGGTGGGACTTGAACCCAGGTGTGAAGAGAAAGATCCTGACAAACAATGGTAGAGACTATATCCATGTTCACATGGAAATGGGTGTTTAAGAACCGTTTTTTCCTTTCATCTGTTTATATTTAAATCTACAGCTTGGATGCATTTGTTGGTTTTTAGTGTATTTATATGGGGGACGTAGGATTCAAAAGCAATGTGTGTGTGTGTTTGTATGTATGTGTGTGTCTGTGTGTGTGTGTGTGTGTGGAAACATGACCTTCAATCAAGTACCTCAATGTGAAGTTATTTTGACCAAAATGCTTGTTTTATTGGATAAAAAGGAAATGATGTCTTCTCTGTGTTCTTCTGTAGGAGTCACTAGATACCTTGAAGACTCGGGCAGGTGAATTAGAGAGCATTCAGAATCTGGGTAAGGAGATTCTGGCCTCGTGTCACCCTGACTCCATAATCACCCTCAAATCCTGGATGAGTGTCACAAAGACCCGGTATGAGGAGGTGAGTGCTTCTTAAGCCATCTTTACATCAGTTAAGCGACACGCCTCTGACATATATGTGCTTGTTTATATGAAACTAACTGTTCCTGTTTTCTGAGTCAGGTTCAGACCTGGGCCCAGCAGCAGGACCAGAAGATCCAGGCCACTTTAGCAGCACTTGATGCTGAGAAAGAAGAAGTGCAGAGACTTTTGGACTGGATCTCCTCAGCAGAGGAAGCTCTCGCCCTGCGAGAACAAGTGCCTCTGGCCGAGACCACAGAGCAGAACCAAGAACTCATTGAACAGCACACAGTACGGTTTCCTTTTCCTCTCTACGATAAACTGAATGCAGTTCAAATGACCCTTGTTCAAGAATGACTTTTAACTTTCTAATATCTTAAGACTGCCCTATAATAACCTATTGCTATCATTCAGGTATTCATGGAAGAATTGAATAAGAAATTTCCAGAGGTTGAACACGCCACAAAGTCCTGTAAACACAAGAGTCTGCCCAAACACCCGGTTTCTCCAAGAAAACGGCCTCTAACAAGTAAAAAACAATTTCATTTTAAGGATATTTGCAAGTCAAAGTTATTGGCTGCCTTTATAATGAGTTGTCTGTCCATCCAGAGAGGAAAAGTACAATGAGGCTGCCACCTCCCATCCCAGTCCCCCTGGAGAACCTTGACCCCCAGACCCCACAGCTCACTCAGCTGGTCAGTCAGTGGCAGAAACTTTGGCATCTGGCTGTAGCGAGACAAAACCGCTTGGAACAACACCAGCAGTCACTTAAAGAGGTTACCGTACCTTTTTGAAATGGCTTTTATAGTATTGGATTACAGATTGGTGTCATAAAACTTTAATGTTATAACCAACATGCCCCAGAGGATGTAACACTCCGCTTTTCTCTGCAGATGGAAGAATTTGCAAACTTTGACTTCAATATTTGGCGAAAGCGCTACATACAATGGATTAGTCACTTGAAATCTCGGATTTTAGATGTTTTCCGAAGCATTGACCGTGACCAGGATGGGCGGATCAGCCAGAAAGAGTTTGTGGATTACGTCCTTGGCTCTAGTAAGACTATCTTGCTAAAAATGATCATGCCAACGCTTTCATTTCTTAGTTTCAAATTAATAAACATTTATCGCAAATATATATGCTGCAAGTTTTTATAGCAATATTGTTTTTCCATATTCACATCTGTAAAAAATAAGACATCATAAACTAATGTCTATGTAGTTAAGTTGAAGTCTCCTTTACTTCCCACTCATCTACTGTAGAATTTCCAACCAACTCTCTGGAGATGAATGCAGTGGCTAACATTTTTGACATGAATAGTGACGGCTTCATTGACTACTATGAGTTTGTGAGTGCACTCCATCCCAGCAGAGACCCTTATAGAAAAACACTGGATGCTGATCAGATTAATGAAGAGGTACAAAGAAAAGTTACAAAACATTTAAATGAATAAACTCAGAACAGAGTAAGATGGTGCACATTTACTGCAACCACTTGTCATTTTTTGTCCTCTGTAGGTGAGTCGACAGGTCTCGCAGTGTAACTGCCCCAAGAGATTCCAAGTGGAGCAAATAAGTGCCAACAGATACAGAGTGAGTCTAATTTTTATAGGTATTGATTAAGAGGTAACAAATAAATTCCTGAATCTTCCCTCATAAAGGTCATGGTTCACATTCATGGTTAAAATAAACAGAAATCGTGAACTGCTGAAAAACTGGAGTAAAATAATTTAAAATATTCTCATTTTGCATCTTGTTACCTGTGTGTGTCTGTTTGCTGCAGTTTGGAGACTCTCAACAGCTGCGAATGGTGCGAATCCTGCGTAGCACGTTGATGGTGCGGGTCGGAGGGGGATGGACTGCTCTGGATGAATTCCTGGTCAAGAACGACCCCTGCAGAGGTCTGTAAAAATATGTATACTAAACAAAGCAGTCTTTTAAAGGCAAACTTATTAAGTCTCTATTAAATAAATAAGTGATAAAAATAACACGAAAAATATGTTTGATGTTCATAAAACTTAAGTTTAAAGAGAGCAGATTGTCTCTTATAAATATTTTACCTGTATTTCAAAGTCTCTTTTGTCTGGTTCTGCTAAAGAATAGATGTTATAAATCTACCTTTTTCATTTAGTCAGTTAAACCAAATATAGTTTCCTTAAATTTTTTATTTAAATCCAGGATTAATTCTTTGGAAAAACATTTTCTTAAGTCCTCATAAAACAGCTACGTAACTTACTACTACTACTTTACTACTATACTTTCATATTAGAATCCGCCCTATATGGACTTTTTTAGGAAAATACTAATTATATTTGGCAGCAAAAAAAAATTAGGCCCTTTCCAACTTATAAAACACAAAAATATAAATTACAGATTGAAAGTTTCACTGTTTCACAATATTTTGATCCGTTACGTCTTGTTTCACTTCACAAGAAGGAGAAATTATCAAGAGGAAAAAAAACAATTCAAAGCATTAAACCTCTGGGTACCTGGATACAGCCTATTTAATTTCCATACAGATTAATCAAAATCAGGGTTGCAGGGAAGCTGGAATCTATCCCAGCAATTAGCAGGTCCACCTGGACAGGTCACCTGTCCATCACAGCTGGATAATTTTATTTTTAGGTTTAGCACGCTATTTATAAGCAACATGATGTTGTCCTTTGATGCCAGCATGGCATTATATTTTCTTACAAAGTAAACTGAATGACATTACAATGTTTTTTGAAGACAGACTGCAATGTTAATCATCCATCCATTTTCTACCGCTTAGTCCCTAACGGCATCACGGGGGGCTGGAGCCTAACCCAGCTTTCAACAGGCGAGAAGCGGGGTACACTCTGGACAGGTTGCCAGTCCATCGCAGGGCCAACACAGAGAGACACACACTCACACACACTCCTATGGGCAATTTAGAGTCTCCAATCAATCGCCTATCCTCAAGGTGCATGTCTTACCCGGAGTACCTGGAGCTAACACAGGAAGAACATGCAAACTCCACACAGAAATGTTCCCGTTGGAGCTCACACCAGGGCTCAAACTGGCAACCTTCTTGCTACGAGGCCACTGTGCAAACCAACTGCACCACCGTGCATTTGTAAAAAAAAAATCTAAAATGTTGCTTTTGCTCATTCACAGCCAAACTGACAGCTAGATGGTGATTATATCTGCACCATCCTCATTACATCAGTCTGTTTAAACCTTGTCACATAAATACCAACACCAGTACCTCAGGCTACTCTCTGCAGCTTTTATTACAATGACAGACAGTAGGTAGACTCCGGGTGTCTGTTCCAAAGCTGCCACTGTTTGTTTAAATGTATATTTTTTAATGTATTTTATAACAGAATATTTTCACACACAAATGTTTTTTCTTTCCAATATGCTACTATCAAATATATATTTTCCTTACAAAAACTTCCCCCTCCTATATTGCCTTTTTTCTTGCATTGAATAAAAAGTTAAATATAAGTATATAGACGACAGCTCTGACAGTTATATTATTGAGAGGACAGTAGTGAAAAGTACTGAGAGTTAAATGGAGTCAGAGTTTCATTTAATGGAAAAACATTTCAAGGACCTCATTCCTCACCACTCACAGCTTTTTACTGCTCTGAGATATTAAGAAAAAAATAGTTATTTAATCAGCCAAAGAACAGCTGATAATGGTCATTTTTAAAAAGGCTCTAATTTATTTCTACAAAGGACTAATGTTTTAACTAACTTTTATAAAATAGTAAATGGGTGTTTTGTACTGCATCTATACAGGGATGGTTTCTTCACTGATGGACAGACACTACTACAACAATGGTGCCCATTCCCATTCAAAGAGGGGAAAAAAAGGATAAAGTTAGAAAACTGCTTTTGAACCGGTCTGTTGCTTTGGGTCAAAAAAATTACCCAGAAATTAATTTTTTTTTACTGTGCTGTAACAACCAAAGAAATAGACTAAATAAATGTCAAATATTTAATAAATAAATAAAAGTACGTGACTGATAGTTGCTTTGGTAGCCTTTTGGTTTTTCTCAGCCTTTTATTAAAGCCATTCTGTAACAATATCTTTATCTACATGCATGACGTTTTGAATGGCAGCTCTTGAAATTTTGTTAAATGTCTTTTCTGTCATGGACAGTAAAAGGTCGAACCAACCTGAAGATCAAAGAGAAGTACTTGTCACCAGCAGGAAGCATCACTAAGGGTTTGACTGTGAGCAGGTCCAACTCAAGCCTGAGTCTGTACAGCAGTGCCTCTGCTCCCACCAGCCCCATGACACGCAAGGCAAGCTGCAGAGAAACAGCAATCACTGTCAAAATACGTTTAGTCTAAAGGGATCAAATATTACAAAAATTAAATGCATGCTGCATATTAAGATCACAGCGTTCAGTGTTTCTCATTAAAGAACGTCCATATTTCTGCGATCTTTTTAAGATAACAGAGATCCATCTTCACATTTTCAACTTCCCAGCTGATCACAGTGTGGGATGTTATCCCATACGGTGATTGCAAGAAGACACAAAATAAAACCAAATTATTTCTGGAAAAAGTTTTTTATACCAAAAAAAGCAGTTTAATACTTGGATTTGTACAGGAAGCGGTTCACCAGTAACACTGACTTGTGCTACATGTGTGGCTTTAGGCATTACTCCGTAGGAGTTTCTCAGGCGACCGGTGTATCCGCCCCAGGAGCTCCATAGCTGCTCTGGATTCTGAGCTGCAGTTTGGTACAGCAGGGGAGGACAACTCCCCCTCACCTTCAGGTCAGAAAATCTGCTTCTTCATGCATCCTGCAGAGCTGCACTGTTCAATTTTGTATAATGATGGTGAAGTTAACTAAACTCTGTTTGCAGATGAAGCTGAGAGGTTGCCCACATGATTACTGCTGCTTCAGAGCACCGCATGAAGACAGCAACCTCAACCTCAAAGACAGTCTTGAGGCATCGAAACAGGGGGACAAGTAGAAGAAATGTCTGGAAAACAATACAGACTGTTACTTCTGTTCTACTGAAACTGAAGGAAAAGTACAGGTCAGGTTCCCTACAGTGATTGTAGCCGTGAAGACTCTCAATGAAGATAATGTCTTTGTGTGGACAATGAATGGTCAATTCAGGACAAAGACAAATAAGTCTTTTTAAGTCCCCCGTTGCTTTTCTTACATTTATATGTGATTAACCTAGAAAATATGGAGTTCTGCACGGATGCTTTTTGCATGGCAGCTGCAGCTTTACTGAAACCAGAGTTGTTTTTGTTCATATTGCTACTCCTTTAAAGTTATGCACCTGAGCTAAGGCCGACATTACCTGATCTTAGCTTAAACTCATTAACATGCAGCTAAAACTCATACATGTACAGATGACATGTGAAGGGCTTGTCCTGTGTCCAAATAAAAAGTCTCATACCAAAATCCTGACCCTGTGAAGACAACAGCATGCTGTCTTTCCTCTTTGTGATACTTTTGTTAGTTTTTATTCAATAAGGATGATGTTGTTGGCAGGGCCAAAATGTTTTTGTCTTTTACCTTTTGTGGACATGGTGTTTTCCAATACTTATGAATTTTTATCTTTCATCGTAAAGACATTTTAAACACTGGAGATTGTGTAATGAACAGTGCACTGAAATATGACAGGCCATTGTTGATTTGTAGAGATTATTTTCTCAGGACTGGTTTTGCCGTTTGGATGTATGTACTTTTTTTATGGAACATTACTGTGAACATGTAGACGCCTTGTTGTTATTATAACATTAAACCTTGTAGACAAAGTTTTGATTCGCACAATTTTTTTTCTATAAAAAAATGCACTTTTCTGTGTCCAAACAATATATAATTAGTTTAGCTGGGAACTGAAAATGGTTTATCATGGGTAGAATTAAGCTTGAATACAACTTATGTTCATTGACATAAAATAAAAAGGAGTTTTACATTAATGTGTCACCAGAATGCATTTTATTTGATTTCACTTTTCTAATCAGAAATCTTGATAATTTGTTAAAGAAAACATGCAACTATTTTGTTCTGATCACAAAGAAATAACTTGTCCTGACAAAGCATTTCTGCACTCACTGTTTTACCTCATTTTATCATGTTGAGGTAATACTATTTATCATCTATGGTGTAGTGGTTGTTTTTGAAATTATCCCTTTTTACCACCATGTGTCTGCCTGAGGGGGCTTGTTTCATTTGGCCTGTGCAGTTGTCATTAGGGACTTTTTTAATTATTTTTTTACATGAATATACTGTTGTCCTCATATCATGTTTGCAAAATGTTTATGATTTTCTGTATTGTATTAAATACAAAAGCCAGATTTCACTCCTAATACTATGCACACTAATCTTTCTGCTGTAAATGTTTCTATACCCAGCATTCATTCTGATGTCTATTATAGGGGAAGCTGTAGATGAATGTCACTACTAATTTTATGTCTACTTATATAAAAGAAAGTGTTTTTTTTTAAATAAAATGACAAGTATTTGCAATATTTTTTTAAATTGTGGATTTTATTTATTTACTGCCAAGATTTACACACATGAGGAAAAAATAATAATACTGTTTAAATACTGTAAATATTGTAGTTCTTGTTCAGGACCTGGTCAAATGTGGCCTAAATATAAAAAAACAAACCAAAAAACCCATAAAATAAGCTTATTTTTCAGGGTGAAATTATACCTTACCATTCGGAAGGCCAGGCTTGCAACGTTTCTTATTCAAGGTTATTTCTCAATGGAAGACATTTTATCTGTGGATTCCCACCTCAAGCTGCGCTCCTCTAGATGTGTAACGCTTTCAGATGCACTTGAACAGTGCACACAGTACCAAAAACACAGACGTGTTTGTTTAAACAGAGTGCTCAGCAGTTATGAGAAAGACATGCAGTAGAGTATTGTCCTCCTATACAAATATTTGCCCTGACTTGGTTGCAGCAGAGCCCCATCTATCCAATGCTGAGAATTTTGTTTTCAGTACTACTTTGAAATCTTCTACCTGGACATTGGAGTCTTTTACCCCCAATACAAACAATCATTTATCATGCTGGGATATTTTTTAGGTTAACAAAACAGCCGTCACATCATCATCAGCTATCATGTGCAGTTAAACAACTTCTGCAAATAATAGTTGATGTTTCATAAACTGAAAATGTCCCTATTAACTAACAATAAACATGCAGTTAAACTAAAACTGAAACAGTTAAACAGGAAGTTAACATTGTTTCCAGGCTCCTATAAAATAAATGTTGCAAGACAACACACAGAGATTTTTAAATTGACTACAAATTTACCATTTTTTTCTCCTCAGTGTTCTTTTCTTGTGTAATTGGATTTACGGTTTTGTCCTCCGAAGTTAACAAGTATATTATCATAACTTAGGGAAAGGGAAGGAACATGTAGCTGCTGTCATTTCAGAGGTGAGTGCAAAAGGGTACCAATGAAATGCATTCAAAGGAAATTAATGCTCCACATGGTTCATTCAATTAAGCTGGAATTTTTTTTGGAACAAAAGTCAGCATGAGTCCAACTGAACCCACACTGAAAACACATGTAAAGCAGCCCAACGGTAACCTCTGCATGGTTAGACTGCCCACAAACAGCTGAATGTTGAGTAACTCAACATCCTTGCATTATTTTTGCATGATTTCTGATCCAATAATCAATTCTTCCTCTGTTCTCCAACCTTCTCTCTCTCTCTTCTCTCCCGACCTTTCTACTCCCTTCATCCACCCACTTTCCCTGCATGCTTGGGACTTTGCTTCCTAAGCTGAACCCCCAGCTCAGCCTTGAGCGGTCACATGACAGAGACTCAGAGGTTCAGGCGAGTTTAAAGCTAACAATTGTGCAGACTCTAGCTGCATCCGAGGACACCCCCCTCCTCCTCCCTCCCCCTGCCCTGTTAAGCATCGCAGCACTTGTGCAATCTTTCACTAAAACAGACAGCGCGTCTCTGTTCCCACAGACAGGTAAGCGGCATCTTAATTTAGAATGACAAATAGATTTAATTTTCTGAACATAAATCAGTTGTGATGCTTTCGTGTTTACATCACAATGTGGTCGATTTTCTTTCTGGTGTGGCTTAATTTAAATTTTACAAATACTCATGTCTAACAAAAACTATTTTAACTTCACTTGACTGGAGCTCACCTTCAAGCAATTCTTTATCTATTAAAGCTGCATTGTGCAACACACATGTTTAACTGCTTCACATCAAATATAGTGATTCTATATTCTTAATTACATCAGGAAAAACTAGATTTTCACTTAAGTACAGAAAGGCACAACCACATATGAAATATACAATATATTAAGAGCACTTAGTTTGACTTTTCTATTTGACTTAGATCTACCCAGATTACCACACCTCAGCACTGATGGTATTGAGTGTTAAATGGGAAATACATTTACTAAAAACAAAAAAGATTTTTTTTTAGCATTTCAGGAAAACACCTGTGTCCTACAGGACAATAACTGTGTCCAACCAGACTTGCAGCAGTCTGGTACTTATCTATGCTGTTCCCTGTTGTTTGATTTCATGCTTGTGTTGTTTTATTTATTGATGTACGTTTTATTAACATTAAATGCATCTGCTAAATGCCTGTAGAATAGAATATGATAGAATAGAATAGAATAAAGAGAATAAGGATCTTGAATAACCTAGTAATTACTAAAAACTTTGTAAATGTCTCCTATAAAATGTTTTTTTTAAATAATAACTGGGCCTTAGTGAATCTTAACATTCTGGCAGCTGACAATCATAAAACAAGCCACATTATTAATAAATTAAGTGAAAAACACATTTATTTAGTTAAAGTAGCTGAGAGGACACCTAATGTAGTACTATCACTGTACTAAAATAACTTTTGGTTAAAACTTTCTGAAAATATATATTTTTTAAAAATCATACTGTAAATCAAAACTTGCACGGTCATATTTTTACTGGTAAAACTGGTTGTCTTAGTTGAATAATTGAGAAATCAAAGTTACAAATTGCATACAATAGGTTGTTTTTGGTTCAAGGGGACTGCTGGTGCCCTGTGGTACCATGATAAACAAAGTGAGGAGCAGAAGGACCTGCCAGCTAAATATAATATAGTTTAGTTATAGTGAGTGTGAATCTGTGAATCCAAAAGCAGCTGTAGTCTTTACACACACACATACACACACTTCTGCTCAGGCCAGATCACAAGGTTGGCATGCTGGTTGGGGGAAGGGGTAGTGAGAAGGAGGAGTTACTTCCATCCTATCACTGAGCCTTCTGAAACAGAGGTAGAGCACATGGCTGCCTGGTTTTGAAACCACCCTCTAACAGTTTGATGATGCAAGTGTCATGGTGGCGGAGGCCATGTGCGCCTGTGCAGTCCCTCCCCCTCATTGAGTGCAGCACAGACAAGGAAGCAGAATGTAAGCCTGTGAGAGTGAGATAGTGTGTGTGTGTGTGAGGGAGAAGGAAGGAGGGAGGAAGTACACATATTTTGCGACAGATATACCAGGAAAAACTGACCATAATGAAAGGAAGGTTGTAGAAAGGAGAGAGGTCAAAAGGAAGCTGGTTTTAGTGGTCTGATCAAGGTAAGAGAGAAAAATCTGCTACCTGGTATAACAGCATGGAGCTGCGATGAGAGGGGAATGAAGGTTGTTCTGTGAGGTTATCCCAACTCAAAGCCTCATGCTGTTTATTATTCTGCTCCTTTAAGGTATCAAATGAAGAATAATCAATAATCTCTCTGTTTCTGTACCTGCTGATTCACATGACTTATTTTGACATTTTGGGTTAATGGTTTTCCTTTTAACAAGTTCTACTTTATTCAACCATCTGGTGCAGATTTGTATACTTAAATATATTTCCATCTTTTTTCATTTTATTTCTTGAAGTTTTTCTTAAAAGGGATCTTTGATGCTGACCTAGTGACCTGACTGGCTTCAGGAGAGCAAACACTGAATCTTTATAATCAGCACTAAGATTCCAGTTTCTTTGCAAAGGGAGCTAACCCTTGACTAATGACACATTTGACTTTATTTCACAGCTAAACAATCACTGCCCTTTAATGTGTGTTTACGCTGCAGGACATGATGCTTTTTATGGGACCACTGTGTCAGTGTGTGAAAGGTCAGGCATCCATTTCTGTACAGTGCATGTACGCAATGAAGGTAGAGAGAGAGAGAGAGAGAGAGACACTCACCGGCAAAGTCATTTACATTAACAAGGTCATGTTCTTTTACATTGATGAAAACTCAACTTATGCTTGTTTAGTGATATTCAGGTGTTTTTTTGCTGGGGTGTACTGTAGCCATTCCAATCAATATATATATATATATATATATATATATATATATCGTCCCCTAGTTGTGCAGAAACATAAATATGTCCTATAGAAACTGTCAAACAGTGAAAAAAGATGCAGTTGAACATAAACGGTGACAATAGTTATTTTAGGTAACATTACAAGATAAAATTAAATTATTTCAACGTATCTAAAGCTTGAACTAATGATGAGTAGACCTGAAGGGCATCCTTACGTTTAACCTTTATGATGTCAGAGGTAGAATAATAATAAAAAAAACTACATGCTTAAACCTCCCATACATGCTGTGTTGCCTTCTGTTGTCTTTACAACTAAAATATGCGGTGTCATGGTTATTAGGGCATAAATGTCCAATATGAATTTAGCCAAGAGAAGTTGGAGCTGTTCACATCCCACTTTTTCAATCAAGTGATAACAAAACACAATTCCTTTCAGATGCACTAAAAGTCTCCTGCAATTAATAAAATCCACCACATGATCTCAAGGTAACTTTGTAGTTGTTATGTCATAAAGATATACAACTTTGGTCCATATTGGAGGTGTGCCAGAACACCCCCCCCCCCCAAAAAAAAAACAAAAAAAACAGAAAATCAAAACAAAGTAAGTATCTTAGAAAAATTCTGCATCCCACAGGATACATTTAGATAATATTTAAAGCATGTTCAGGAAGAGAACTACAGCACCTGCGCTCACAGAGGCCCCTTTGAACAAATGTATGTCCTGCTGTGTCTGAAACCTTTTATTCATCACCCTCACAATGCTCACGACACATCTGATTAGTGATGCCTCATTCCTGACTGCAGAGTGTGTGATTTAACGTCTTCAGGATCAGGTGCAGTGGAGCACATACTGGTTTTTCTCATGCTTCATGTTTGTTTCCAACTGTGAGCCAAGAGCTGGAACGTCTATCAACCAGCACCTATTTGTCCAGTAGCGTATGAAAGAAAAAACCTGTGAAACTCTGTAAATAAAAACAACATAGTTTGACAAAACTGAAGGATTTAAAAGGTGTAATTATCTACGTACCACTAATAATCTATCCTGTGTTTTGTTTTAGATTGTACACATCTACATCCTAACTCCATCATGTCTCTGTTGACTCATGTGCTGGCATGCCTTTTCGGCATGGGCTCCTGGGTGGCCATCAATGGGATGTGGGTGGAGCTCCCCTTAGTTGTACCAGAGATCACAGAGGGCTGGTACCTGCCCTCTTACCTTACCGTGCTCATACAAATGGCCAATATTGGTCCTCTCTTCATCACCTTGATGCACCGCTTTCGTCCAGGAGCCCTGGATGAGCGACCAGTCATCTACTGTATCGTTGGCTTGGGAATCGTTGCTACGTTCCTGCTGGCCTTTTTCTGGAAGCAAACAGTGACCATAGCAGGCACTAATCACAGCGTTCCCCTGCTGGTTTTAAGCTTCCTGCTTTCTGTAGTGGACTGCACATCATCTGTCACCTTCCTGCCTTTCATGATGCGCCTTCGTCCACAATATCTCACAACCTATTTTGCAGGTGAGGGTCTCAGCGGCCTAGTGCCTGCATTGGTGGCCCTGATTCAAGGTGTTGGTGTGGTCCACTGTAAAAATGGCACGTTGGCTCAAAACACATCAGCTATGAATTCCAGCTTGGTGCCCAGCGATCAGCTACAAACCATCTACCAGCCGGCCAAATTCTCTGTCCAAGTCTTCTTTGTGTTTCTCAGTGCCATGATGGTTGTATGCCTAGTGGCCTTCATCCTTCTCAACCACCACCCAGCTGTGGCTCGGGAGAGGAAGAATGACCGGTACTTTAATGGAGATCTGGAACATGAGAAAAGGGAGCAAGGTTTGTCGTTGCATGCTCAGACACCAGAGCAGAAGCCAATGATTAATCCCCTCGAGGCCAACAGGAAAGAACCCAGGAGCTCTTTTGGGAGAGGAACATACAGCAACTTTGAGGTGGCCTTCATCTTTATGGTACTGGCTTGGGTTAATGCTCTGACCAACGCCGTGCTCCCCTCAGTGCAGTCTTACTCCTGTCTGCCTTATGGGAACAAGGCCTACCATCTAGCTGCTACCATGGCTGCTGTTGCTAACCCTGTGGCCTGCTTCATCGCCATGTTCATTCCGTTCAGGTGAGAAATAAACATTTTAATAAGAGTCTATTGCTTTAAAATAAATTCCAGTGGCTCGTACAACAGGGTGGTTTAAAATGACATCAAAAATAGTTTATTTGCTATTTTTACAGTAGCAGTACAGTAACACTTCTTTTAGAGGTGATCATGAGAAGTGAATGCAATCTCAATATGACCTAATTAAATGTTTTGTTTCAGGTCTCTCATCTTCATGGGTTTTTTGACCATGTTTGGAACTGGATTTGGAGCTTACATCATGGCCATGGCTGCTTTTAGCCCCTGCCCTTTGCTGGTCCACAGTACCTCTGGAACTGTAGTTATAGTAAGACTGTTAAATGAATCATTACATACACACTGAGCTGTCTCACCACTGTTACGTTATGCTTGCTACGTTATGTTGCATCTTGTATAAATATGAGGTCCACCACCCACACACAATTCTCATTTTGGTTTTTAAAGAATTCTGATGAAGTGGGTCATGCAACGGCATCAGCATGTGTCGCAATCTTAATACCTGTCTGATGAGCGGTAATCTGTACAACGGTTTACTCACTTCACACAGAAGTAGATTACAACATATTTCCTTTTAAATGAGGCCTCATTGCTGCCACATGATGTCAACAAAGGACATTGGGAATCTAAATCTGTTATCCATTCACAGTTTCTCCCATGGAAAACTTGGAAATAGCATTATTTCATGTTTCCTGAAAAATGCAAAGCAGCTTTTAGGTTTTTCCGGAGATGCTGAACTGTTTGATTTCCACAAAGTTCTTTGTGCATCATGCAACGCTGCCCTGCAGATTGTCCTTGTGTATTTCCAGCACAGAATCTCCTGCTGTGAAGTGCATGACGTAAATGGCAACCGCAGGAAAATTGTTTTGCATTGTTTGCAAATTGTTTGCACATTTTCTGAAAATCCTCGGTGTTCGTATGGGAAAACAGCTCCCGTTTACATCCCAGTGGATTCTGTTCAAGCACCAGAAAGAGAAATAGAGAAAGTTTTGCATAAAATCCTGTTTATCCCGAATGTTGTGGAAATGTTTTCCAGCTTTGAAAATATGATTTTTATTTTTTTAACAATGTAAAATCACACAAGCATCATCATCCACCATGTCAGCTCAGGAAAACCAACCAGGCACAATTTTATCACCCCTTTGCTAAACTATTACTTTTATAGCAGTAACTGCTTGTAAAGATCTATAATTTTTCTCATGCTTGAGAAAAAAAGACTAAAGCCCAGAGACTGCTGCTGGACATCACTTAAACCTCACTCTGACCACACAGATTTCCCAATTGTCTGAAAGCTTAATTGAAGTGATGCCATGAGATGAATTTAAATGGTAAATGGATGGACTCATACTTGTATAGCATTTTTTCAAATTTCTTCTCAAAGCGCTTTACACTATAGTCACATTCACCCATTCACACACACACACACTCACACACCCCAATAGGCACATCGGGGGGCTAGTTGGTGTTCAGTGTCTTGCCCAAGGACACTTCAGCATGTAGTCAGAGGAAACCTGGAGTCGAACTCCTAACCATCCAGTTGAAAGAACACTGCTCTTCCACTTAAGCTACAGCTGACATATACTCATAATATCTTTGAGTTAGTCATCTATTTTAAAAAACATTAATTTTAAATGTTATACTCTTTAAACCATATTCACATCTCGAAGACAAGGATTGTATTTGTGAATCTTCGAAAAAAATTCAGAAATTAATATTTATTAATTCAAGGTATTTCTCAAACAAGTTATCTTTAAAGTGATCCTCAAACATAAACTGTAAAGTAAACTTATCTTTTGATTAATTTCTCACACCATTCATTTCTTTTAATTTTCTTTTTATTTTATTATTAAAACTTTCTCACCCATATAGTGTTTTTTCCCACAAACCATCCCAGTTTTCTTATTGGCAACTTATTGTTTTAAGGCCAAACTCTTTCAGACATTCTGAAACACTGAAATTATTTTTAAAATAAGTTTTCTCTGAAAGGGCTGCAGAGAAGTTGGTATTTCTGTTACATCTGATGTCACTCGCATAAAAAAAACTGTTTATAAACTCTCCTGAAATGTTTAGGAAAAATGTAATGCTTGTTCAGGAGACTAAAAACCATAAGAAATAAGAGTTTAAAAGGCTGCTTACACTTGAAACCTTCTTAAGGTCAGGTGTGTGTCACTGATGACTGAGTGTTTGGGTGGATTAAGTCAGTCATTGTTTTTTCTTCATGACCAATCCTGTTTGGTCCCAAGATTCAACATGCTAGTAGTTGGGAAACTACAGAGGACAGTTAAGGCTTACTGTAGATGATATCTGGAGGATAATTACAAAGAAGAAGCAGCAAGTAAACAGGAAAAAAAAAGGGGGTAAACCCTACAAGTTAAAACTGAACAAGACAGAACCTGAATTGAAAATCCTCTAGTTCAAGGAAAAAGATAAACATTGAACACAGCACAAAATCAAAAGCAATTTAACCCCCTAATCAGAATTTAAGGAGAAGTTTTTTTTAAAGAATATGTAACTTAATTAAACATATAGGCCTAAAAGAGACGGCATAAACGAAATAAATAAATAATCTATAATTCAAAGAACCAATACAACAAACCTATAGACATAAAGTACACCAAACAAACAAAAAGAAAAAAAAATACTGGGTAAAAAAGCTAAATTAAAATGTTCCTGAATAAATTAGAATAAACTAACAAGAAAGATGCTGACATGAAACTGAACAAACAAAACCAAGTTTAGAAAAACCTACAGTCAATAAAAACTTCAGCTTTAGTGGCAAATGATGTAGGTCCTTGTTTGTTTTCTCTTTTATGAAGCTTAAAACCTCCTCCTCCATGTCATTTCTTGCATTATATATTGTCATCCTCTCTGCTGCAGGTGTTGGCCTGGATCCTGTTTGTCCTGTCCCTGTCCTATGTGAAGGTTATCATCGGGGTAATTCTGAGAGATGAGGGCCACAGCGCCCTCGTGTGGTGCGGAGCCGTTGTGCAGCTGGGATCAATGATCGGCGCTCTCTCCATGTTCCCCCTCGTCAGTGTCTATAGACTTTTCAGGTCAGGTGATGCCTGCAACACCAAGTGTCCGTTGTAGACAATGAATTTGTTTTGAAGTCTGTTACTGCTGCACCTACTAGCTCATAATGCACTTATTTTAGTTGCACTGAACTCATTGTAACCCTGAGTTTGACATATTCCAACCTGTTTTAGGAGAGCTGAGAGGTTGCAGATCATAATTTCCCAACAGTATCACATCACTCCTGTTTGCATTTTTTCCATCAGATTTATTTATATTGATATATGGAGTGAACACTATAAAGACCTGAAATTGCATCTACATGTTCAGTCCTTTAGACCACTGAAGACCAAATCTCATGAGATTTTAAATGCTTTACAATTCCTCATTAATTCAGAGGCCATTTTACTTGAACTTTTAAAGTGCTTTTGATGGATTTTACATCTGATATTATAACTTATGTTACTTTTAGGCTTTAAACAGTGCCTTGATTGTGGATGATGACAGATTAGTGCTTTTTATTTTATAAAAAAATTATAGCTGAAAAACTGTTTTATTTCTGTTGCTAGAGTGGGTTGTGTTTATGACTAAATAAACATCTGTTTTATGATGGTGTCTTTAATAATCCATCCATCAATCCATTCATTCATATTCTCATATTCTACCGCTTATTCCCTGAATGGGGTCAAGGGTGTGTGTGTGTGTGTGTGTGCATGCAAAGAACCCCATAAAGTTGACCTCAAATTTATTCACATCCTTCTATTAAATACTAAATATAGCATAGTTTTACAAAGAACTGGTGACTGAACTGAGCACCTAATAAATAAAAAAGCATAGATGATGATTTATACAGTCTTTCTTTGTTTATTTAAACTGAGCAAACAATACAAGCAGTTTGCTGATGAGCTGTAATGAAATTGACCTGTCATCAGGTGCAGAAGTCTGACCGAGTTACAGAAAACACTGAATTGCAGTGATTTTCTCAAAGGATTGTTCATAAAAATGACTTTATAAGTGATGTAACATATTATATATTCTCTTTTTCATTTGCTTGTTTCATTATATTTGTTGAACCAACATTAAAAACAATGCAATATTTTTTACAACATTGTATTTATGATTAGTTTTAGCTTAATTCAATGAACATTTATTTATGTATTTTTAATGAGAATTATGAACAAATTTGAGGACGATATGTAATTTAAAGTTGGTTAAAACCCTTACTTGCACATACATTTTTAAACCACCAGAGGGCGTCTTATGTTTATAGTTTTAGGAACTGTGTGACTTGTAGTACTCACTATGTGCCAAAGTCTTATGTCAAGGCAAATACTTGTAATCAGGAAACAACTCATACAGTAATACAAAATGACAAACACAACACATGAAACAGACTGACAGAGAGACTTCATCATCACAGCAGAGTGAAGAGGGGAGATGGAAACCACAGTGGGTTTAACCAACAGCATGCCAAATGCATGTAAAAAAGTACCTCACACAAAGACATACGTGACATGTAATATTGTAAAAATAAAAAACTTATTTAATTTAGTAAAAAGTAAGGATTTTTTGATAATGTTATCTGCCTGAAGAACAAAGTCCTCAGCAAATTGTCCCAGTCCTTATATAATACATTGGTATCAGTTAAATAATTTTCCATTTGAACAAATGACATTTTTGGCAAATCTCTAATGTGCTTAAACTCCTCATGCTATTAGCAAGAATACTATGAGGTTATATGTAATGTTTTAGCTAACTCTATGTACAAAACTCTGTCCTGTTACTCATATTAAAACAATATTTAAAATGAAAGAAACCAACAAGGGGATTTAGGAATCCTTTTGATTCTATTAATTTGAAGTTAATCTCTATTTATACCTTTTAGAATAACAGACAGATTTTGTTCCACTCAAAATCTTTTCTTTAGCTCAGCATTTCTTATTTCCGGTCCTCAGGACCCCCTGCTCTGCAAGCCTTACACATGTTTCTACCCAGCACACCTGACTCAAATCCATTACCTGCACATGACATTCTTTGCAGCTTGTTAACGAGCCCTTTATTGAATTCAGGTGTAAAGAAGGGTTGCCTCTAAAACATGCAGAGCAGGGTGACAGAGGACTGGAGTTAAGAAACACTGCTTTAGCTGCATGTTTACAAATGAACCACTAGATGTCAGCCAATGATATGAAGCTCATCACCAGGAGCTGAGGACGTGTCAAAAATGCAAACTAACAATAAGTCTCAGGTGCAGCTGCAGTGATTATGAGTTATAAAGACATGAAGAATATTATCCTAAGTTCAGTGATAATAAATAGAATTATGGGTCCTTCGTGGTGAAACAGGTTGAAAAGTTGACACTACATGTTCTCTTTAGATTGGAAGTAAAACAAAACATGTAAAGCTACTTAAAGCAACAGAGAGATAAATCTATTCTGATGAGTTCACCCAGGTATTTAGAGTCATGTATGGATCACATCCCCTGCACTCAGAGGTTGTGTTTTGCATGCAGGAGCCTGTGTGTGTGTGTGTGTGTGTGTGTTTATCCATCCTCCTGTCCATGGAGACAAACAGAAATGAGGACCTCACGGCAAGTCAGAGTCTGACTCAAATCCCAGAGGCCTTTTGGAGAACATCTGGGGTCATAATCCACTGGTGTCTCATACTTGACCCATCCTCTTTATCGCCTCCTGTAGTTCCACTGACTTACTGTGTGTTGAGTTTAAAGGTAGTATACCTGTTTAGAAAGACTTTACCACTGTCTGAATATGAAGAAACACACACACACACACAAAAGTTCAATTTAAAAGCCTAAATCATGCCCAGACATTCAGATAGAGACTTCCTCTCCACAGTGTGTTCTCTTTAGTGACAGAAAGTAAGAAATGAGTGTTGACATCTTTGTATTTCTGGAGGCTTCCTCTTTCTCTCCTGCAACAAGTGTGGCATCTCTTCTCCCTGTGCGCCTTGTGTTCCTGTATTCATGCATATGGCAGACTTTGTGACCATAATTTCAATTTAAAACACATGGGGGGAAATCCTAGCCGGTGCTGCTCTTTAATGGGCCGTCATGGGATTGAACTATGCAGAGAATGATTGAATTTTGTGAGAAGGCCAGAAACGATCAAGTCTCGCCTGTCGTTATGCAATCGACCATTCCCCCTCTCTCAACGCGACGTCTGGTAAAACCTTGTGGAAGAGGAGGAGGCAGTGGAAGACTCAGGCTTGGAAACCTCAATGTCTGGACCCAAGGAGAGAAAAAAAAGGCTTTTTTTCTGCTAAATGACTCAAACCCATTTAAAAGAGAAAGTCAGCTGTCATATGTAAAAAGATCCAATGCAATCTGATGCATCACATCAAACACAGGGATGTTCCACCAGATTGCTTTTACAGGTTGTAAATGAGTCTTTTTACACCGACATGCATGACATCTTATATTTCCTCACAGACGGAAACATATGGATCGTATACAAAGCCAGCCACACTGTTAGATTCATATGATTGTGTCATGTCTATTTTCTCCTGCTGCTCTCAACTTGCTTGACTTCACTGTGACAATGTGAAGAGTTCAGTTTATTACCACTTTGTGTAAACTTTCACACCAGTTGTGTCAAATTCCACCACTGTGACACACACTATCCTTTCAGTGAAGCAAAACAGATTGTCTTTCCTGTTAAGTCCATTATATTCAGACGGACTGAGCCTTTCTGTCTTGTTTTATTTCTTTCCTTCTTCGCAGCAGGACACGAAGTAATCAAAAGTTAAAAGCAAACACTCAAGGAGGCACTTAGCAAAAAAGAAAAGCTTTTATGATGAAACATTCATACACTGTTTGGTGCAGGAGACAGATAATCTTTGAGGATGAAAGGGTAGTCTTGTGGTCAGTTTTGTGTAGTATTACTTGAGGAGCATTGAAGATAAATCCTTCTAATAACACCACCGCCCACCAAGCATCCATCAGACGATTCATTCAGAATAAGTCTACTTCTTCAGTGCTGTGAGATGTTCCTTAAAGAGCAGTTAGCAGTCTGGTTCATTATGCTGGTAGGCATAGACAGGAGAGGTGGTTACAGGTGAAGACAGTCTCTTAACCAGTAGAATAAAGCCCAAATAAAAAGGTTCAAGTTATTCTTGTACAATGTTGTTATATGTTAGTAGAAAAACTGAAAACCCAAACTTACAGTCAAAAAGTCTTAACCCTTTATGGCCTGATGTTGCATATTTAATACATAGTGACCACCAGACAGCAGGAGATTACACTGTAATAATTTTTACTTATTCCATGTTAATAAATAGTAAATATATGGGGAAAAAATAAATAGTAAAAAATAATAGATTTAGTTAAAGGGTCAAATAAAGTTTTTAGATTTCAAAAGGGAGATGTCTCTGCCCAGTTATTCTCAATTCAGGCATTAAGGGGTTAAAACTGAAGACTTCTGAGGACCTGCAAGCTTAAGACCTCTAAATGTACATTAATAAACACATGAGGAAGCATAAGCAGGGAAAATATTTCCTAAATGTTATTTGATATGACAAGTGATGCTTTCTTAATGGTCACTATTTTCAGTCTTTGGAAATATTTGTGTGGCACACACAAGAATGAACATTGCAATATAAACACAACACCTTATTTTAACCAGCTGTTCAGTATCCCATATTTTGTAACTTGTTGCACGCCAATAAATGGGTTGATGTGATGAACAGAAGGAACTGTAAGTGTGTGTGAGCAGGTCGGTTTCTACAGGCAACCATACAAACTAAAAGTGTCTATTTACTGAAAAAGAAAGCAGAACTTAAAACAGTAAAGTAATAGTTTAATCACTGTGTGATTATCATATTTTATATATAAAAACTGCTTTTCCTGCATGACTCTTTGCATTGCATGAGTGTAATTTAGTCAATAAAAGCAGCAAATATTTAAGATGATGACTGGAGAACACGTAAAACACTGTTATGAATAGTTATGGTTTTGTGCAAGTGTCACAATTAACTCAAATTTTATGCATTGTGTCAGAATCCCAATTAAATAGTAACAATTTAAGGTTCTAAGAGGCTGATGAAGATAACAGGCTTAATCATCCGAAGTACTATATTTCAGAGCTCAGTCCGGTCAGTAAATAACCATCAGAAAAGATCAGCAAAAGACTAGCTGTTGAAAATAATGCAACTATTTTCCATGAATAACAGAACACTCAAAAAGATCAAGTTCTGCATTAGTTGTACCCCAGCAAATATGATGAAACACTAGTATTTCTTTCTTCAAAAACATTCTGAGATGCTGTTTTTACAGGTATAACAACTATTGAATATTGACCTAATAGAAGTTCAGGTTTCCTGGTTTCCTGTTTCATTATGCAATATTTCCAACCTTTTGCAGTCCTGTCCTAACTCCTCTGAATGATAAATTCATTACAATAGAGACTAAATGATATTTGCTTTGGTTAAAATGTCACAAAGTTCCCCAATTTTTATAGGAGAATTGGTTTAACATTGAGCTAGCTGTTTTCTCTTGGAAGCTTTGTGCAAAGCTGAGCCAACAGCAACCTGACTGTTGCTTTATGTTTATCCATTGCCATTACGTGGAGATAATACAATTATTTTATAATACTCGGCACAATCTTGTCTTGTTTTACTTTAGGTAACCTTCAAAAGTTCAGTGGAGCTAAATAACCACCAATAAGTAGTTTGCTAGCAAGTAACATGTCCCCAAAACAAGAGTTTCATCATATGTATATATACAGTATA